>CM054952.1:408272-652324 GCA_029168755.2 Tillandsia fasciculata
AAATGTTTGGCCCATTATAAAACTAAGGCGCTATTAGCGGCCCACGGCACTCTCCAGAACCTTCGCTCTCCCGAAATTCTTCGGGCCCCTTATTTTTCATTTTGCGCCATCGTCGTCCCCGACTCCACCTTTGTTTGGAAGAGTTGGAACCCTAATGAGCGGAGAAGAACCCTAGAAACCCTAGTCGCACCGATCGAGGTGCCTCCCACACACACATACATACTACACACAATGCGTCCCTCCACCGCGCGCCTCGCCCTGTTGCTCGCTCGCAGATACCTCCAATCGAACCAGTCCCCACTCCACCCCGTGAGTGGCCCTTCAATCGATCCTCTGTTCCATTTTTTTTTTGTTCTTTTTGATTCGATCGATTGAGCTCAACAATCCTGCTTTCTTAATCAGTTGGGAAATGAATCGTCCCGGGTGTTCGCGTCGGGGATTTGCAGCTCCTCTGGCGGATTCGTCGATGGGAATCGCAGCAAAGGTGTGATTTTTGGGGTTTTCGGATTGGGATTTGATCCTTTCGTTGACCCACCTCGACGTGTATTTTTGGTAAAGTTTTGAGCTTTTAAGCTAATCTCAGATGGGTAATGCAGTGCAATTGAGGAATGGGATTGCAAGGGAAGGGTTCTGCTTCCCAAAAAGGTCGGCTCTGTTTTGGCTTGATGATTTCAAGCTACATATATATATATATATATATATATATATATGTGTGTGTGTGTGTGTGCGCGCGCGTGCGTGCGCAATTGTTCGTAGTTTAACTGTTTCATTATCCTCAGGAAGTAGACCATTGTGTGTTAGAGATTACTATGAAAATTGCTCAATTGTAAGAGTTTAATTTACAATATAATTGGGATATGGCCTTTTATATATATAGACATGATGTATGTTAGGATAATATAATCTCACAGAGTTTGAAGAATTGAATAATAGTGTCTAGTATTTGTTGAAGAATTGATTCTTTCTTTTATTACTGTAATTTATGCAATAGAAGCAAGTCGGTTGGTGAAGGGCAAATTATGAAGTATAAGATATATATTTTTTTGAAATCACTATAACAAAATTAAATTATACGGACGCATCTCCGTAATATTTTTGTACAAATATTTTATCTATATTTTATCTCTATTCAAAATTAAATTATAGAGACATATTTTTTTGTACATATTATAATAATCTGTTACTATACACCCTAGCGACTGCACATATAACAATACTAATTATAATATCGATATTTTTATTAGCGATATTTTTTAAAATTTTAAAAATACTTAAAAATATTATTTATAGCATAATTTTGTTGTAGTGAGTGTATATATAGCATTGCTCCGGGGCTTTTATTGATGGGATAAATCTGATTTTTTCTTTTTTTTTTTTATACTATAAAATTACACTGTCAATGTTGATATATTTTTATTTTAATAATATTATTTATAATATTATTATAGTATAATTTGTGTAGTGAGTGTACATATAGCATTGCTCCTTGGCTTTATTGATGGGATAAATCTGATTTTTTTTTTTTTTTAATACTATAAAATTACATTGTCAATGTTGATATATTTTTATTATAATAATATATTTATAATATTAAAATATTTTTTAAAATTATAATTATTTTTAAATTTTTAAACTTTTATAGTATAAAAATAATGCTAAAGTTAGATTTTAGTAGCTATTTAACCGTCGGATTTGCGGTACCAACCTGCCCGACACGATAATTAATTAATTAGGAAGTGTCGGTAAAAGTCAAGGCCAATTTTTTTTTTTTTCTTAAGTAAACTTAAATAGAATTAAACTTCTATACTTTTAAAAGTATAAGTTATTAGTGCTGATAGATTTTTAGCTCTTAGATAAAAAGATGTGTGGTTAGAATGATAGGAAGCTTCTTGAGTTAAGTGATTTAAAAGTACAAGTTATTGATGCTGATAGATTTTTAGCTCTTAGATAAAAAGATGTGTGGTTTAGAATGATAGAAAGCTTCTTGAGTTAAAGTGAGTAGTTGGTGAAATAGAATAATCTAAAAAATAAAATTAGTCAAAAAAGGATACGATCATACCAGCACTAAAGCATCAGATCCTATTACATCTCCACTAATAAGCGTGCTTGGACTAGAGTAGTACTAGGATGGGTTGGACAAGCATATATAGCAGCGAACTTACTTAAATGTATATAAAGATTATTTTATTGGACATAATTGTATAAATATAGTATAGTTAAAGATATATGCAGATAAATATATAATAGGAGTTCGGTTACTATGTTATTGATAGCACCAAACACTTGATGCTATCGATTTTTTACTGTTATATTATTTAATCTTTTAGATCATACTATTTTTAAATTAGACACTAAATTTTAGAGCCCCACTATCATCATAATTTTATATCTCTTCGTCCAAGAGTGAAAAATCTAATACCACCAATGACTCTGCGCTATTAATAGTATAGAAATCTAGTTATATAATAGATATATTTATAAATTTTATTATTTTATATGTGAGAAAATAAATTTTCACTTTAATTTAGAAGAAAGAAATATCTTTGTATTTAAAAGATAATTACATAGGCAAGCTTATCTCTTATTTAAAATTATTCTCCAATCTTAGCCAATTTAAATGTAATTTTAATTGCTATAGTTTTTCTTTTTTCTTAGAATCCCTTTTCGTAGTTTCAACTATTTTAGTTTTAACTATATTGCCAATTTGGATATAATTTCAACTACAATATATAGTTGAATCTCTTTGTATAAAATTCAAATGTATCAAATTCATATTAAATTTTATATTTATTTAAAATATTAGTGTATTTTCGTTTGCAAGTAATTAACTAAATAATTCGCTAAAAAAAATAGAAAATAAAAAAATCTCACTACACAACTTGTAGAGTCAACTTGTGCATGCAAACTTTACAAAATCACAAATAATAAAAAAACACAGAGTTTTTGGTATAACAAAAAACAAAAAGTATATGAAGTGTGATACAAGAGTTTAAAAAATAAAGACTATAATTTTCTACTGCGGTTATGTCTTACTAAAAATATGGTGATGTATGGACAGGGCATCCCCCCTTTTATTTTGATTGGTTTAAATTTAAATGGTAAAAATGTACAGAATTTATCTAGAGTTTGGTCAATTTTGATTCGACTATATAAATTTTAAATCTTTTTATTTTGATACTTAACCTTAGTTTGCTTGAATTACGTCGTCGGATGATTTTTTTGTTCAAAATTAAAATTAGACTCATCACTTAGTAAAATTATAGTCACATAAAACAAACAAAAATTGATGCTAAAGCTTGAAATTGGTGGATTTTCATCAATTTGTTCAAATTTTAAAAATTAACCGGTTAATTAGCAATATTAATTTTTTTAAAAAGGTTAAGTAATTGGATCGAACTAAAATAACTGAAATATATGAATAGAAGTTGAGAAATGTCGATTATTTCAAAATGGCATATAGTTGGGATGATTTCCATATATTTTTATTATTCAAGTCGTCTAAATTTATACATTATATATATATATATATATATATATATATAATATATATATATATAATATATATATATTATATATATATATATATATTATATTTCACCTAAAATATTATCGAAAATAAATAAATAGTGTTTACTATTAATTTTTTAGCCCTTGATTAAGAGCTTGATGATCGATACTCGAAAACTCAAATTCAAAGTCTAATTGCTTGACATTTCAAGCTGAGTTCACTTTTAAGAATGAATGAAACGAGTAACATATTTTCTTTCTTTCTCTCTAAGAAAAAAAGAAAAAGAAAAAGAAGGTGAATACCAGATTAAATTCAATACATCTGATCTGCAAACAATAAATCCATGATTGGTTTAAATTCTTTCTTAAAAATATGGATGTTTCTTTCGAAACTTTTTAACTAAACTCCACATATAAAAATGCCTAGAGCCTACTTTTAGCCTATCTAAAATTTCTTTTTGGGCCACTCACAAACTTGTTTTGCCCGGCTTCTATTGAATATATATATATATATATATATATATATATATATATATATATATATATATATTGAGAAAAAAAAGATAGCATGCTACTCGCTTCATTCATAAGGTAAATGAATTAGACTATAGTAGTGAGATAACTAAGTCTCAAAAATAATAATAATATTGAATCACCGCGAATCACATCTAACTATTCTGTTGAATATCTTAATCCTGTTAGGAAAAATATTCGCACTAAATCTGATTATGATTAAATTATCTAACTAGTTTAAATTTGAATAACAAAACTTACCTTTAATCGTTATGAAAATTTCAAAAATTATAAAAAAAAAAAAATCAAAAAATATTGATCCGGAAGCGTGCGAGACACTGCCCTAAAACGTATTTCCGTCGTTCGTGCGGATTATTCGGAGATACCACCCCAAAGTACGATCGAAATTTTCCTTCCTACGAGCTCGAACGCGAAAGAGGTTCGACCCCTTCAACACCCGATAAACAGAATTCACAACAAAATAAAATTAAAATAAAACTTAAAATAAAACTTAAAATAATTTTTTTTTCCCTTTCTTTTTACTTTCTCACTTTTTCACAGCTACTTTTTTCTCTTTATTGCACCCTACGTACACACCCTATATATAGTTGCAGAAAAAGAGAACGTTGTGTTGAAATCCAACGTTCTAATAGTAATTAACACACCAAAATGAATGATATAAATAGTGATTAATACATCAAAACAAATGACAATTAAATAAAAAAAATAAATAGTAATAAATGAGAATAAATTAAAATTAATAAATAAGAATAAATTTAATAAATGAATTAAAATTGATAATAAAATAATTATTGAGAATTTTAGAATTTTAAATTTTATTCCAACAAATACTACTATTTGGAAGCTATTTAATCCAATCATTTTGGTTTCAAATTGAACTAAATTCAAGTGAACAATACTATTCTAAGTGGTTTTCTATGAAGTTCCTTATTTTTGTTGTTTTATTTACAAAGCTAGAAAATTAAAAACTAAAGTTCTCCTGCTTTTTATATGTTTATTTTTTGATAAATAGTTGAATAGTGACCATAAACACATTCAAAGAAAAATATCATTGATCGTCCATGAATGTGGTACAATTAATTATATTCATATCTAGATTTATTATAAACAAATTAAGGTCAATGTTATCATATATTGAACTACTTGTATTAATATGATATATAAAATTCTAATCAGATTTTTATGAAAAATTGATATGAACTCTATATAAAAAAATACTGATCTTACTATTTTTTCACGTGTATTATGGTGAAGAATAACCATCAATTTTACACAATACAAAAATTGTCTGAGACATGAGATCACCAAAGATTAGATTGGCGGCATTCATATTGCAGTTGGACTTCCTGCTTCTGCAAATTAATCAAATTTTTTTTTTTTTTCTAATAACCTTCGTCAGTTCTTTTTTGTTGTTGTTGTTGTTGTTGTTGTTGTTGTTGTTGTTGTTTATGATTTTGAGTATTGATATCAAGTGTTTAGTTTAATTATATTTGCATGCCAATATAGATATCTTACAATGCACTTTTGTATTTATTGCATCTTTCAAATTACAACAGCAGCAGATACGTCCAAACCAGGGCTAGAACATGTAGAATAATAATAAGATGACATTGAAATCCACAAACTTTCTTAGACTAGCTATACTACTCAAACAACTTAAATGGAGAACAAACAACACATGCATGCACGTACGTATAATTAATAATAGGTAGTAGTGTATGAGACCTTAACTGATCAGTTGGCCAAACTCATTACACCTGAGACTGATCATGATCAGCAGGAGGAGCATCGGTCCACCGGAGAATGCCGCCGTGCGAAAGCAACGCCCAGATGTGGGTGATGAACTCACCGCCGTGCGCCAACGCTTGCGCGTGGCTCTTGACGTCATCCGACGGCGCGGCGTAGACCATGATCTCGGTCCACAGGTCCGCCAGCACCTTCCACACCTGCTGGTCGTTTTCCGCCATATCCACCAGCTGGTGCCCGAGCTCCATTCCCCTCTCCGCTGCCGTCCCGTTCGGGTTCCTATTTCTTGTCACGCCCTCGCCATCCCCTTTCTCAATTTCCTTCACCGCGGCCTTGTACGCTGCCTTCGTCCCGGCCGTGTCGTCTGGAAGCAGCTCTGGCGCGAGCGCCACCAGATACGCGCAATACTTGGACAGCGTCTTGGCGATACTTCGGTTCTTGGCGATACTTCGGTTCTCCTGTGTGTCGCGGTCGTTGGACTCCTGACGCTGGGGCAATGGGTGCTCCTCGTAGTGGCAGGTGGCGATGTGCCAGACGATGATCGTCTCCGCCACGCCGTTGCTCTTGCACGCCCACAGCAGCCTATCTCCCAGGGTCCCGTTCCGCCGCAGCACGGAGTTTCCAATGGGAGGCTCGGGACGGCGGCCTCTGTTTTCTACGAGATAATTCACGATCGCAAGCTTCACCTCCTTCGGGATCGGTGTCGACCACAGGCCGTGGAAGCAGCGGCACGGCACGAGCTTCAAGAGCTTCGGCGGCGGCACGAGCTTTGAGAAGATCCACAGGGGTGTGGTAGTGAGGTTTCAAGATGGAGTGCTGGATTAATTTGAGCTTGGGATGCTTGAAGCTGGTCTTCACCATCCCTAGCGTGATCAGGAGGCGGACGATTGCACATTTCTGCCTCGACGGGTTCTTCACGTAGGTGCAGAGGAGGGAGACCAGGACCCAGTCGGAGAGCACGTAGACGAGGGCCTCCGCTAACTCCAGCAATAATAGTGTGGCGATGAGGAGGAGGGTGACGATCAGATCGTACACGATGTTCACTATCTCGCTGGGGGGAAAATCGCATTCGGCGATGTATAGGGAGGATAAAATTAAGATCAAGATGAAGCAGAAGAACGGGATGACGAGCATGAGCACGTAGTTGAGGAGGAAGAACCAGAGATTCGACAGGATAAGGGGGATCGTGGAGAAGTAGTAGTCTCTGAGGAAGTTGAGCTCGTCCCCAATCACACGAAAGACCCTGTTGAAAGTAGTAAAAAACATTAAAACACACATACCGTACGGTTCCTTTGAAAAAAAGTAATTATTATATATTATTATTTAATATAATAGTAAATATTAAATATTAAATATTAAAGCGTAGGATAGACTTTTGAAAAAAAAAAAAAAAAAAAAAAAGTGCAGTGCATATGTACCTCTCGCCCTTGTCGTCCTTGTCGTCCTTGTCGCCGCCGAGCAAGCCGTGCAGCAAGAACTGACGGGACTCCGGCCTGTTGGCCTCAGCAGACGGATACTCCTCGAACCTCCTCCGTAGTAGCTTATAGAGCGCGAAGGAGAGGCAGAGATCCTTGAGCGGATACTTCTTGAACCTGCTCCGTAGTCGCTTATAGAGCGGGAAGGAGGACAGACATCCTTGATCTTCAGCGGCAGAAGGGGGGGCGAAGGGGGTGAATTGGGCTTTGTCGCTCTCAGCCAGTCGCCACACGTCGCCGACAGTCACCATCTTTTTCTTCTCTTCATGGTCCGTGAGCACGAGACTGTAGCCTTGAGGGTGTCTCTTCACCTTGTCTTCTCCCATGATCACGTACTTGCATTCCGTCATTACGTTTTGATCTTCTCCTCCTGTTTCTGTCGCTGCTCTTTCTTCTCCTTCTGCTGGAAACAATTGGCGCATGTAACCGGCGACGAGGTGCGAGTTTTCCCCCATGGCGAAGGAGTGTTTTGCGACCTCGACGGCAACGACTCTTTGCGCGATCTTCATGATGCTGAGAAGCCAGAGGGTGACTAATATTATGTTATCATACTTGTGGCTGTACATCAGGTATCCGATCCACGCGATGTGCACGATCTGGTTGACGGTATCCTGCGCCGACTGCTTGTTGACGCCCTGCAGAGGGGAGGCGTTTATCGTTCTGACGCCGTCGAGCTTCTTGCGGAGGAGCTCGGCCAGGAGCATCCACATCAGGATGAGCACCTGACGGAGACGATGAGCACCCGACTTCTCCGACTGAGAGAACATGTACGACGTGAGAGGGAGGAAAATGGCGAAGACGACCCAGAGGAAGAAGTGGACGGTGGAATGGGTTGTGGCAGCTCCAGAGAGGCGGCCGAGGAGGCCGCGGACTAGGAGGAAAACTGCGAGGAGGCCCATGATGGCCGACACCACCACCATCAGAGGGTCGGCATAGGTGTTGGCGACACTACAATTTTTTTTTAATATAACAACGTTTTTTAGACCTCGCGATCGCCAGAGGGAAGCGCTACCAAGTGTCTATATAATCATTCAAAAAACATCATCATATATTCTTTATTATATTAAATTAATTTATTAAATAATAAATTTTATTATTATTTTTAATTTTTTTATGTTTTAAAGTGTTAGAATTTTTAAAAATTTTGACGTTTTAAAATATCAGAAAATATTTTATCGACGTGGCGATTTTTTATTTGCCGACGTTTTAACCAATATTTTTAAATATATGGTTGAATTATATTAAAATATTTTTAAATATTATTAAGTATAAAAAAAATATTTAAATATTACCTTTTTGGTTGGGCGAGGGGGTCGGAGATGCTACCTGAGGGGCACATCCAGTTGCCGGATTGTTGTACCTGCGCCATCAATATATCGTGGTGCAGGCAGGTGTTTCGGAGCTGCACGATCAAAACATATACAATGTCACAAAGTTAGTTATGAACGTTCCATTGAGCCCAAATCTGAATCTAGTCAATTAAGTAGATCAAACTATATACATATATATTGCTAACCTTACAAAGCTGTGTAAGCCTGTGTTACCTATGTATAATTACGTAGTGAGGAGAGGGAATGGATGCATCCAGTTTGTGTAAGTTTCTAGCTTGTGTGTGCATTTAATTTATAGCATGTATGAGAGGACGAGAGCTTTTTTTTCAAAAAAAAAAACTAAATATACACTCCAAAAGAGGTGTAACATCTCACTTATTCAAGAGTAGGATGAATTTCATTCATCACTTAAAGTGATGGATAAAAAAACTTCATCCTTGAATGGATGGAGGTGTAAAATGTATACCTATTTATGAGTGTACAGATAGTATTATTCTTTTCCGAATGTGTGGTTGTAGAGTGTAAGAACTTGAATTTTGAAAAATAATAAATAAATGAAATTGATTTGAGTCAAGTCGAATCTAGATCATATATGGCTCAAATAGCAATAGTGCCCCTTTCCTGCACTGTATTTTGCACAGTTAGTGGGCCAGAAATGTCGCTTCTCAATCCGGACCTGATCTCGAAGATCGGAGACCACGAGTGCGACCGTCTCGTCGAACCGAGTGAAAACCATATTCAACTTGTTCAGATCTGACGGTCGGATCTTCCAGAAATCAGCGTCGAAGCTGGCGGGGCCCGCGACTTAAGTCGCGGGTACAAGTGAACAGTAAACTTGATTTTCGAGCCCCTTTGCGCCAACGTTGAGCAAACTCACCGTCCGGAATCCGAACATAGCACTTCAAGTAGTGGATTTTAACGGTTTCGTCATTCTGGACGCAATGGCGCTGACGGAATTTTCGTTTGACGACTCTAAGTCTCAAAGAACGCGAAAACAGTGTTTCGGAGCTGTATTTTATGGACCGAAAATTTATCCGGTCATTGTTTCGAAAAACAAAGATCGCTACCTGATAGGATTCGTCGAGCCGGACGTCGTGGCGGAGTCCGTTTTTCGATCTGACGCTCGGATCTCCTCGAAATGCGTGAAATACAGCAAAAATTGTAGTTTTTGCACAAAAATCCCTATATAACTTGCCTCGTAAATTGTGTCATTGCTTGGAGAAGGGTCTAAGTGTGAGATGATTGTGCTGTGAAGGACTGGGATGTAAAAGTTGGGCTGGGAAGGACTAGATTGCAAAATGTGCACCACGCACATTCGAAATTTGAAATCCTCAACTTCCCTTCGTTAAAGCCGTAGTCCAGGCCCCTTCAGCGCACTCTAACAGACCTCCTCCTCCTCCTCCTTCTCCTCTTTGCACTCTCCCTCGGAGCTAGCCGCACCGGCCGCCCCCACGTCGCCGGAGAAGGAGACCAAGATCCACCTTGATCTCGGGTGGTTGAAGAGGAGAACACTCGGAAAGCTTCTAGGTGATCAAAGTTGATCCTGAGGACTCCTCGGTGACGCCGCGTCCGAACCCGAGTGGACCCGTGCCCTGCCGCCGCCGTGTGCCGCCGCGGCCGCCCTCTCCTTTCTTGATATTCCGGCAAAAAGGTGAGTTCTTGGGATTTTGTTTTTATGTTGGGATTTCGGCGTATGCCGACTACTCGGTCACTTGACCGCCCGATTGATCATTATGACTTGCCATGCACTGCTGTACTTCACGAACATGGCCGGGGTAGCTCCCCGTGGAGATGTTCTTTACCGGTAAAGTGGTCTGGTGATAGACCCGTGAGCCCTCGACAGGGTATGACGGCTTAAACTTCTTGAATTCGAGCAACACCGCTTTGCCCGGGCCTTCTCTGCCCGATCGGCCTCAGAATCAACAACGGGGAAAACTGAGCGGAAGGAAGCAGATGTGGTAGAAACTGTTCCAGGATGCCTACACCGAGGACCGCGACAAGGTCCATATCGCCGCTCACTGCTTGGATGGCCGGGCATCCAGGTGGTGGAGGCGACACCGTGAGCGCTACTTCCCGAGCCCGGCCGTTCCTACCTGGGAAGATTTTAAGACCGCCATGTACCAGCACCACCTTACGGAGACCACTAAGGAGGGTCTCGAACGCGAACTGGAGACGATCAAACAGGGCGACCTAAGCGTCCGAGACTACGAGCAGGAGTTCCTGCGCATCGCCGACCTGGTGCCCCAGGCGGTGCGCGAGGAACGTCGGAAGGTACGCTTGTTTTCACAGGGCTTGAGGACAGAGATCCGTCGACACCTCGCGTCACACCTCTCCACAGACTTCGACAACTGCGTGGAGCGGTGTCTAGCGATCGTGGCGGAGATCAAGATGTCCCGCGCCGAGCGGAATGCAGCGGACAAGGATAGGGACAAGGGCAAGAAGAGGGCGCATCCAGGAAACGGCGGTGGGCAAGCAAATCAAAACAAGAAAGCGAAGCCATCCCGACCGTGCGTCTTCTGTGGGGGTACCCACCAAACGCGCTTCTGTAAACAACGTCACGGCCAATGCTTCAAATGCGGCCAACAGGGGCATAGAGCTTTGGAGTGCCCGCAGGGTTCCATACCTGCGCAGATCACAGTCCCTGTACCCGCACCTTCACAACGACGATTAGAACCGGCGCCTAGCTCAGCTTCATCTGGGCGTCCCCCTCTACCTCGACCACCTACTGGAGGGTATCAGTCGGCAAGCGGACGCGTCTACGCACTGACCCCTCATGGAGAGCCAACAGAGGGAAACCCGACGACTGATTTCGTAGCTCTCGAATGAACTGTTATAAGCTTTTCATAAAGCATGACTTTAAGTTGTAGACCTTTTGGAATAAGACTTTTTAGTTATAAGTTTCAGGGACGAAACTACCTTTTTGGTGGGAGAGATGTAAGAACTTGAATTTTGAAAATAAATAAATAAATGAAATTGATTTGAGTCAAGTCGAATCTAGATCATATATGGCTCAAATAGCAATAGTGCCCCTTTCCTGCACTGTATTTTGCACAGTTAGTGGGCCAGAAATGTCGCTTCTCAATCCGGACCTGATCTCGAAGATCGGAGACCACGAGTGCGACCGTCTCGTCGAACCGAGTGAAAACCATATTCAACTTGTTCAGATCTGACGGTCGGATCTTCCAGAAATCAGCGTCGAAGCTGGCGGGGCCCGCGACTTAAGTCGCGGGTACAAGTGAACAGTAAACTTGATTTTCGAGCCCCTTTGCGCCAACGTTGAGCAAACTCACCGTCCGGAATCCGAACATAGCACTTCAAGTAGTGGATTTTAACGGTTTCGTCATTCTGGACGCAATGGCGCTGACGGAATTTTCGTTTGACGACTCTAAGTCTCAAAGAACGCGAAAACAGTGTTTCGGAGCTGTATTTTATGGACCGAAAATTTATCCGGTCATTGTTTCGAAAAACAAAGATCGCTACCTGATAGGATTCGTCGAGCCGGACGTCGTGGCGGAGTCCGTTTTTCGATCTGACGCTCGGATCTCCTCGAAATGCGTGAAATACAGCGAAAATTGTAGTTTTTGCACAAAAATCCCTATATAACTTGCCTCGTAAATTGTGTCATTGCTTGGAGAAGGGTCTAAGTGTGAGATGATTGTGCTGTGAAGGACTGGGATGTAAAAGTTGGGCTGGGAAGGACTAGATTGCAAAATGTGCACCACGCACATTCGAAATTTGAAATCCTCAACTTCCCTTCGTTAAAGCCGTAGTCCAGGCCCCTTCAGCGCACTCTAACAGACCTCCTCCTCCTCCTCCTTCTCCTCTTTGCACTCTCCCTCGGAGCTAGCCGCACCGGCCGCCCCCACGTCGCCGGAGAAGGAGACCAAGATCCACCTTGATCTCGGGTGGTTGAAGAGGAGAACACTCGGAAAGCTTCTAGGTGATCAAAGTTGATCCTGAGGACTCCTCGGTGACGCCGCGTCCGAACCCGAGTGGACCCGTGCCCTGCCGCCGCCGTGTGCCGCCGCGGCCGCCCTCTCCTTTCTTGATATTCCGGCAAAAAGGTGAGTTCTTGGGATTTTGTTTTTATGTTGGGATTTCGGCGTATGCCGACTACTCGGTCACTTGACCGCCCGATTGATCATTATGACTTGCCATGCACTGCTGTACTTCACGAACATGGCCGGGGTAGCTCCCCGTGGAGATTGTTCTTTACCGGTAAAGTGGTCTGGTGATAGACCCGTGAGCCCTCGACAGGGTATGACGGCTTAAACTTCTTGAATTCGAGCAACACCGCCTTTGCCCGGGCCTTCTCTGCCCGATCGGCCTCAGAATCAACAACGGGGAAAACTGAGCGGAAGGAAGCAGATGTGGTAGAAACTGTTCCAGGATGCCTACACCGAGGACCGCGACAAGGTCCATATCGCCGCTCACTGCTTGGATGGCCGGGCATCCAGGTGGTGGAGGCGACACCGTGAGCGCTACTTCCCGAGCCCGGCCGTTCCTACCTGGGAAGATTTTAAGACCGCCATGTACCAGCACCACCTTACGGAGACCACTAAGGAGGGTCTCGAACGCGAACTGGAGACGATCAAACAGGGCGACCTAAGCGTCCGAGACTACGAGCAGGAGTTCCTGCGCATCGCCGACCTGGTGCCCCAGGCGGTGCGCGAGGAACGTCGGAAGGTACGCTTGTTTTCACAGGGCTTGAGGACAGAGATCCGTCGACACCTCGCGTCACACCTCTCCACAGACTTCGACAACTGCGTGGAGCGGTGTCTAGCGATCGTGGCGGAGATCAAGATGTCCCGCGCCGAGCGGAATGCAGCGGACAAGGACAGGGACAAGGGCAAGAAGAGGGCGCATCCAGGAAACGGCGGTGGGCAAGCAAATCAAAACAAGAAAGCGAAGCCATCCCGACCGTGCGTCTTCTGTGGGGGTACCCACCAAACGCGCTTCTGTAAACACGTCACGGCCAATGCTTCAAATGCGGCCAACAGGGGCATAGAGCTTTGGAGTGCCCGCAGGGTTCCATACCTGCGCAGATCACAGTCCCTGTACCCGCACCTTCACAACGACGATTAGAACCGGCGCCTAGCTCAGCTTCATCTGGGCGTCCCCCTCTACCTCGACCACCTACTGGAGGGTATCAGTCGGCAAGCGGACGCGTCTACGCACTGACCCCTCATGGAGAGCCAACAGAGGGAAACCCGACGACTGATTTCGTAGCTCTCGAATGAACTGTTATAAGCTTTTCATAAAGCATGACTTTAAGTTGTAGACCTTTTGGAATAAGACTTTTTAGTTATAAGTTTCAGGGACGAAACTACCTTTTTGGTGGGAGAGATGTAAGAACTTGAATTTTGAAAATAAATAAATAAATGAAATTGATTTGAGTCAAGTCGAATCTAGATCATATATGGCTCAAATAGCAATAGTGCCCCTTTCCTGCACTGTATTTGCACAGTTAGTGGGCCAGAAATGTCGCTTCTCAATCCGGACCTGATCTCGAAGATCGGAGACCACGAGTGCGACCGTCTCGTCGAACCGAGTGAAAACCATATTCAACTTGTTCAGATCTGACGGTCGGATCTTCCAGAAATCAGCGTCGAAGCTGGCGGGGCCCGCGACTTAAGTCGCGGGTACAAGTGAACAGTAAACTTGATTTTCGAGCCCCTTTGCGCCAACGTTGAGCAAACTCACCGTCCGGAATCCGAACATAGCACTTCAAGTAGTGGATTTTAACGGTTTCGTCATTCTGGACGCAATGGCGCTGACGGAATTTTCGTTTGACGACTCTAAGTCTCAAAGAACGCGAAAACAGTGTTTCGGAGCTGTATTTTATGGACCGAAAATTTATCCGGTCATTGTTTCGAAAAACAAAGATCGCTACCTGATAGGATTCGTCGAGCCGGACGTCGTGGCGGAGTCCGTTTTTCGATCTGACGCTCGGATCTCCTCGAAATGCGTGAAATACAGCGAAAATTGTAGTTTTTGCACAAAAATCCCTATATAACTTGCCTCGTAAATTGTGTCATTGCTTGGAGAAGGGTCTAAGTGTGAGATGATTGTGCTGTGAAGGACTGGGATGTAAAAGTTGGGCTGGGAAGGACTAGATTGCAAAATGTGCACCACGCACATTCGAAATTTGAAATCCTCAACTTCCCTTCGTTAAAGCCGTAGTCCAGGCCCCTTCAGCGCACTCTAACAGACCTCCTCCTCCTCCTCCTTCTCCTCTTTGCACTCTCCCTCGGAGCTAGCCGCACCGGCCGCCCCCACGTCGCCGGAGAAGGAGACCAAGATCCACCTTGATCTCGGGTGGTTGAAGAGGAGAACACTCGGAAAGCTTCTAGGTGATCAAAGTTGATCCTGAGGACTCCTCGGTGACGCCGCGTCCGAACCCGAGTGGACCCGTGCCCTGCCGCCGCCGTGTGCCGCCGCGGCCGCCCTCTCCTTTCTTGATATTCCGGCAAAAAGGTGAGTTCTTGGGATTTTGTTTTTATTTTGGGTTTCGGTCACGTCTATAGCACACCTGACATCGAGGCCACCCCTCGGGTGTAGACCCAGCCATCGCCGCCGCCCCGATCGCCGGCGGGAAGAGCTGCCGCCGGATTATCATTTTCTCATCCGATCGTGGCCGGCCGCCGCATCCGACCGTTAAGCCGGCGATCAGAACCGTTGGATCAGCCCTCCTCGTCGACTGCAGCCCCTCCACCAAGTTGAAGGGCCATCGGTTGAGGATCCCCGCCGGTCGAAGCTGCCCTAGAAGCGGGCTTTTCTTCACAAAGCCAGATCGCCGCCGTCCGGCGCCGCCGCGGCCTCCCGTCGCCGGCCATCACCACCTGTAGACTCCTGGCACCACCGGGGAGCTTTTGGTCCATCTTGTACCTGCCCGGAGCCGCCACGCCGGATTCCGCCATTAGAGGCCTCTAGATCTTCCCCGAGCTCCGCCGCCGCACGTCGCCGGCGACTCCAGACCCCCGGCACCGGTGCAGGTAGGCTCATTTCACTATTTTATGACCCCTGGTGGCCTTGCATGGAAATCTTGACGTGGGGCTTTTGTGTTCCAGAGCTGCACCCGAGCTCGGTTTGGTTCTCGTCTCCGGCCATCGCCGGCGCTCCGGGGCTCCGGCCAACCGCCAGGTAAGACCTGTAGATCCTGCTGATGCTCCCTATCAATTTATTTTAGGGCTATACCCCCTCTGCTGTTAGCCTCTAAAACTTGCACCCGAAAGCACCATCTCGGGATTGATCTCCGGCCGCCGCCGCCTCCGGCCGCCGGGACTCGACCCCACCTGGACCGAACCTCTTCTGGGACTCAAAGTAAGCTGGTGCTCACCTCTGGAACAGAGCTGAACCATTGCTGCTCAAGGAACAGCCAACCCGAGACTAGCCCGAGTTCAAGCCTTGCTCCGGCAAGCCCTCCGGCCAATCTCCGGCAACCCGCAGGTGAGCACCACCCTTCTTGGTCATTGTCCAACACCATGCTTCAATTAATTCTTATATGGACCATGTAAATATTAAGTTGTAGCATAGTTGTGATTTGAACCCTAATACATCATGGGCCAACTTTTAACTCGGGATCCGTGTCGACCAAACCCCGTGAGCACGGGCTCCGTCTCGACGTAAAGAACCCGCTGGAATTTACGGCGTCGTCGTCGGAGTCCCGGATTGCGAGAACGGGGCAAAACACTGTATCTAATATCGCGAGTCAAAAGGCTAACTTTGCCCTGGGGTTTCGCGCTGACCCAAGATTGTGAGCACGGGGTCCGTTGCATCAAATGTGACGCGCTGGCACTTACGGCGTCGTCGTTGGACCCCCGGATCTTAAGAACGAGCTAAAACAGTAAGTCACTAAAAGATATTTATGCAATTTTAAACACATAATGGACCAACTTGCAAAATAAACATCCTGGCTGCCCTTTGATAGTATTTACGCACTACCTGGCCATTTTATTAGGATTCCGATGGTCCTCGTTGACCAGGAATCAGATATCGACCGACGAAATGACCGATTTGACCCGTTTAAACGTTTCGTTAGTGTAACGCCGTCGGGAAAGGGTTGTGTGAGTTATTTACTGATCATATCTCTTTATACAGGGCCCAGTTCATCAGCACCAGCCTCCCAGTAGCAGCGCGGGCGTTCGAGAGTCTGCCTTCATCCAGGTGGGTTATCTTCGAACCGGGCTCAGCTTTTTGGCCCTCTGGTTGCTTTAGTCCAGTCGGACCCCTGTTCTTGATCTTCCTACAGATTACATGACCTATCTTGACATATCATGATTCCCTGTTTGACATCGACTCGATTAGACTTATATATGTGACTGTTTGTTCACGATCAGCCGATTATTATTTACATGATCCCTGATTATTCCTGACTGATCCTGATTGATTGATACATAGACTTGCATGATTAGATGACACCTATTGATTACTGTTATTGAGATATTTCTTGATATACGCCGATATGCATGATTAATTGATCCTGATTGATAGATACTACTCGATATGCATGATTGATTGATCCTGATTGATTGATATACAGATCTGCATGACTAGTTGATACTTACTGTTTCCTGTCACTGAGATGTTATTTGATATATTATTCATATGCACGATTGATTGATTCCGATTGATAGAGATAGACAGATGATTCCCTGTTGGGATCTCGGCATGTTGCCGACTACTCGGTCACTAGACCGTGAGATTGATCAGTACGACTTGCCACGCATCGCTGTACTTCACGAACATTGCCGGGGTCGCTCCCCGTGGCTATTGTTCTTTACCGGTAAAGTGGTCTAGAGGAAGGACCCGTGAGCCCCAGATAGCACTTATGAGTGCGGGGTTATGTCAGTGGGACAGGTGCAGATAGTGATATGAGCCTGAGGTCCCCGTGACCAATATTGGCAGTGTTTGGGCACTTGGTATGCTTGTGATTGATGCGTAGATTGTATATTTTCATGTTCTAGTATACCTTTCAGTTGCCTTTTATTTTCAGCATGTATGATCCACTGTTTTATGATTGATTTCCAGTATACTTACCCGTAGTTCTGATTCTGATTAGTAGTAGACCTCTATGCTTCCAGCTTTTCCTATTGACTCTTACTATCCGCAGATTTTAGTACCCAGTAGGTACGATTAGCTGATCCTCGGCTCGTCGTGCCCACTGGGATACATGTACAGTGTATCTCACACCCCCTGGGTGACCATTTTTCCAGGTCGGTTGGGTGAGGAGATAGCGGGACGATCCAGTGAGCAGATTACGATAGAGCTGTCCCCATGAGCTTACATATGTCGATGACATCTCCAGACTTTTATTTCCAGCATTTATTCCAGTTCTAGTTGATCAGCCATTTAAAATGTTGATGTAATAATTGATTTGAATTATTCTGGTTAAGTAGATTAGCATTAGTTACTGATATATCTATTGATCTCTGATGATGATGATTTGTTAGCCGTGCATGTATAGGGGAGTCTCTGTTCTTGGGATAGAGGGTCTTCTATACGTGTGGCGGTCTGTTGCGCCCAGTTTGCAAACTCTGATTTCAAAAAAAAAAAAAAAAAAAAAAAAATTTACCGGATTTTTAAAACTCGGGGCGTGACATAGAGCAACTAAAAGTGAATTGGATTTTTTTTGCCTAGCATTTGTCTTATTTTACTCGTCTCCCAACGATCAATGCATGATATTTAATCTTACACAAACACTTAAAAAAAATAAATAAATTAATTAATATTTAAATATTTTTTATTTTTAACGGTAATGAAAAATATCATAATATATAGACTAGGATCACATTTAAAAATATCATTTAAAATATTGGTAAATAAAAAATTATTATATATATATACCGGGATTTATGTCGATAAAATTTATTTTATTTTTTAAATTTTTTTAAAATTCCAACTTTTTAAAACATTTAAAAATTTTAAAATAATAATAAAATTTATTATTTAATAAATTAATTTGATATAATTAAAAATTTATATATAGGATAATATTTTTTGAAGCGTTAATATATAATTGTTATATTATATGGATGCTTATAGGGAGGCTCTTCATAAGCGTCGAGCGTTCTTTATAGTGAGATTAACATGCTCTACGTGTACCTTAATTTGTGTGTCTGTTTCTGGAAACAGAACTTTGAACAATGGTAGCCTATATCTATGAAAATTAGTAGATAAATAGATAGTATTTACCATTTTGTTTAAATAATTTTCCATTTATATACTCTCACTAAACTCAAGGTATTCTAGAACTAAAAAAATAGATATTAAATATTATTTCTATGATCATTTATTCTTCCTTATGTATAATCTTGCATATCCTAACTCTTGCAGAGAACTTAGAAGATAAGATGGCATATGTAACGTCCTTGCAAAGTAACCCAAAATTTTTAAATTAAATTTGTTTTGCCCAATAAATAAGATAGATAAATTCCAAACATTCTTAGCACTTTGGATTCCTCCTTCCATTCTTTTCCTTCCCTCTGCCTATACACATAAAACAAACGATGACAAAAACCCAATAACATCTAATTAATGAAGTGCACTGTCTTATCTTTCACCCAAATGAGATGTACACATACTACTACCCATTTAAAAGGAACAGAGAGGAATGTACGGTTGTTTTAACTGCACTGGAGTGGGCAGATAACGTGTGGGGTACTCTAGTTGACAGGAAAAAAATTATCCACAGCACCAACTCTTCCGTATATTGGTGCACCACTCTTTATTTATTGTCCATTTGTATTGGTGGTGTACGAAAGTACAGATGCACCGGATGCAGGTAATAATTTCTATTGATAGGTTTTGGTGTTCGTGGATATTAAATGATGTACGTAAGTGGCTGGGAACGCGTTATTTATTTCTCGTATTTATTTGGTCGTCGGTCCAAAGGAACAAACTCCAAGTTATTTATTATTATATGTGTTGGCTTATTTAATTGTGTTCCGGAAATATAATGGAGTTAATTAATGTGTGATTTATTTATTTGTCTAGGCCGAGAGGTACAAAGAATTCAATTCCGCCGTGTGCATAAGCCTCTTCCACAAACACGTGAATAAATTTAATCAACGCGCGCAAATAAATAATAAAAATTTTATAAGAGTTGGAATATTAAAATATAAAATTACTGTTACGTTACAATGTGTATAACTTATATCCCATCCATTTTAGAATTGGGCTCCTTCACTCGTCACTTCAAAGTGACGAGTGAAATTCACCCTGCCTTAGATTAGGCGGGGTGTAAGATATACATCCCTTTTAGAGTTTATAAGTAATATTTTTTTTATATTACAACGATAAATTTTAAATATATTATTATAAGTTTAGTCTAAATAATACTACTTTTGAACCATGGAAGTTCTAAAATATATATATATATATATATATATATATATATATATATATATATATATGAGTAGAGCTTATATGTTTTTAAAAGCACAAATAAAAATATATTTTTGAATTTTTTACTATTAGATTTGTATTGAGATTTGTGTTATTTATTTTTTCTTTCTCTCTCTTTAGTTGACTTTACAAAAATACAAATCTCAATGCAAATCCAATGGTAAAAAATTTACAAGCATATTTTTATAAATCCCAATACAAATCCAATGATAAAAAATTCACAAGTATGGATTGTCTTGTACTTTCGAAAGCATATAAGCTCTACTCTCTCTCTCTCTCTCTCTCTCTCTCTCTCTCTCTCTCTATATATATATATATATATATATATATACCATATTATGAATTCTCATATTTTTAAGATGACGTGGCGCATTCTCCATAGTTTAGAATATTTTTAATTTTTTTTTTTTACAATAATTGTCTACTCTCTCTCTCTCATTCTCCGCAGCACAACCTCTCACCTCTCCTCAATGTCTTCTCCTCTTCTCTAACATCCGTTCCTTCACCTCCCCAAATGCATGCATTGATTAATTTAGTAATAATCTCCACCATGTGACCTCACAGTGTGTGACTATATATATATATATATATATATATATATATATATATATATATATATATATATATATAGAGAGAGAGAGAGAGAGAGAGAGAGAGAGAGAGAGAGAGAGAGAGAGAGAGAGAGAGTCCGGTTACTAAACCATTAATAGTACCAAGTTATTGGTGCTATCAAATTTTCTACCCTTAGATCTATCCCTTTGATCATTTTCATCCGTTAGATTTTATTATATTTTCAACCACCTATTAAACCCAAGGGCTCACTATCATCTCAACCACACATCTTTTAATCCAATGGTTAAAAATTTAATAGTACCAATGACTTGGTACTATTAATAGTATTCCAGCCTATCAACCGTCCTTAGTGCAAGTGGCAAAGGGTTTGCCGGTTGATATCCGAGACCCGAGTTCGAAGCCTAGTTGCTTCACATTTCAAGCTAAGTTTATTTCAAAATAAACGAAGCGGGTAGCATGCTACCTTTCTCTCAAAAAAAAAAAAAAATAGTATTCCAGCCTAACTCTCTCTCTCTCTCTCTCTCTCATCTCTATCTCTCTCTCTCTCTCTCTCTCTCTCTCTATATATATATATATATATATATATATATATATATATATATATATATATATTCTTATTCGTCGATCTATTAAATGCTGGAATGTATTAATGTGGGTATTTTTGTCGATCTATTAAATTCTGGAATCCGACTTGCTATTAATGTGGGTATTACTGTTTCCAGAGTAGGATCCGCAGCTCAAATTAAAGCCATGAAACAAGTAGCTGGCAAATATCGGATCAATCGCATTCAATATCAGATCGAATTGCAGATTCACAATATCGGATACTAGCGCGAGTACCAAATTTTCCACACAAACATTGTTATTAAATCCTAAGCAACATCATTATTTCTTAAAACCTAAACCTTAATCTATCTATATGTATAAACCAACACATCAATAATATAGATAAGTATTGAAATATGAAGATCCAGAATATTTCTTATAAAAAAATATACAAAAACATAAAATCAATTTTACCTTTTAATTTTTGTTTTTCTCTTTTGTCAGCTAAGGCTCTTTTTATTTTCTTTTTCTTTTTATCTCTAGTCAATACGATAACTTCAAGTGGCTGTCCTTGCCTCTGTTTGATGGTAATTTTGATTTTTTTATTTTTATCTCTAATCAATACGATGACTTCAAGTCAAGTCGCTTTTCTTGTTTCTGTTTATATGATGACTTATTTGATGGTGATTTTGATTTTTTTATTTTTTTCTCTAGTCAATACGATGACTTCAAGTCGCTTTTCTTGTCTCTGTTTCATGGTGATTTTGATTTAGGCAGCTCTGATAATTATTATTATTATTTTTTTCAAAAAGAAAGATGTTATATTATTCGTGTTTCGTTTATTTTTTCGGTAGTATATTATTCGCTTTGTTTATTTTGAAAATAAATTTAGCTGTAAATGTGAAGTAGCTAGATTTCGAACTCGAAATTTCAGGTATCAACTACCAAACACTTTGCCACTTACATTAGAAACGATCAATAACTTTGATATTTTTATTTTTTTTTTGAGAGAGAAAGATAGTATGCTATTGTTTCGTTTATTTTGAAATAAACTTAGCTAAAAATATGAACCAACTAGGGTTCAAATTCGGAACCTCGAATCTCAACCATCAAGCTCTTTGCCACTTATGCTAGGGACGGTCGATAGCTCTAATAACTATTGAGCTAAACAAATTATCGGATACATTCGTCGGAATATTTTTAGAGTCATATTAGGTGACTAATGAATGTGACTAACCAAAACACTCTATTCATTGAATGAATATAATGTAAGATGTATATTCCTTAATATATAAGTAAGTTTTTTTTTTTTTTGTTAATGTTTGTCTGAATATAACTATAAATATAATAGATCAAGTTGAAAATATATGTAGCTGAAAATGTAACAGTTGCAATTATCTTGTGATTTAGTTCATACTAACTTTGTTACTCTATGGTTCAAAGGGTTATATTTTTACCTGATTTAGTTCATTTTTATTTTATTATTTTAGCATATTTTTTGCTTCCCATCACGTGGCTTTTAAAAAAAATTTATTTTGCCATCCTACTTGTATAAATTTTTGGTAAAATAAAATTAAATCACAAAGACTGAAGTGCAACTTTTTATAACATGGAGGTGATAAATTAAAAATAAGCTAAATCACATGGAGCAATTTAAAGCTTATCTTATTTTATTTTTTTATTTTTTTATTTTTTAAAGCTCCCTTGGGCCTACAACACCTTTTGGATTCAAAATCTCTCTTTTCCCTCAGGCCGTGTTTGGAATGGAACTAGAACAAAGAATAAGGGAGATATCCCACTTATTCTACCAAACGCATCTGGAATCAATCAGTATTACTTATTTCAGTACAATTAGAATAAGCTGGTACAGTAGTTCTTACTTATTATTTTAATCTTTATTTTTTACAATATTACCCTCCTCCCCCCCCTTTCCCCTCTTCCCGAGGCTTCCTCCCATCAATGCTCCTCTCCTCTCTCTCTCTTTCTTCTCCCTGATATCAGCTCTCTCCTCTCTCTCTCTCCCCCCCCCCTTTCCCTCTTCCCGAGTAATCTTCCATCAATGCTCCTCTCCCCTCTCTCTCTTTTTCTTCTCCCTGATAATCAGCTCTCTCATCTTTCTCTCTTTCTTCTTCCCGGGCGCGGCCATTGTTGCCTGTTCAAGAAGCTCGCAAGCATCACCCCCCTCCCTCTCCCTCGCCCGGCCGACCTTGCGCTCCTCTCGCGGCACGCGTCCCGAGGCAAGCTTGGATCCGCCATTTATACATAATTTTATTCGTAGAAATCAGGGTAGTGATCGATATTTCAACGATTCAGTTGACCAACCTGCTACCGTTGTAGAAGAGGATGACGAAGGTATTGAATTTCCTGATGCTTCATTGTCTTAATTCTTTTTTAACTAAAACTCAATTATAAATTATCCTCTTGTGTTTTAGCTCATTTTTATTTTGTTTAAAAAATTACATTTAGTTCTTCTTTGATTTTATCTTTATTTTTATTAAAATAATTTATTATCAAATAAGATATTAAACTATAATTTTTTTATAACCACATAATAATTATATATATAGTTTTTTCCTATATGATTCTTCATTTTTAAATTTTTTCAATTTAAATTAGTTCTATAGGGACAAAATAGAAAAATTAAATTACGAAACTCCAATTACAGTAAAAATTAATCATCAATTTGAATGTCCCACCATTAAAACGGACTATGTATATGTAGTAAAAAGATCTAATAACTCAACTCAACTCCCTCCCTCTCTCTATAGAGAGAGAAAGAGAGTAAGGCTATTATGTTTTCGAAGCACAAAGCTTTCATGCGTTTACTTTGTTCTCGATGATCGAATTTTCGAATTAACGACCGACTTCATTAAATTTGATCTGTACTATTTGAAATACTTAAAAGTATTTTTCAACATTATCTACTTTGTGATTGAGTGGTGGTCCCAAAATGGATCGTTGGAAATAAAATTTTATAAAAAGTGATGACAGAGAACTTGAATTTTAGATCAAAAGCACCGATCTTATTTTAGATAGCAAATAAAATACTCTATCAGGACTTCATATAAATTAGATATTTCTACACTATTAAATTTGCAAGTGCCTCATATCAATTATTAAAATAATTAATTTTTTTGAGACTTTTTGATCTGTAAATAAATAATATTAAAAAATTATGAAACTTGACTTTTAGATACTTCATGTAGATTAAATATAATAAAACCAATCGTCAATTTGAATATCCTATCATAAAAAAAAAAACAAAAGATAATACTCTCTCTCTCTATACTAGGGTTGTCAGCGGGTTGAATTCGGAGCGAATTTTTAAAAACCTGAACCCAATCCCGACTACCAAACCCGGATCTGAACCTGAATCCGACATATTTTAAAAATTCATAACCAAATCTGGATCCGACAAAATCTAAAACCTGAAACAAATATTTCTCCTTTTCTCTTTACAATATTTCAAAACATATTACATTAAATCTAAAATTTTAAAGTATAAATTTAAATATAATATCAAATATTTATATACACATATATTATATAACGTAAAAATCAATTCGGGTTCGGATTCAGTATAGTCAAAATCTAAATCCGAATCCAAATTCGTCGGATTTTTGTTTTTTACATTCGTATCCGAATTCATATCCGTTTAATATCAATAAATTCATTTCGTTCGCAAGTTGTAGCATAATAAGTTATAAATTAATAAAGGGCTATTTAGAAGTTGGAAATTAGAAAATGAGAAACTTGTGAGTGTGAGTTTGGTAAACTCGACTTAGTCCTACATCCTAGGAACCCCACTGAAGTGGAAATGGCAGTTTCGTAAATTCGACTTAGCCCTACATCCTAGGAACCCACAAAAGTCGAAATGCCGATTTTCGTACAATTTGCAAGTGGTAGTTGCGTGGTCTCACAACTTCAGTGCCGAAACAACGTCCAACACCATTGACTTTCTCGTAGTAAGTGGATCAACATCCAATATCCACAAAATTAAACAAGTCATTTTTGTTTTTTGTTTTTTTAATCTTGATTGAATTGTATATGTAAGGCCCAATCCAAACAATATAGCGGGTCATATTTGTATTTAGTAAATAATATGAGCCCATTTGTTAATATTGAGAGGCCCATGTAAAAATGTTTGGCCCATTATAAAACTAAGGCCCATTAGCGGCCCACGGCACTCTCCAGAACCTTCGCGCTCCCGAAATTCTTCGGCCCCTCTTATTTTTCATTTTGCGCCATCGTCGTCCCCGACTCCACCTTTGTTGGAAGAGTCGGAACCCTAATGAGCGGAGAAGAACCCTAGAAACCCTAGTCGCACGATCGAGGTGTCTCCCACACACACATACATACTACACACAATGCGTCCCTCCGCCGCGCGCCTCGCCCTGTTGCTCGCTCGCAGATCCCTCCAATCGAACCAGTCCCCACTCCACCCCGTGAGTGCCCCTTCAATCGATCCTCTGTTCCAATTTTTTTTTTTTGTTCTTTTTGATTCGATCGATTGAGCTCAACAATCCTGCTTTGTTAATCAGTTGGGAAATGAATCGTCCCGGGGGTTGGCGTCGGGGATTTGCAGCTCCTCTCGCGGATTCGTCGATGGGAATCGCAGCAAAGGTGTGATTTTTGGGGTTTTCGGATTGGGATTTGATCCTTTCGTTGACCCACCTCGTGTATTTTTTGGTAAAGTTTTGAGCTTTTAAGCTAATCTCAGATGGGTAATGCAGTGCAATTGAGGAATGGGATTGCAAGGGAAGGGTTTTGGCTTGATGATTTCAGCTATATATATTTATATATATATATATATATATATATATATATATATATATATATATATATATATATATATATATATATATATATATATGCAATTGTTCGTAGTTTAACTGTTTCATTATGCTCAGGAAGTAGACCATTGTTTCTCTCAAAAAAAAAAAATGAAGTAGACCATTGTGTGTTAGAGATTACTATGAAAATTGCTCAATTTTAAGAGTTTAATTTACAATAGAATTGGGATATGGCCTTTTATATATATAGACATGATGTATGTTAGGATAATATAATCACACAGAGTTTGAAGAATTGAATAATATTGTCCAGTATTTGTCGAAGAATTGATTCTTTCTTTTATTACTGTAATTTATGCAATAGAAGTAAGTCGGTTGGTGAAAGGTCAATTTATAAATTATGAAGTGTAAGATATATATATATATATATATATATTTGGAGTCATTGTAACAAAATTAAATTATAGAGACGCATCTCTGTGACATTTTTATACAAATATTCTATTTATATTTTATCTATATCTAAA
Organism: Tillandsia fasciculata; assembly: GCA_029168755.2. Classification (NCBI taxonomy): domain Eukaryota; kingdom Viridiplantae; phylum Streptophyta; class Magnoliopsida; order Poales; family Bromeliaceae; genus Tillandsia; species Tillandsia fasciculata. Next base: position 434,711 of record CM054952.1, read on the forward strand.
ATTAGATTATAGAGAGATATTTTTGGGACACATTATAATTATATGTCGTTATACACTTTAGAGACTGCACATATAGCAATACTAATTATAAGTATCGGTATTTTTGTTAGCAATATTTTTTTAAAAAAATTTTAAAAATATTTAAAAATATTATTATAACATAATTTTGTTGTAGTGAGTGTATATATAGTATTCCTCCTTGGCTTTTATTGATGGGATAAATCTGATTTTTTTTTTCTTTTTTTTATACTATAAAATTACATTGTCAATGTTGATATATTTTTATTATAATAATATTATTTATAATATTATTATAGTATAATTTTGTTGTAGTGAGTGTACATATAACGTTGCTCCTTGGCTTTAATTGATGGGATAAATCTGATTTTTTTTTTTTTTTTTTTTATACTATAAAATTACATTGTCAATGTTGATATATTTTTATTATAATAATATTATTTATAATATTAAAATATTTTTTAAAATTTATAATTATTTTTTAAACTTTTTATAGTATAAAAATAATGTTAAAAGTTAGATTTTAGTAGCTATTTAACCGTCGGATTTTGCGGTACACAACCTGCCCGACACGATAATTAATTAATTAGGAAGTGTCGTTAAAAGCCAAGGCCATTTTTTTTTTTTTTTTCTTAAGTAAACTTAAATAGAATTAAACTTCTATATTTTTAAAAGTATAAGTTATTGGTGCTGATAGATTTTTAGCTTTTAGATAAAAAGATGTGTGGTTATGATGATAGAAAGCTTCTTGAGTTAAGTGAGTAGTTGGTGAAATAGAATAATCCAAAAGATAAAATTAGTCAAAAAAAGATGCGATCATATCAGCACTAAAGCACCAAATCCCATTAGATCTCCACGATTAAGCCTGCTTGGGCGAGAGTAGTACTAGGATGGGTTGGACAAGCATATATAGCAGCCGAAATTACTTAAATGTATTTAGAGATTATTTTATTGGACATAATTGTATAAGTATAGTATAGTTAAAAATATATGCAGATAAATATATAATAGGAGCTCGGTTACTATGTTATTGATAGTACCAAAATATTTGATGTTATCGATTTTTTTCACCGTTAGATTATTTAATCTTTTAGATCATACTATTTTTAAATTAGACACTAAATTTTAGAGCCCCACTATCATCATAATTTTATATCTCTTCGTCCAAAAGTGAAAAATCGAATACCACCAGTGACTCTGTGCTATTAATATTATAGAAATCTAGTTTTATATAATAGATATATTTATAAATTTTATTATTTTATATGTGAGAAAATAAATTTTCACTCTAATTTAGAAAAAAGAAATATCTTTGTATTTAAAAGATAATTACATAGGCAAGCTTATCTCTTATTTAAAATTATTCTCCAATCTCTATTGTTGAAATGGTAGCCAATTTAAATGTAATTTTAATTGCTATAGTTTTTCTTTTTTCTTAGAATCCCTTTTCGTAGTTTCAACTATTTTAGTTTTAGATCAAGTTGGACAGTATCGAAAGTGGATGATTTGGTGTGGAGATGGAATTCCAATGGTAGGCTCTGTGCTCGGAGTGCGTACAGTTTTCTGGTCTTCGACGGCGTTGATGATCGCAAAGTCCCTCAGCTATGGAGCATAAAGGTACCTCTTCGCATCAAAATCTTCCTTTGGTTGGCGGCAAGGAATAGACTGCTGACTGCGGACCGGCTGATCAAACGAGGGTGGATTGGACCGTCCATTTGTGTCTGTTGCTACAGCGAGGAGGAAAGTCTGGAGCACCTTCTCTTCCGGTGCTGCTTTGCACGTTCGGTTTGGAGCAGGATGTTCCAGGGCAATCAACTCCTGTTGAATACACTACTGCAAGAAAACGGGGATTTAGCAACCAGATGGAAGATGACTAAATTGATCGCCGGACGGAACAATCAGGCGCACCTCGACGCGTGCATCGCAGCCACTTGCTGGGAACTCTGGATGGAGCGTAATCATAGGATATTCGACAACCGGATCTCGACTACGGGGGCATGCAGCAGGGGCATTTGCAGCACACTGGCAGTATGGAGAGCGGCATTGGGAGGGTAGTCAATTGGACTTGGAGTGCGAACTGTGAACAGCGATCCGGGGGAGCTAGGCGACGGGCGCGACCAATGGGACGGGAGCTCGACTATTCCTTCTGTGTGGCGTTAGAAGATGCGAAGCTGCGGCGAGCCACTTTGTGATTGTGCTGGTGGATTATCTTATCTGGTTGTTGTTTATGTCTGATTGTTTGGTTATTGCTTTTGTTTGGTTAGCGAGGCATTGGTTAAGTGAGGGTGGTTTTGTAGTGGTCCTGACGTTTTTACTCGGGGGCTGTAACCCCTCTCGCGAGGGGGGACCCATTTCCTTTAATCCCAAATAGGATTTAACCCTGTTTAATCAAAAAAAAAAAAAAAAAAAAAAAAAAAACTATTTTAGTTTTAACTATATTGCGAATTTGGATATGATTTCAACTACTATATATAGTTGAATCTCTTTGTATAAAATTCAAATGTATCAAATTCATATTAAATTTTATATTTATTTAAAATATTAGTGTATTTATATTTGCAAGTAATTAGCTAAATAATCCGCTAAAAAAAAAATATAAAATAAAAAAATCTCACTACACAACTTGTAGAGTCAACTTGTGCATGCAAACTTTACAAAATCACAAATAATAAAAAAACACAGTTTTTGGTATAACAAGAACAAGAATAAGTATGAAGTGTGATACAAGAGTTTAAAAAGTGAAGACTATAATTTTCTACCTCGATTATGTCTTATGAAAAATATGGTGATGTATGGACAGGGCATTCCCCTCTTTTATTTTGATTGGTTTAAATTTAAATAGCAAAAGTTTGCAGAATCAGTTTTGCTTCGACTATATAAATTTTAAAAATTTTGATTTTGATACTTAATCTTTGTTTGCTTGAATTACATTGTACGGTGATTTTTTCAGTTAAAAATTAAAATTAGAATCATCACTTAATTAGTAAAATTATAGTCATATGAAACAAACAAAAATTGATGCTCAAGCTTGAAATTGGTGGATTTTCATCAATTTGTTCAAATTTTAAAAATTAACAGGTTAATTAGCAATATTATTTTTTTAAAAAAAGTGAAGTAATTGGATCAAACTAAAATAACTGAAATATATGAATAGAAGTTGAGAAATATCCATTATTTCAAAACGCGTATAGTTGGGGTGATTTCCATAAGTTTTTATCGGTAAATTATTCAAGCTAGTCATCTAAATTTATACATTCTATATATTAATTTTACTTAAAATATTATCGATAGTAAATAAATAGTATTTACTATTTTTTTTTTTTGCCCTTAATTAAAAGTTTGATGGTCGATACTCGAAAACTCGAATTAAAAACATAATTGCTTCACATTTCAAGCTGAATTCATTTTTAAAAATAGATGAAACGAGCAACATTTTTTCTCTCTCTCTCTATAAAAATAAAAATAAAAATAAAGAATAAAAAAAAAAAAGAAAAGGTGAATACCAGATTAAATTCAATACATCAGATCTGCATGCAAACAACAATCCATGATTGGTTTAAATTCTTTCTAAAAAATATTGATGTTTCTATCGAAACTTTTTAACTAAACTCCACATTTAAAAATGCCTAGAGCCTACCTTTAGCCTATCTAATTAAAATATCTTTTTGGGCCACTCACCAGCTTGTTTGGCCCGGCTACTGTTGAATATCTTAATACTACTATTTGGAAGCTATTTAATCCAATCATTTTGGTTTCAAATTGAACTAAATTCAAGTGAACAATAATACTATTCTAAGTGGCTTTATATGAAGTGCCTTATTTTGTTGTTTTATTTAAAAAGCTAGAAAATTTAAAACTAAAGTTCTCCTTCTTTTTATATGTTTATTTTTTGATAAAATAGTTGAATGGTGACCATAAACACATTCAAAGAAAAATATCCTTGATCGTCCATGAATGTGGTACAATTAATTATATTCTTATCTGGATTTATTTTAAACAAAGGTCAATACTACCATATATTAAACTGCTTGTATTGATATGATATATCTTATTTTTTTCTCATCTATTTAAATTAAATAAAATTTCAATCAGCTTTTAGTGAGAAATTGATAAACACTTTATATAAAAAATTATTAGTCTTGTTAATTTTTCACGTGCATTTTGATAAACAATAACAATTAGTTTTACCCATGATTTGATTGGCGGGGTTCATATTACAGTTGAACTTCTTGCTTATGCAAAATTGTTAAGAATTTTTTTTTCCTACGACACTTTGTAAGGGTTTTTTTTTTTTTTGCTGTTTATGATTTCGAGTAGAGTATTGATATGTATTTAGTTTAATTATATTTGCATGCTAATATATATATCTTACAATGCACTTTTGTATTTATTGCATCTTTCAAATTACAACAGCAGAGATACTTTCAAACCGGTGCTAGAACATGAGAATAATAATAAGATGACATTGAAATCCACAAACGTTCTTAAACTAGCTCTACTCAAACATCTTAAAAGGAGAACAAATTAACAATACATGCATGCACGTACGTAATAATAAGTAGTAGTGTATGAGACCTTAATTAACTGATCAGTTGGCCAAACTCATTACACCGGAGACTGATCACGATCAGCAGGAAGAGGAGCGGGAGCAGGCCACTGGAGAATGCCACCGTGCGAAAGCAACGCCCAGATGTGGGTGATGAACTCGCCGCCGTACGCCAGCGCTTGCGCATGACTCTCGACGTCATCCGAAGGCGCGACGTAGACCATGATCTCGGTCCACAGCTCCGCCAGCACCTTCCACACCCACCGGTCGTCCCCCGCCACCTCTTCTCCCTGGTGCCCGAACTGCGCCCCCCCCTCCACCACCACCGCCGCCGCCTTCGCCGCCGACGCTGCCGCCTTCGCCGCCGACGCAGCCTTAGCCGCCGCCGCCGCCGCAGCCGCCGGTGCCGGGGGCGCCGCCGCTGCCGCAGCGGCCGCCGCCCCCGCTGCCGCCGCCGCCGCCCCAGCCGCCAGCAGGTGCCCGAGCACCATTCCCCTCTTCGCTGCTGTCCGGTTCTCCTCCAGCTGGTGCCCCAGCTTCGCTCCCCCCTCCGCCGCCGCCTTCGCCGCCTCCGCCACCGCCCCGGCCATCGCCGCCACCTCCGCCGCCGCCTCCGCCGTTGCCGCCGCCGCCTCCCCCGTCGCCGCCGCCGCCTCGGTCGCCTCCTCGGCCGCCGCCGCCTCGGCCGCCTCCGCGGCGGCCGCCGCCGCAGCCGCGGACGCCGCCGCCGCCGCAGCCGCGGCCGCCGCCGCCTCTGCGTCCTCCACGGCCTCCGCCGCCGCGGCCGCCTTCGCCGCCGCCGCCGACTTCGCCACCGCGGCAGCCGCCGCCGCCTCAGCAGTCGGCAGCAGGTGCCGGAGCTTCATTCCCCTCTCCGCAGCCGTCCCATTCTCGTTCCTATTTCTTGTCACGCGCTCGCCATCCTCTTTCTCAATTTCCTTCACCGCGGTCTTGTACGCTTCCGCCGTCCCGGCCGTGTCGTCCGGAAGCAGCTCCGGCAAAAGCGCCACCAGGTACGCGCAATACTTGGACAGCGTCTTGGCGATACTTCGGTTCTTGGCGATACTTCGGTTCTCCTGTGTGTCGCGGTCGTTGGACTCCTGACGCTGGGGCAATGGGTGCTCCTCGTAGTGGCAGGTGGCGATGTGCCAGACGATGATCGTCTCCGCCACGCCGTTGCTCTTACACGCCCACAGCAGCCTCTCTCCCCCGTTCCGCCGCAGCACGGACTCTCCAATGGGAAGCTCGGGGCCGCAACCTTTGTTGTCTACGAGATAATTCACGATCGCAAGCTTCACCTCCTTCGGGGTCGGTGTCGACCAAAGGCCGTGGAAGCAGCGGCACGGCACGAACTTCAAGAGCATCGTTGGTAGCTCGAGCTTTGAGAAGATCCGCTGGGTGCGGTAGTGAGGTTTAAACATGGAGTGCTGGCTTAATTTGAGCTTAGGATACCTGAAGCTGTTCTTCACCATCCCTAGCGTGGTCAGGACCCAGCGGACGATTGCATATTTCCGCCACGACGGGTTCTTCACGTAGGTGCAGAGGAGGGAGACCACGACCCAGTCGGAGAGCACGAAGAGGAGGGCCTCCGCAAACTCCAGCAAGAATAGTGTGGCGATGATGAGGAGGGTGACGATCTGATCGTACACGATGTTCACTATCACTCTCTCATCGCTCTGCTTGACGGAGCAAAAAACGTCCATGAAGATGTATCGGTAGGAGAAATATAAGATCACGCTGCAGCAGAAGAACGGGATGACGAGCATGAGCACGCAGTTGAGGAGGAAGAACCAGGGATTCGACAGCATAAGGGGGATCGTGGAGAAGTAGTAGTCTCTGAGGAAGTTGAGCTCGTCCCCAATCACACGAAAGACCCTGTTGAAAGTAGTAAAAAAACATTAAAACACACATACCGTACGGTTCCTTTGAAAAAAAAATATGATTATTATATATTATTATTTAATATAATAATATATACTAGTATACTAAATATTAAATATATATTATATTAAAGCGTAGGATATGCTTTTGAAAAGAAAAAAAAAAAAAAAAAAAAACTATTATTACATATTATTATTTAATATAGTATTATTAATTAGTGCAGTCCATATGTACCTCTCGCCCTTGTCCTCGTCGCCATTGTTGTCGCCGAGCAAGCCGTGCAGCAAGAACTGACGGGACTCCGGGCTGTTGGCCTCAGCAGACGGATACTCCTCGAACCTCCTCCGTAGTAGCTTATAGAGCGCGAAGGAGAGGCAGAGATCCTTGAGCGGATACTTGTTGAACCTGCTACGTAGTCGTTTACAGAGCGCGAAGGAGGGCAGACATCTTTGAGCTTCAGAAGGGGGGACGAAGGGGGCGAAGGGGGCGAATTTGGCTTCGTCGCTCTCAGCCAGTCGCCACACGTGGCCGACAGTCACCATCTTAGCATCCGAGAGCTCGAGACTGTAGCCTTGAGGGCCCGCCTTTCTCTTCACCTCAGATTCTCCCATGATCATGTACTTGCATGCCTTCATCACGTTTTGATCTTCTCCTCCTGTTGCTGTTGCTGTTGCTGCTGTTTTTTTTCCTTCTGCTGCAAACAATTGGCACATGTAACCGGCGACGAGGTGCGAGTTTTTCCCCAAGGCGAAGGAGCGTTTTGCGACCACGACGGCAGCGACTCTTTGCGCGATCTTCATAATGCTGATAGCCCAGAGGATGAGTAACATCCCATCAGGCATGTACCAGTAGATCAGGTATCCGATCCACGCGATGTTCACGATCTGGTCGACGGCATCCCGCGACCACGACTGCTTGTTGACGCCCGGCAGAGGGGAGGCGTTCATTGTGCTGACGCTGTCGAACTTCTTGCGGAGGAGCTCGGCCAGGAGCATCCACAGCAGCATGAGCCGCGGACGGAGCTGTTCGCCCGAATTCTTTGTCTCAGAGAACATGTACGTCGTGAGAGGGAGGAAAATGGCGAAGACGACCCAGAGGAAGAAGCGGACGGTGGGATGGTTTGTGGCAGCTCCAGAGAGGCGGCCGCGGACGAGGAGGAGACCTGCGAGGAGGACCATGATGGCCGACACCACCACCAACAGAGCGTCGGGATAGCGGTCGACGATCACACTACAAAAAAAAAAAAAATTTTTTTTAATATACAAATATTTTTTTAGACGTTCCTTCATAAAAGCATCACCAGGATAATCCTTAAATTTTTTATTATATTAAATTAATTTATTAAGTAATAAATTTTATTATTATTTTTAATTTTTTTACGTTTTAAAGTCTCAGAAATTCAAAAAATTTTAACATTTTAAAATATTAAAAGATATTTTATCGACACTTAGTATAAATATCAGTATATGTGGTTTTTTTTTTTTTTATCAATATTTTAATCGATGTTTTTAAATATATCGCTAGATTATATTAAAATATTTTTAAATTAAATATATATAAAAAAAATTTAAATATTACTTGGTTTTGGAGTCGATATTCTCGTAACGTAAGCTGCACATCCAGATCGACCGGTCGGAAAATTGCGAGAGCGAGAGCGAGGGCGAGGGCGCGGGACTATCGCTGGATTTTTGTACCTTTGCCATCAATATATCGTGGTGCAGGCAGGTGTTTCAGAGCTGCACGATCAAAACATACGCAATGTCACAAAGTTAGTTATGAACGTTCCATTGAGCCCAAATCTGAATCTAGTCAATTAAATAGATCAAACTATATATATATATATATATATTGCTAAGCTTACAAAGCTGCGTAAGCCTGTGTTACGTATGTAATGAAGGAGATAATTACGTAGGGAGGAGCGGGGACGGATGCATGCAGTTTGTGTAAGTTTCTAGCTTGTGTGTGCATTTAATTTATAGCATGCATGAGAGGACGAGAGCTTTTTTTCGAGTGTGTGGCTCTAGAGCAACTAAAAGTGAATTGGATTCTTTTGGCCTACTAGCATTTGTCTTATTTTACTCGTGTCTCCCAACTATCGATGAATGATATTTAATCTTACACAAACACTATAAAAAAAAATTAATATTTAAATACTTTTTTATATTTAAAGGTAATGAAAAATATCGTAATATAGTGTCACATTTAAAAACATTATTTAAAATATTAGTAAATAAAGAATTATCATATATATATATATATACACACACACGGACGTTTATGTCAAGTGTTGATAAAATTTATTTTATTATTTTAATTTTTTAAAAATTTTTAATTTTTTAAAATATCAAAAATTTTAAATATAATAATAAAATTTATTATTTAATAAATTAATTTAATTTAATTAAAAATTTATATATATACATAATTGTTATATTGTATGGATGCTTATAGGGACGCTCTTCATAAGCGTCGAGCGTTCTTTATAGTGAGATTAACATGCTCTACACGTACCTTAATTTGCGTGTTTCTGCATGGAAACAGAACTTTGAACAATGGTAGCCCATAGATTGAAAATTATTAGATAAATAGAAAATATTTACCATCTAGTTTAAATAATTTTTCATTTATATACTCTCACTAAACTCAAGATATTCTAGAACTAAAAAAATAGATATTAAATATTATTTTTATGATCATTTATTCTTCCTTATGTATAATCTTGCATATCCTAACTCTTGCAGAGAACTTAGAAGATAAGAAGGCGCGCGCATATGTAACGTCCTTGCAAAGTAACCCAAAATTTTTAAATTAAATTTATTTTGCCCAATAAATAAGATAGATAAATTCCAAACATTCTTATCACTTTGGATTCCTCCTTCCATTCTTTTCCTTCCCGTACATAAAACAAACGATGACAAAAAAATCCCAATAACATTTAACTAATATATATACTATTGAGTAAATACGTAATCAATTATCTGCAATATGTCTATGTTTTCAACCTCAGCTTGCTGTTGAATTTGAAATACTTCTTAATAGTATTATTGTCCGTTTGCGATTATTGGACGATTTACCTGGTGGATGGAACTGTCATGTCCCTAAATTTAAAAGCCATCTAATTATTATTTTTTTTAATTCAGAATTAAAATCATCAATTCTTAAGCGTGAATAGATACGTCCGCCACACATATAAAAAAATTTCAGTTCAAATAAACATAATTTTTTCTATACACGCACGACTAGATAAGTCCAACAGTACAATCAGAGTTTACTAAATATAATACTAAACAACTAAACTATAATGCAATCATAACTAATAATTCTAAAGCATCTAGATAAAGTCATAATTCAATATGATCCAACATTCAATAAGAAAACTAAATAACATGCTAATAATTAAGTCATGCATAGTAAACTGATAATCTAGTTGATATGATAAAATCGTAGAAATATCTAGAATCTCAAAAAATATGGTGGCAGGCCAACTTACTAGCTAGTATAAAGTGTTAACTCTACCGCAAAGCCTCACATCAACGTCTCGATATCTTACCATCCGACAAACCTGAGAAAGGTGTCACCAGAAGGGTATGAGATACAACTGAATATATCCCATTCGATACAATGAGTCGAGAATCAACAAGTTGTATCTACTGGTATACAATAATCAAGCGAATAAGGTAAATTAGCAGAAAGTAAAACAAGTAAATATAGAAGTAAATAAAATTACAGGCATAACTGAATAATAATGCGAAATCAAAGAGCTATCATAACAGGGTACTAATAATCACAATAAGAAGTTAATAATGCTATAAGGAATAATCCAGTAAAAAATAAAGAGCAAAACCATAATGAAAATAATGCGTCAATACTAAAAAATCTAATATCCAATCATTGCCACTAATGGCCATGAGGACCTCAGGCTAATGTCATGATTGGCACCAATAGTGCTGATATACAACCCTACACCCACTCGGTGCTATCTGGGGCTTACGGATCAAAAAAGTCATTCTACCGGTAAAAAATATCATCACGGGAGCCAGCCCGCTGGTGTACATGAAATGAACAGCTGGCGCTATGACGATCATAATGCTGATGCTCAAGCTCACGGTCTAGAAACGGAAAAAACGACAATAAGCCGAGAACTCCCAAATGGGATCATAAACAACAGTGTCATCATCTCATGCAGTATAATAAGAATCGATCTCCTACTCTATCATGTAATATAAGAATAAGGAGATAGCGAAATGATCAGATTTGTATACCATGCTAACTAGTGACCAATCACACCGTGAATCATGTCCAATATAATATAAGCTAGGTGGTATAACAAACAAGGAACAATATATAATCAAAGAAAGGACCAGGACTAGTAAGATCACAAAGGGTCCAATTGACTACGGTATCCAGTCAGGTTACACTATGCTAATACCCGGATCGAAATATCTACCTCAGTACAGGCAATCCAAGAATCTGCTACTCAGTTCTCGCGGAGACTCCTGACTGCTCAGGTTACACTATGCAAATACCCGGATCGAAGTATCTACCTCAGTACAGGCAATCCAAGAATCCGCTGCTCAGTTCTCGCGGAGACTCCTGACTGCTTAGGCCTAAACCCAACCCACTAACTCACAAAGTAAACAACAACTAAACCACAGACTTATGTTTAAGTCCCGGGATCCGGTAGACTTTTCGGTAATCCGCCGATCGACCACTAATATTCCGAACAGTGCGTATCAGCTACCGAAATGACCAGAACTTCACCTGCTACCCCAGAACGCCCCGTTTAAGGCGTCTGGATAGCAACAATTATATTGTGTTATTATGAACCCTAACGATGTCAAAATTATTAAAATCCCACCTGAAATCGTCGATTTCGGCTCTAGAAGTCCCCAGCATGAATCAAAAGTCACTGGGCCAACCAGGATAGCATCGGGACCAGCCAAGGATATTTGGTAATCATTTAAACTCATCTAATTTGCTCAGATAACGAATTTCGCGCCGAAATAATGATAAACCGACTATTTCACCGATTTACGACTCGTAAATCGATTTTACCTTAACGAAAGTCACCGGATCTCGGACGAACAGTCCAGAGGTCACGTGCACGCTACCTGAGATAGCCCACGTGGCTATAATTGCATTTAGACCCCTAATGTTTCATAAAATTGCATAATAATACATTATTTACTGAGTTTTGACTTATTACCGTGATCCGAGGGGCTAAAGGTGCTAGGAGATAGCCCTCGATTTGCTGAGACCCATGCTCGCTGTCCTAGGTGTGTCCAGAGTTTGAGAAGAGCCTAAGGCCAACCTACATTATAATCAAGAGTCCAATAGCCAAGATCATCACTTGCTGTCCAAGTTAGGCTCAACTATGGTGAGCATCATGCTCAGGACCATCCAAGAAGTCAGGGGATCACCTTACCGGAGTTGTGGAGTCGTTGGAGGCATCGCCGAACCAACTTTGGCCAAAACACCAATAAATAGGGCTCGGGCTTGGCTCTCTCACAGAGCTCAGGCTCAGGTGGGAAAAGAAGGCAAGCAGCAACACAAATAGATTGATAGAGGTGCTAGAAGCTTACCTTGGTCCGGTGCCGGTGGCTGGTGGCGGTGGATGGTCGAAGGGAAGCTTGCGGCCAAGAACAAGATGGGCTTTGCCGATTTCGGGATTCGATGGCTTGATGGCACCGAATCTCAGGTCGCAGCCCTTAGGAAAAGAGCCGAACCTTGAGCATCTTTTCGCGCACAGCCTGAGGGAATCAGCAATGCGGGAGAACTTCTGCTCGTACTCGTGCACCGAACGGTCACCCTATCTGATGCTTTCCAGATCACGCTCCAAGCTCTCTTTCGTCGTCTTCTTTAGGTAGCGGTGGTAGTTCGCCTTCTTGAATTCCCGCCACAAAGGTTCGGGCAATCTCTCGTGGTGGTCCTTCAAATTCTTTCCTACTATTTACTCGCTCCTTCGAGATAATGTGAGGCAAGATGAACCTTATCACGCTCTTCCGTGTAGAGGTCACAGAAAAACTTTTCCATGTGATCAACCCACTGCTCTACAGCCCATAGATCGTCGTTTCTATTGAGGAAGATCCGCGACTTGAATCTCTTGAACTCGATAAGCACGGCTTTCACTCGGGCCTTCTCCGCCTGATCAGCAACATCAACAACGGCAGGTGTCGCACGTCGGGAGGGTAAGGACGTCGTCCCGACAGCAGCAATAGGGGGGTCACTAGCAGTAACGGCCCTCGGCACGACTCCAGAAGTTGTGGCAGTAGCCAGAGCTATCACCACATGCGGTGGCACGAAAACAACTGGGGGATCGATCGGTCCCTCAAGCGCAGTAATAAATAGTGAAGCTAGTGCGGCAGGAGCAGCTGCCTGCTGCTGAACGAGCTGCTGGACTAGGCCAGCCAAAGTAGCGAGTTGATTCTCTAGCTGCTGCAATCTGTCAGAGCTCTCTGGCTCTCTCCGCACCCTACGCGGTATGCCAACACCTCGGCCAGTGCAAGCACCACGCCCATCACCATCTCTACGTCTAGGACGAGCTATATCTACAATATAAAATCAAATCAAGATAATCTCAACAATGAAAATACACTTGAGTTCCTAACCGCTAAATAAAGTACTCTACGCTCTCACGTTGATCACAAGTCATCCTAAAGCTCAATCCTAACCAAAACCAAGGTACCGTATACCTATTCTTTGATACCATAAAATCGGTCACGTCTTAAAATTTTAAAAGCGGTCTAATTTTTTTTTTTAAAAAAAAAACATAGTTGAAATCAATTTTTCAGGACGAGACCAGATTGCCACGAGTATAGGGAATTATCTGTCCACTCAGACTGCGTCTCTCGTCTACGCGCATGGCTACGAAAATACATACATACAATCAGAGGTGAGCATCATGTTCAGGGGATTGAGAGGAGTCAGAGGCTCGCCTTGCTGTCATCGGAATACCGCTGAAATAGTGACAGAGGCAATCTCGGCCAAGGCTTGAAGTGCTAGAGCTCGGGAAAGGACAACACCACAAAACTCAGGCTCAGGACAGCAACCAAGGCAAGCACCGTCAGCAAGGGGTGTTAGGGGTTGCCAGGAGTGCATCGAGGTCCGGCGTCGGCGTGTGGTTGCAGCGGTTGTTCGGAAAAGGACTTGCAGCCATTAAGAAGCATCAAGCTCGGGAAGGGACTAAGCAAGGGATTCCAGGCTCATGCAAGGGTATCTACAGGGCTGTCTTGATGAGAGGGAGTCAGCCATGTGCATGGCCGGCGGTGGAAAGCGGCTGCTGTCACGCCCCGAGTTTAAAAATCAGGTCTGAAATTTTTTTTTTTTTTTTGAATTAAATTAGAGTTCGCAAACCGGGCGTAACAGACCGCCACATGTATAGTAAATTCCCTGCCCAACTGGACAGAGCCATAGGTATACGGTACCTAGGAAAAGATGATTAGGAACTGGTTAGGATGAACCCTAGGATGACTGTCACGTGAGAGCGATGGGATGTCGGGACCCGTTGGCGAGATGATTGCGATAGTATCGACCCATATGTAGTCAGTATATTTCATTTTCCGCATTTCAGTTTACTTATTATAGATTGACTAGTATTGGCATGCGTAGTTTAGACTACTCTGGTATTGACTGATTATTTGGTATCAGAGCCAGGTTTCGATCCTGGGACCTGTGGGTTATGGGCCCAACGAGTTATTATTGCTAGTGGGTCGGGTCGTTACATTTGGTATCAGAGCCAATAACCAGCCGGAAGTGTGTGATGAGTCTCGGCTGAGCCTGGGTCTAGATGACAGGGCTAGCGAGACGAGTCTCACATCGCCTGGTGATCTTGGGCTTGTGTGTGTGTTTGGGCTGACGAGGACGTCAGGCCTAAACGGGGGGAGTCTGTGACGCCCCCATTAGTCCCACATCGGATGTGGATGGATTTGTGATTGTCTTTATATAAGACTTGGACACTAGTAATAATAACTGGGCTTAAGCATTTTGGGCTGTGCTTTGGGCCCAACGAGTTATTATTGCTAGTGGGCCGGGTCGTTACACTCTGATACCAAATGTAACGACCCGACCCACTAGCAATAATAACTCGTTGGGCCCAAACCACAGCCCAAAATGCTTAAGCCCAGTTATTATTACTAGTGTCCAAGTCTTATATAAAGACAATCACAAATCCATCCACATCCGATGTGGGACTAATGGGGGCGTCACAGCTGCAGTGGAAGGAGCTCGGCCATATGCAATAACTCGAAAATAGGGTTTCTTCGCATGGCTTCTAGACTCAACCAAAAGCCATGAGACTTCATGGAGACTCTCCAACCAAAAGCCATGAGACTTCATGGAGACTCTCCACAAGGCCAGCAGAAGGATTTTCGCATCTTTGATCTCCGGTCGAGCCACCAGAGGTGGCGCATGCAGAGGCCCGGCCAACCTTAGATTTCCGGCAAGCCTAGGAGCAAACCGCATATTTGCGTCTTCTCATGCGGCTAGGTTGTGCATGGATAGCGTTTAGGAGGTGAGAAAGACAACAAGAACCCTTTCATGGCAAGAAAATAAAAGAAGGAGTTGGACTCACCTCGATCCGAGAAAGAAGAAGAAGAAGAAAATATGGCTTCCCGGCATCGTGCGGCGGAGCCAGGCGGCGGCACTCCACGGGCTCAACCTCTAAGGGCCGCATGATGCTCCTGAAAGAGATAGGAGCAAGTTTCTTAGGTTGGGTTGCTGCTTCCTAACCTGAGATCCAAGATACTAGGTTGCTTCTTCTCCTTCTCCGACATCTACAGGCGGCGGCCGGCGGTTGTGGGACTCGGGAAGGATGCAGAGAGATGAGAGGGAGGTGAGGACGCTACGGTTTCCTTGGCCAAGGGAGCTTGCGGCTAGGGTTTGCAAAGAGCAAACCCTTGATTGCTTTATATATCATTGTAACAAAATGCTACAAAGTCCCTCATTACAGTATATTTTGATATGAATCCTTCACTGTAAAAGAGAATCGTAGAGAAGTCCCTCCACATGAAGTTTCGTCGAAAATCGTGCATAAAGTATAAGGGGTTTTGTGTAAACATGTCATATTTTCTATTTTTTTATATTTTTCGAGGCATTAGGGCCGCCAAACATAAAAACGAACTCCACTACAATGTTCGGCTCGACAAGACCTATCAAGTAGCGATTTTAGTTTTTCAAGTTTGTGCTTCGTTAGGTTAATTACACCATCAATTTAGTGACAAATACAATCTGGCACGCTTTCCGATGACATTGGCTTATCGAACATGAAAACGGGTGATGTCAAGTCGTTCAGTTCAACGAGACCGTTCAAATAGAGTAATTCTATCACCAGATTCTTGTCTAGATCGGTTAGATTAGGCACTTTCACCAGATTACCTTCGAAATTTTCAGGGTTACGTACTATTCATACTTACTCAAATATCAAATCTTTATTTTAAAATTTCAAATTCAAAATTCATGAGTATTACACAAACACACACGCACATCCCAAGATCACCAAGCGATGTGAAACTTGTCTTGTTAGCTCTGTCATCTAGATCCAGACTCAATCGAGACTCGTCACACAATTCTGACTGGTGATTGGCTCAAATACCAAATGTAACGACCCGACTCACTAGCAATAATAACTCGTTGGCCCAAACCACAGCCCAAAATACTTAAGCCCAGTTATTAATACTAATGTCCATGTCTCTTATATATCCAATCACAACTCTATTCTCATCCGATGTGAGACTGTTGGGGTGTCATATACTATCACCAAGACCGACGATCTACCAACTAGATCTACTAGAGGTATAAGTAAACTACTACTAATCAACAAAAAAGTGAAAGATGGAATGAATCTACAGCTACTATGTCTCTAACTACTATGATCAAAGAAATGAGAAAAATGCAACTGCATTTATCTCACAGAATGCTCATAGTCTACCAAATCTCACTAATTGCCACAATAGGTCTAGCCAAATCTGCGCCCACCTACTACCATTACATCCATGAAAGACTGGAATTACATAAAGCACCCAAACGGGCTACATCAACGTCACGCAGAAAATAGGCCTAACTCCGGAGACGCACTTGAAGGGCGCGACCCCACCGAGAAAGGTTGCTCATCTCAGTCGAGCTCAATATGACTCATGTTGACTATGTTCAAATCAAATGATCAATCAGATCAACCAACGCATAACTCTCAACTTGCCCACGGCATAAGCTGGAAACACTCAATAGCCCGGGACCACCATCAATCCGAACAGCTTCCAACACTAGAACTCAGTATATCCACTGCTATACGTGTCGGTTTTGCTCTTCTTTCGAGCTGTATGCATGTCGGTTTGATAAATGTGAAGTCTTCTTATATTTTTGCTTCACATCTTTCAAAACCGATAGTTGTGTTTCAGGTATCTTCTTGATCGGCTGCTTGCTTTCCGATCTGTTTGTTACATGTGCATTTCATTCGGATTTGGAAGATTTAAGTGTAGTCTAGCATTTTTGGCCGAAATTTGCACATTCCTCATCCGATGCCTTTTGGCTAATCGAAGTGCCTTACTATCTGATTCCCCCCACGAGAATCATGATTTTTACCATCGGCCTTTTTGACCGATCGGGTTCTTCATCCACTTTCAAACTTGACTGTGTTAGCCGAAAGGTTCTTCTGGTCGGCCCTTCTTGGCCGACCTCCGACCCTCAGGCCCAAGTGGGGTCTAAGTCAGTGGTTCCTTCAATATGATCCTGGCGGGTCTATACTCTCGGTTACCTCAACCGAGAGTTTGTTAAACCTTGGCCCTTTCTAGTCGACCTGGTACGGCCACCCCATACACACCTTCTTGTTCGGGGAATGTTGGGACCTGGGAACTGGCCGCATGTCCGGCATGGCCTTGGTGACGGAGACATTCCGATCTGCCTCCTCCACATGGGTGTGGATATCAACGAGCCCCACTTGAGGTGTTGGGGTCGTCTGTTACACCGGAGTGGGCGGCGGCCTGTCTTGCTTGCCCTGGCTCAGAGGCGGTCCCTGCGTAGGGACTTGCCCATCGCTCCTGCCCCCGGCGCTTTCGACGAGCTCGGTCTTAGGTGTCGGAGCCACCAGCTACGCCGGTAGAAGCGACGGCCCGTGGTGGCCACCCTCCTACTGAGGTGGTCCCTGCGAAGGGTCCCGTTCGCCGCTCCTGCCCCCAGTCTGAGGCTGGACGAACGATGGTGGGGAAGGAAGATGAATCCCCGCATAACCCTCTGGTTAATGGCCGATGCTCTGCCCCTAGTGGTTGTGCTACCTAGGTAGATACCGTGGGCTGCACAGGTGACGGCTCGTGATGGCCGATCTAGTGTTGAGGCGGTCCCCGTGGAAGGGCTTGCCAGATATCCCTACCCCCAGCCATTTCGGCGAGTCCAACCTGGGTACCGGAATCGCCGGCTGCGCCGGGGGAGGCGGTGGCCCGCAGAGGCCAACCGATTGTGCCGTCATCGATACTTGGCCTTCCTCTAGTGGTTGGGCCATGTAGACGGGCGCTGCCGGCCACGCAGCCCCTCGCGGTTGCGCCGGCGATGTCGTAGTCGTAGTTGGGTGCGGCGGAATGGATAAGAACTGCTCAAAACTAGCAAAGTTCTCATTCGAGGCCACCGCGTTGGCGTCCCATGCTCGGGCTCTCCTTTTAAGAGACCTCATCATCTGGGCTAGTTGCCTATACAACTCCGAGAGAGACGGCTCCGGTTGTGCTGATTCTTCATATAGCTCTGGAAACTCTGACATGTATCCGGTAGGATTAGATAACAAATTACCTGAGGGTCCTACCGGGCCTACCAAAAGAATTGTTGGGGCCAAAAAGTAGCTTCGAGCAATCGACCCCTAGGAGTGACCCAGAGTTGTTGGGGCCAAAAAGTGACTTCGAGCGATCGGCTCCTGGGAGTGACCCTCAGATATGTCGAATGCGCCGCGTGCCAACAGATCAAGCGATCGGACCGAGGAGGGATCTACTCGGTCGGGTTCTCCTCTGATAACTCTCACGACCGTTTGGCTTAGAATAGACGAATCGGGTTTACGAAAGTTGAGAGGGATTGCTGGGTTCGACTTACGCTAGCCAAACCGAATGAAGAGATAAAGATAAAGGCATGCCTAAAGAGTCGATTGTGATCTTTAAATATAAAGAGACAAATATAATGACACGGCTGATTAGCCGATTAAAACTTTATAGAGCAAGATACAAAAATGACACGGCTAATGGGCCGATTATGTGTTTATATTGTTTGGGAAGGGAATACAAGAAAGAATGTAGGATAGAAAGATTACAAGTAAGCCTACTTCTAGGAAAGCAATAAAGTAAAGCGGTAAACGTTAAATTAACCTACTCCTAGATAAATGAAGAAACTGGGATGGTACTGGACTTACGGAGTTGCCGGACCCCTTTTTCTTCTATGGTTCGGGTATTTATACACATCCCGAACCATGTTATTAGGCGCCGATTTAAATTATCAGCGTTAATTAAAGAAAGTCATCGGATATTTAGCAACCACTTTCTTTTGAGCCGAATATCTCAATTAGGATAGTAGTCGTTCCTCCGTCCAGGTTCATCCCCTAATCGTTGCGCCGGAGCATGATTCTCGGCGCTTTCCAAAATTGGGCGCAGCTTGCCGTTCCGAGTCCGTCGCGAGATTCGCGCCCGAGTCCCGCCTTTATTCCATTCAAGATCTTTCCTTTTGCAGCTTAGAGCAGCTGAGAATTGACCTTGACTTCGCCTCTTCCATCGCTTGACTGAGGCTATCCGATATCTTTCTTCGACTGAGAAACGGTATTGAATGAAACGATAATCCTCATGTTGACCGCTTCTCTTGTCAGCTGAATTTCCTATTCAGTTGACGCCTTCAGTCAATGGCCTTTGTCGCGTCTTGTGCCTTTACTGTCACACGCCCAAAACCAGTCCGACACAATACGTGGGTATTTTCTTCTTTGTCTCGATCAACCGAAAGTTGATTCCGACTCCGCCTGCTTCGTCGTCAGATCGGGGTGGTTCGATGTCTGGTGGCAATCGAAATTAGTCTTGGATGAGACACTAGTCCTCTTCGTAGGCTACTTCTCCTATCGGCTGATGCTTTTAGCAGACATCCTATGTCGAGTGTCGTACTCTTACGCGACTGAGATGGGCCCGGATTAGGACGCGGATCCCTCTTCCTTCATCGGCTGATGTCTGTCGGCTGACGGGATCCGCCACGTGTCACTCCTTAAGAGGCGAAAATTTTGGTCACAACACTATTATGCTTTTAAAAGTAACAATTTATTGGTGCTCGTAGGTTTTTAGCCATCGGATAAAAGGATGTGTGGTTAGGATGATAGTAGGCCATTTGCGTTAAATGAGTGGTTGGTGGAATAGAATAATGTGGTGTCCCGAGACCCCATGTGACTTGACTGTGTGGTCGGTGGTGAGAAAATACCTATTTTCGGTGTATCGAGTGTGTTGTGCGTCAAACGGATGCCAAAAAGGGACTCAGCGTGCGAAAACAATCAAAAACGACTATTTTCGGACAAAATGGGCTTAACGGGCCGATTTTGAAGTGCGTCCACGGCCCACTTGCGCGTGCACTGGGACCAGCAAAGGAGCGGGGAGGAACGCGTGGCGCTCTCTGGTTGGTCGGGCGGCGGCGCAGGAGTCGAGGCACAAATCGCGCCGCGTGCACCCCTCGTAGACCGCGCTAGGACGCGTGGCGCGCTGCGATTAGCGGGCGCGCAGACGCGATAGACCCGGCACGGTCCACGCCACGTGCACCCCGCCGTAGACCCCGCGGGACACGTGGCGTGATCTGGAGGATCCGGGCACTGCGTGCTGGTGCTGCGGATAGGCACCACGTGGATCCGGGCACGCCACTATGTATTTCGGGCGCACCCAGCCCGAATCCGAAATAGGATTTTTGGGAATTTTGGCTATAAATAGCCCCTCTTGGGCTTCTTTTGAGGGGTTTTCGGATTCAATTTTAAAGCCATATTCGACATCTTCTTCGCGATTTGGCATCCCAGAGGATTTTTAGACGTCGTTTCATATTTTTCTTCCCCGACTTCACGAGCTTCGACGCTTCTGTAATGACACGACTTTTCTAGTGATATTTTACCTTCCTGCTAATAGAGTGTAAGTTAGAGGAAATTAAATTATCAAGCTCTTAGAGTTGACTGACATGCGGTGCGGGTATTTTTCGGTGATAGAGCTCGAAAAACGATAAACGGCGGTGCAATCGGATCCAAAATTCGATTTATGGATCTCCCGGAATGGGGTTTTGAAGGTCGCGGTAACTGTGGAGTGCATCGAAATCCGTGCAAAAGATCTGGCACGTTTTTCGAGGAATCTTAGAATTATCCTTAAGGAATTATCTTTAAGAAATTATCTCCAAAGGGATTATCGATAAGGAATTATCCTTAAGCAATTATCTTTAAAGATTTATTCCGAACGATTATCTGTAAGGAATTAATTAATTAACGAATTAATTAATTAGAGGCAAAAATATCCGAGGAGGATTTTGACGGTGAGTACGTATGAAATAAAATAAAAATGGATAAATAAATAACGAGATTTATTCCCCGTATGCTGAACGAAAACCCTAGTTTAAAATACCGCCTCCTCAAACCCTCCTCTTTTGTGCGTACCGAAACCAAACGAAACCCTAGTTTGAAAAGAGAGAAAGGAAAAGAGAGAAAAGAAAAGGAATCCCTAACCGAAGGAGAAAAGAAGGAAAGAAGGAGAAAGCGGAGGAACCCGATCACCCCGATTGACGTCCGGAGACCGGAGAACGTGATGCCATCGTCTACGGGGAGCGGATCCGGATCTCCAACGTCGCAAGAAACAAGATCGGTTCTTTAATTCCGATCGATCGAAGTTAGTAATCGTTAATTCTTTTGTAGAATTAATCGGGGGTTTTCCGTGTTCTTGTAAGGTCGTTTTAATCGGTACATCGATCACGGATTTTTGTTGGGTTTTGATCAATCTTTTATTCTCGTTCTTAATCGGGTGTGATCGATGATTTTTATCGGATTTAATCAGTGGTTTTAATCGGTCTTTTGATCGAGTTTCCGATCGACGTTTTGGTTGTTCGTCGATCGTTGGTTAGTCGTTAGATTTACCGCGATTTCGTTCGGGAATTTTTGGGGGTTAACGGGAGGCCGCCGTCGCCGTTGTTAAACGGGAGGCCGCCGCCGCCGTTACCATGTTCGTGGGGTCGTCGTCGAGGTCCCACGGGAGCTAAAACGGGGAAGAAATCGTGAAACGGGAGCGAAAACGGAGAAAAAATGCGAAAACGAAAGGCTACTGTGCCTTTCCATACAGCGCGATCCACGGCCCGGGCGTACACCCGGCGCACGCCCCCACCGCGGAAACTGCAGACCCGGTGCACGCCTCGCCCGTGCACCGGCCCGGCCCGCCTATGCGCGGTGCACGCCACAGCGTGCACCCGGTGCGCCCTGCAGGCCCTTGCGGCTGTGAGCCCGGTGCACGCTTGTGTCGTGCACCGGCCCGGCCCAAGAGCGCGGTGCACGCTTCCTGCGTGCACCCGGCGCATGCCGCGCGGCCACCCGGCGCGCAGACCCGGTCCACGGTTGCTCCTGTGCACCACCCGACAGCCCAAAGTTCGGAAGCTCCGTTTTGGTCCGTTTTTCCACCGTTTTGAGCGCCGTTTTCGCCGTTGGGATCACAATCTCCGCGGTTTTCTTGGCGTGGCCACTTGGGATCTTTTTTATCACTGTTTTATTATGTCGGGTGCCGATTTCGCCGACGCTCCGCGCCTCGACGAAATCGTCGGGGGCGCGCCGTCGGGTCTCTTTTCTCATCATTTTCGCCGTCAGGGTCTTCCTGGTTTAATCATTAACGTCCCGAGTCGGCTACCGATTGAGAATTGGGTTTCGTTGGATTTCCGTTAGCGGTTTTGGGTCCCGATGGAGTTCGCGATGAAACAGTCGCGGTCCGGTTGTTGTCAGCCATTGATTTTACCGGTTTGATATGAGTTTTCGGTTTTACTCGACGGTTTTGACCTGTTGGTTTTTGATTGACGTCGCAGTCCCCTAGGCATGATGATTTTGGTTTTTGTGGGTTTAATGTGTCAGTGGTTGGGACCACTGATTTTACCTGATTAGGGTAAGGTGTTAATTGGTGCTCTTGGATATTCTAGTAGGCCGCGAGGAGTTCTGATTTGATTAGGAGGGTCGCGAGCGCGGTCGGTTATCTTCAACCAGGTGGGTACCCTTGCATTAAGTGCAACAAGTGCAGTAAGTGCACCATATCATCGTAAAAAGCCTGTTAATTTGTCTAATAAAGTAGATGGACTGTTTAACCTTTCGCATGAATGCATTTTATTTTATATAACAATTGTTGCGGCTGAGGTCGCGGTGCTTAATACACGCCGACTTCGGCAAATCTGGTTTTGGATGCTGCACGTACACAGGCGGATAGGGCCACCGCATGGGTGTACTTTTCCGGAGAAGTGGTCTGAATGACCCGTGTGCCCCACGTGGGTAGGGTGGGGACCTCTTCACGATAGCTAAAGGAGCCGCACTAGCTCCGTGACGAGGTTAAAAGCATCATGCAAGAAATGTGATTGTGCACGAGGGGAGATCTTCGTCTCCCCGACAGGTATTCTGGGGTTGGTGCCCAACTTATTTTGTGACAGGGGATTAGCGAAAGGTTCCGGTGCAATCGGTTTGTTTTAAAGTTAATGTTAACTGTTAAATCATCTACTTTATTTGTCACTGACTTTACCCACTCCGTGACAGGTTTGACTAGGTGTAGTAGTCGGGACGATGGTGAGGCAGCGATTAAAGAATATTAGCTGTATGAGGTTTATTCCGTTATTCTTGCTTGGGTTATCTCATCTCCTTTTATCTAAGTTTAAGTTCTCAATTGCTTGATTGTGGAATGTTGTGGATGTTGGATTGAGAAATTGTTTTAGTGATGTGATCTTGATAATGATTCTTAATGATTTATGTGCGGCACGTTTTACACTGAACGAAAAGGGTTTCGAAAATATTTTCCAAAACCAAGTGTCGTATGGGCACTGCTTTGAAAACCTGTGGATTTATCCTTTCAAAATGATGTAGCCGCCTTACTGTGAATGTGTAGATGTTTTTAAAGGAATGGGTGTCGAGTAGACACCGTCTGCAACTCGTAGGTTCCTCTTAATGTGATTAAATGTCTCTTTCACTTTCGTACTTGTAGACTGTGACTGTGTGGTTAAAGATTATATGTTGAATGTTGTTGTTGTTGTTGTTGTTGTAAGTATGACGCCGTGCATATACAAAGGAGACTCTGTCCGCTTGAAGAGTGAATTTGTATATGTGGCGGTCTGACACGCACCGGGGCGAGGTCGGTACTTAATTATAAAGGAAAAAAAAAACATACGCTTTTCCGCTTACCTTTACCTAAAAACCCCCGGGGCGTGACAGCTTCTTCGACACAGATCTTTTCCATCGACTTTTCGTCCACAAGCTCCCCCGAGCTGAATTCTTGGAGTTTTTAGATGATTTTTGTTTCTGGATCTTCATGACAGGTAGGCCTTCGACTTTGGTACCCATTACTCTTCTCCGTTTCGAGCTTTTATGGAAGTTCTTGCAGCATCTTTAGACCCCATTTTTGCTGTGGTTTTTCTGGACAGCGGAGGAGTTTTTATACTTTTTCTCCGCCGTTTGTTGGTGGAATTGGGTGTTTGAGGACTCGACTTCTATCTACACTTTGCGGGAATCGTAGCTGTATTTTTCTTTGAATTTTTGGATGGCATCTCAAAGGTGGTATTTTCTTGTTTTGTGGACTGAATTGTTGCGGAATTATCGTTTTGAGTGATTTAGGCTACGGTGTTTGGCTTGTATCTCAGTGTCCGGGAGGAGTTTTCTAGTGATTTTTGATTCGTCAGAATCGTGGAAACCTGAGAATCGCGCACGTCAAGTTTTGGCTCATTTGGACTCCGGACCAACGCGCACATCTGGATGGGTTGAATTTTCCTCCAAGTCTGCTGACTTCCTTCTAATTCTAGTATTGTAGATCTCAGCATACTAAAATAGGTGTTATTATTGATGTATTTATGACATTATCAAATATGTTGGACTTTGACTAGCACCCTATCATATATGTTGCATGATATTTGGTCAGACTTTAGAAAACCTTCAACTTTGATTTTTTTGACATTTCGACTTCCTACGCTATTTATTTATATTTCCCTGAACTTAGGATTTTTCCTCGTCCGGATAGTAGGTCGAGTGGTCGGCATAGTGTGGGATGCATGTTGCGCTCGTGCCTGGGGGCCGAGTGGAGTCCAGTAGCCGAGATTAGACCAGTACTAGAGTTGGGCGCCGTCCAGGTAGACGGTGGTCCCAAGCCGTTTAGTGTTTCCGGCTGATGTTGTTAGTGTTGGGTTGTTGTTTCCGATCTGATTGATTATGGATTTGGATCATAGCCTGCATGAACCGTATGGAGCTCGACAGAGATGTGCGGATACTTCCTCGGTGGGGTCGTTCCCCTCGAGTGCCGCTCCGTAGCTGGGCCTGTTACTTTGCTATCGCGACTTGTCGACGCAGTCTGAGTAGGACCCCCTACGTAAATCCCGTCCCTGTGGGGATGTGTGGTAATAGGCTAGCGCAGGTTTGACTGGACCCTATGTGGAAGTCAGTGTGATTGGGTTGATCGAGCATATCGAGTAGATGCATTTTATCATCTGTATCATTCTTTGAGTATGATAGATAGAGGCATGGTAGTTGTAGAGTTATTTTCAGCCTTTTATCACCACCTTACTGCATTGCTATCTTATGCCTCTAGTAGACTTAGTGGGCAGACCATAGTCTTGGAGACGGTATCCACTAAGAAGTATTGTTTGATGTAGTTCTCACACCCTTTGTGGTGACTTTTTCCAGAGGCGTCTACTCCAGTTCCTACCCCTGCTATTGCTGCTTCTACTGACCAAGGTAAGGGAGTCGCGAGCTAGATCCCTGACCCTTCTTGGAAAGTAGCGGTACCCTTTTTGGAGATTCCAGTACTGTTAGTGGATTATTGTATATTTACTTTTGAGAGTTTGTTTTGAGTGACTTATATATTGTGAGGACCTGACATATACTATTTGGAGCTGTATCTTTTATTTCAGTAGTTTACTTTCCTCGCTCGGATATCTGTTTAGTTGTAGTATTATCTTTTGTTGGTTAGACGCTTCGCCTATGTGGGGCTCTTCCCGTATGGGCGGCGAATCTGTTGGCGAGCCCAGATCGCAGTTTCAACCCCGAGGCGTGACAAATAATCTAATGGATAAAATTAGTAAAAGGGGTAAATCTACCGGTAAAAAACTTACAAACACCAATTGCTTGGAGCTTGTACAAGCAAAGTAGCCAGACTCTCTTTTTCTCTATATATATAATTATGATACTTTGAAAGCACCAAACATTTTGTGCTTGAAAATTTTTCACCGTTAGATTTATCCTTTTGACCAATTCTTCTTCTTAAATCATGCTATTTCACCAACCACCCATTAAATTCTAAAGTTGCGTTTGGTTCGGGTATAAGTTAAAACTGTTTATATTAGAGATAGATATAAGTTTAGGAACAAACAACAATAAGACTAATTTTGTGTTTGGATGAAAATTAGGTTGTTTTCGAAAATAAAAAATTTAGTGTTTGGATAGTTAGTTTGGAATAGTGAGAATAATTGTAATTATAATTTTAAAATAATAATATTTTATCTAATTAATTAATATAAAAATATTAATTAAATAATAATTTAACTTAATTAATTAATTATTGCTAGATAATTCTATATATTAATTGATAAAATAATTAACAATAATAAATATTGTTAATAAATAATTTAATAAACTATAAATAATTTAATAAATTAATTAGTTAATTATTTAATAGTTAGATAATTAGTTAATTAACTAACTAGATTAGTTAAAATATTAAATTAATTAAAGAGTTAATAAAATATTTAAAATTATAAATATTTTAATTAAGTTTGTTTTCAAATGGTAAGAAGTTTATTTCAGAAAAAATGTGAAACAATAGTTTCAACTTTATACCAATTTATTTTAAAAAGATAAAAATTATTGTTCTCATTCATAACCGAACGCGTTTGGAGAACAGTAGTTTCAACCTCCACTACAACAAAATTAAGTTATAGGAATATATTTTTGTGATATTTTTGTGTAAGTGTCCTATCTATATTTTTTCTATATCCAGAATTAGATTATAGGGATATTTTTTTGCGACACATTACAATAATATGTCGCTATACATTCTAACGGCTGCATATATAGCGACACTAATAATAAGTGTCGGTATTTTTGTCAGCGATATTTTTTTCAGATTTTAAAAACACTTAAATGTGTTCCTATAATCTAATTTTGTATTAGTGTTTATTCTAAACCTTATTTCTCAACCAAATAAAACTAATGAGACCACTATTATTTTAATTCTACAAATCTTAATCGAAACGTCGAAAGCTCGCAAACACTAATGACTTGATACTTTTATATATATTCAAGTTATAATCAGTTGAATGTGGGCAATCTGATCTCAACTCGCATTTGACTTGTTAAAATTTTAAGTTAAAAATTTTAAATTTTATTCGGCCTGTTTATTAAATAAATAAATTAATTTTAAATTTATTTAACACGAATTGCTCTGTGGAGAACTAACTGAATTGCCAACACGTGTAGTCAATAATGGGCCACACTCGATAGCAAGCCCGCTTAAATTTTTTTGCTTTGTCTTTTGTTATTTACCAATGAATTTGGGCAGAACGGCCCAGGCAACTTTCACTTTCTTGCTTGGTTTTTTGTCATGATTATGGGCTGGACCATCTTAGCTAACCTTTCAGGTAACGAAATTCCAGGCTCCGATCGATCGCACCAATGACGTGCTTGGAGTGACGTAATTATAATTAATTGTACTAGGACAGCAAAATAAAGCCATTACATCTTTCTCCTCGAAAACTATTTTCCAGTGTAATGGACGAAAGCAGGCCGCCTGCTGTCGATGAAAGCAAGCTCAGACTAAGCTGAGACTAAGCTGAGACTGCTCATGTTCACTTATTTATTACTAAACGTGCACAATATGAGCTTGTTTGTTAAAATATCTAAGCTGAAAATTTTAATTTATGTTCAACTTTTTTATTAATGATGCGAATGAATACATGTTGTCTCGTGAACAATAAATTAAATTATCGGCTTTACTACTTGATAAAAAAAAAATAAAAAATTAAAGTTTTAATCTAATAACTAAAATTTATAAACTATAAATCCTTTTACATTTGGATTAGCTAAAAATTCAAATATATATATATATATATATATATATATATATATATATATATATATATATATATATATATATATATATATATATATATATAAATTAGGCTGGAATACTATCGATAGTATCAAATCATTCGTGCTATCAATTTTTTAGCCATTGAATTAAGAAATGTGCGGTTACGATGATAGTGATTCCCTAGGGTTTAGTGGGTGGTTGGTTGAATAGTAAAAATTTTAGATGACCACTATAATCCCAAACGCACATTCTTTCATCCAACGTATTACTAAAAATTATGTATTATTAAAATTTTCGTATGAAAAATTTATAAAGTACTAAAATTTAGTTAAAAAAGTAAATATACAAATATACAACGAATAATATAAAAAGTAAACGAATAAAATAAAAATCGTATGAATAATAATGCAAATAGCAGTTATCTAATTTTTTATATTAACATAAATATTTAATTTTTTATATTAACATAAATAACATAAAAATGTTTTGCATTTAGATTTTGATGCTATAATATTATGATATTATGATATTACTAAAAATTTAGTGGGTTATAATATTATGATATTACTAAAAATTGGGTTATAATATTATGATATTACTGAAAACTTGATAGCACCAATTGCTTGGTACTATCGATAGTATTGCAGCCGAAACTATATATATATATATATATATATATATATATATATATATACTACTATACTATCAATAGTAGCATCAAGTCATTAATACTATCAAAATTTTGATCCTTAAATAAAGAGATATGCGATTAGTATGATAGCGGTCCCCTTAAGATTTAGTAAATGATTGGTTGAATAATATAATTTAAGGGATGAAAATGATTATTAAAGAGATTTAATCTAACGACAGAAAACTTGATAATATCAGTGTTTGGTAGTATTGATAAGTATAGTAGCTAGATTCTCTCTCTCTCTTTCGCTCTCTTTCTCTCACTCTCAGAGTGAGATTGAGAGAAAGAGAGAGAGAGAGAGAGTGAGAGAGAGAATTGAGCTAGAATACGATCGGTAGCAAAAATGTTTCGTTGTTATCAATTTTTTTTCGATGATGAAGTTTTTAAATTGATGATCAGCACTGTTGAGCATGATTTAAATCATTTAAACTATCTGAAAATCAACTTTCATGCTTTTTTGATATTATTCTCTTCTCAGTCAAGCGGACACAAAAATAAATTATAAAAAATAAATATTTTTTAAAAAGTGATGATAGGAATATTATAATGAAGATCAAGAGTTTCGATTTTATTTTAAATAGTTTTAAATTTTTTTAATCAAAATTTATTTGATTTAAATTTTTTTACACCGTTCAAAGAGATAACGTCTTATATCGGCCATTAAAATTACAAATTTTACACCTTTTGATCATTAGGTCAATAATGTCAAAAGATTTAAAAATTAGTTTCTAAATCCCACAAGTGGTATAGATTATGTTTAACAATAACAATCATCGATTTAGAAACTCAATCATCGAAAATAATTTGGTAGCAACGTAATCCGTTTGCTACCAATAATATTCTAGTCAAGATCAATTATGCAAAAATCACTTCAAAAGCTAAATCGAACAATCTGTTTCTCTTTAAAATGACCTGAAATCATTTTTTCTGAAAAACCCAAAGAAAAAAGCTAGGGCGTAGATCTTGCACCCCCATCCTGAAATTTACAAAAATTTAAATAATTTATAATAAAAATAAAAATATTGATGTGAGAGGTAGTAAAATTATAGCCGTGAGGGAGTAAAATATATAACCACTTAAGGGTATTCCATGAAAAGAAGAGTGATTTATCGTATTCAGTCAGACTTTAAAAACGATGAATTATTTACTGTAGAAAATTTTAGATTATCAGGGTCATTTATATATGAGACTTTTATGTCTATTGTTAAGATTATACATGAGTTGTTAGGATTTTTGTCTAGTTATTATGATTGTATTATGATTTATTATAATTTTTGTGTGTTAGAATTTTCGTGTGGTTAGTAAAAATATTATATGAATAGAATACATAAAAAAAATAATAAATTATTTATTATTTTTTTTTCTAAAAAATAATTGATTTGAACGCAAGTGAACAGGTCTCAATTCATGTTTAGCTTGTTAAAATTTTGAGCTAAAAAATTTAAGTTGGATCCGCAAATGGATAAATTTTGGAAATTATTTCGACTAGAAAAAGTAGGTGAATTGTCATCCCTACGCCTAACACGTGTAGTGAATGGGCCACACTCGATAGCAAGCCCGCTTGACTTTTTTGCTTTGTCTTCTATTATTATTTACCATGAATTTGGGCAGAACAGCCCAGACCATCATGTCAGCTAACCTTTCAGGTAACGAAATTCCAGGCTCCGGTCGATCGCACCAATGACGTGCTTGGAGTGACGTAATTATAATTAATTGTACTAGGACAGCAAAATAAATCCATTACATCTTTCTTCTCGAAAACTATTTTCCAGTGTAATGGACGAAAGGAGGGCTGCTGTCAATGAAAGCAAGCTGAGACT
This sequence comes from Tillandsia fasciculata, assembly GCA_029168755.2. Lineage (NCBI taxonomy): Eukaryota > Viridiplantae > Streptophyta > Magnoliopsida > Poales > Bromeliaceae > Tillandsia > Tillandsia fasciculata. Next base: position 464,930 of record CM054952.1, read on the forward strand.
AAGCTGAGACTGCTCTTGTTCACTTATTTACTAAACGTGCAAAATATGGGTTTGCTTGTTAAAATATATAAGCTGAAAATTTTAATTTATGCTCAACTTTTTTTTATTAATGATGCGAATACATGTTGTCTCGTGAACAATAAATTAAATTATCGGCTTTACTACTTGATAAAAAAAAAATTAAAAATTAAATTTTTAATCTAATAACTAAAATTATAAACTATAAATCCTTTTACATTTGGATTGGCTAAAAATTCAAATATATTATATATATATATATATATATATATATTATATATAATATATATATATATACTGGAATACTATCGATAGTACCAAGTTATTGGTGCTATCAATTTTTTATCCATTAGATTAAGAAATGTACAGTTAGGATAATAGTAATCCCCTAGCCACCGTTTGGATGTGGTATAAAGGGGGGATATCCCTCCTTTATACTCAAACGGGTTTGGGATATTCCCGTTTTGGAATATCCCACCCAAACGGGGATATCCCAAACCTGGGCTTTGGGATATCCCAAAACCTCTCTCTCACCCCTGGTATTATTCCCCTCCCTCCCCCTCTCTCTCTCTCTCTCTCTCCGTCCCTTCCCAAGGCAGTGCCTTGGGAAGGGGCTTTTCCCTTCTTTCTTTTTTTTTTTTTTCTTTTTTTTTCCTTTTTTTTCTTTTAGCTTCAGGATTTTTTATTTTTTATTTTTAATAAAAAAATTTTAATTATAAAAAATATTTAAATTTTATATTTAAATTTTAAATATTTAAATTTTAAATTTTATAAATTTTAAATTTTTTTAATTTTAAATTTTAATAAATGTAAAAATTTTATTTTATTTTTAAAAATTATTAATTTTAAAATTTATATAATATTTTTATAATTTTTTTAAATTTATATACATTTATAAATTAAAATTTTTACTCCTACTTAACATTTTAAAATTAACATTTTTTTTTACTCCCACTTAAAATTTTTATAAAAATTAAAATTAATAAAGATTAAAATTTGAATAAATTTTAAAATTTTAATTTTAAAAAAATTATTAAAAAAAAGAATATTTTAATTTTTTATCATGAGTATGTATAAATCATTTATAAAATAATATTATTAAATTTTATTTAATAATATTATAATTTTTAATATAACTAAAATTTATTAAATTTTTAATCGTTAAATTTATATATATTATATTTTATTAAAATTATAAATATATTTATATTTTATTAAATTATATATATTTATAAATTTATAATTTTAAAAAATAATATTAATTTTAAAATTATAAAATTTATATAAAATTTTATAATTTTTTAAAAATTTATATAAATTTAAAAATTAAAATTTTTACTCCTACTTAAAATATTTAAATTTTAATTAGAATATTTAAATTTTACTTAATTTTTTTAATTAGAATATTTAAATTTTAAAAAATATTTAAATTATAAATTTATAAATAATTTAAAATTAATTTTTTATATTTTATAAATTTATATATATTTATATTTTATTAAAATTATAAATATATTTATATTTTATTATATTATATATATTTATAAATTTATAATTTTAAAAAATAATATTAATTTTAAAATTGTAAAATTTATATAATTTTTGTATAATTTTTGTAAAATTTATATAAATTTAAAAATTAAAATTTTTACTCCTACTTAAAATATTATAATTCATTCTTTAATTATCAAATTTATAATATACATAAAAATAAAGGTCACATCATCATTAATTATAAAAGTCAACTTTATACCTCTTATTTCTCATCCCCAATCCAAACACTACTTTTCTTATACCAGGTTTATCCCTCATTCCCAACCAAACACAATTTAGGTTTAAACCAGATTTATCCCTTACTTTATACTTATATCTGGTATAACTCATTCTGGTATAAGCCACATCCAAACGGTACCCTAGGGTTTAGTGGGTGGTTGGTTGAATAGTAAAAATCTTAGATGACCACTATAATCCCAAATGCGCATTCTTTCATCCAACGACTGAAAACTTAATAGCACCAATTGCTTGGTACTATCGATAATATTCCAGCCGAGACTATATATATATATATATATATATATATATATATATATATATATATATATATATATATATATATATATATACACACACACACACACTACTATACTATCAATAGCATCAAGTCATTAATACTATCAATTTTTTTATCCTTAAATAAAGAGATATGCGATTAGTATGATAGCGGTCCCCTTAAGATTTAGTGAATGATTGGTGGAATAATATAATTAGTGAATGATTGGTGGAATAATATAATTTAAGGGGTGAAAATAATTATTAAAGAGATTTAAATCTAATGATAGAAAATTTGATAATATCAGTGTTTGGTAGTATTGATAGTATAGTAGCTGCACTCTCTCTCTCTCTCTCTCTCTCTCTCTCTAGAGAGAGAGATAGAGAATTGAGCTAGAATACGATCGGTAGCAAATAGGTTCCGTTGTTACCAATTTTTTTCCGATGATGGAGTTTTTAAATTGATGATCGACACCATCATGATTTAAACCATTTAAATTATCTGAAAATTAAATTTCATACTTTTTCGATATTATTCTCTTGTCAGTCAAGCGGACACAAAAATAAATTATTAAAAATGAATATTTTTTAAAAAGTGATGATAGGAATATTATAATGAAGATCAAGAGTTTAGATTTTATTTTAAATAGTTTTAAATTTTTTTAATCAAAATTTATTTGATTTAAATTTTTTTACACCGTTTAAAGAGATAACGTCTTATATCGACCATTAAAATTACAAATTTTATACCCTTTGATCATTAGGTCAATAATATCAAAAAATTTAAAAATTAGTTTCTAAATCCCTCAAATGGTATAGATTATGTTTAACAATATCAATCATCGATTTAGAAGCTCAATCATCAAAAATAATTTGATAGCAACGTAATCCGTTTGCTACTAATAATATTCTAGTCAAGATTAATTATGTAAAATTTACTTTTTCAAAATCTAAATCAAACAACCCGTTTCTCTTTAAAATGACCTGGAATCATTTTCTCTGAAAAACCCAAAGAAAAAAAAACTACTACTTGTACACCCCTAAAAGGATTACCCCCCCCCCCCCCCCCCCCCCCCCCCCCACCCCCAATCCTACCATTCACCCCCCCCCCACCCCCAATCCTACCATTCACAAAAATTTAACTAATTTATAGTAAAAAAATTGATATGAGAGGTAGTAAAATTATAGCCCTTGAGTGTGAGGGAGTAAGATATATACCCATTTTAGGGTATTCCATGAAAAAAAAAAGTGAAAGGCGGTGAATAATTTATCGTATTCAGTCAGACTTTAAAAATAATAAATTATTTATCGTAGAAAATTTTAAATTTTCACGGTCATTTATGAGACTTTTATGCCTATTGTTAAGATTATACATGAGTTGTTAGGATTTTTGTCTAGTTATTATGATTGTATTACGATTTATTATAATTTTTGTGTGTTAGAATTTTCATGTGGGTATTAGGAATATTACATGAGTAGAATATAAGAAAAAAATAATAAATTATTTATTATTTTTTTTCTAAAAAATAATAAAGTGAAATATATATATATATTTCTCTGCTTTTAAAAGTATTTCACTTTCTTGCTTGGTTTTTTATCATGATTATGGGCTGGACCATCTTAGCTAACCTTTCAGCTAACAAAATTCCAGGCTCCGATCGATCGCACCAATGACGTGCTTGGAGTGACGTAATTATAATTAATTGTACTAGGACAACAAAATAAAGCCATTACATCTTTCTCCTTGAAAACTATTTTCCATGGACGAAAGCAGGCCGCCTGCTGTCAATGAAAACAAGCTCAGACTAAAGCTGTGACTACTCTTGTTTACTTATTTACTAAGGCAGTGTTTGGTTGGGGGATAAAGGGGGAATAACCCCCTTTATCCCCCTATTCTTGCCAAACACCATACCAAAAAGACAGGGGATAAATTTTTTTTTTATCCCCCTCTTAACGGGTTATCCTAGGATAACCCGTTAAGATTTATCCCAAGGGGGGTGGGGAATAGGAGAATAAGGCTATGTGACTTACAGATATGTGATTATCATTGAACTTGAGGCTATGTGACTTACAGTGATATTTTTTATGTTTGTACTTTTATTTCTAATTCCTGTTATGTGAACTCTGATTTTTAAAATTTTTACTTTAATTTTCAATCTATAGTTATCTAAAATTTAGATTTTGTATTTACTAAAATATACAATAGAATAAAAAATATTATTTTTTTAGGTAAGATATAATTTTTTACTTATAATTAAATTACTTTAATTTTAATATATTAATTAAATTAATTTTACTATAAAAAAAGATAAGAGCAAAATTGGTATTTTGTAAAAAAATTCTATCTTTTTTTTCACTATCATTTATCATTCCATAATTTTAACCAAACACAATTTTAACTATTCCAGAGAATACCAACTTTTCAACCAAACGCAATTTAATTTTTATACTTCATTATCCCGAAATAGCAAGCTATCCCAGGTATAAAAAAATTTATACCTCAAAAATTTATCCCCGAACCAAACAGGGCCTAAAGGTACGTGCTTGTTAAAATATCAAGCTAAAAGTTTTAATTTATATTCAGTTTTTTCATTAATAATGCGAATACATGTTAGCTCATGAACAATAAATTAGATTGTCGGCTTAACTACTTAATAAAAAAAAATTTAATTTTTTTTTTAAATAAAAAATTTAAAAATTAATATTTTAATCTGATAATTAAAATTTATAAATTATAAATTTTTTTCTAATACCAAATGTAACGATCCTACCCACCACAATCCAAAATACTTAAGTCCAATTATTATTATTAGTGTTCATGTCTCTTATATACTCAATCATAATCTCAATCATATTTGATGTGGGACTATTGGGGTGTCACAAGACTCTAGTAAAGATAGTCTTCACAATATTCTGAAGCATCCGACATGTTTGTTTCTGTTTTTCTATTATTATTATTATTTTTTTTTTTTTTTTTGAGCTTAGGGCATGTGACTTTTTTTATTATTATTATTATTCAAAAAAAGTTAATCCAAATACTTATTTGACCAAAATTTATTATTCAAATATGCGGAATATGATATTTTTTTTTAAAACCAACCAACACTTTAATAAATTATTATATTCTATTCTAGCTAGATACATAATGAATATCATTATTATAATATGATTGGTCATTTATGTGAATGTAGCCATTTCCATCTAAAACAACTTTTATACCATATTGCAACTGAGTTATAGTGTTTGATTTTACATCATCTTCCAATTTTAATATCATCTTCGAGTTTTAATTTTTTTTTTAAGCAGTTACTTTCTTAATTTAATCAAGAAACACTAAAAGCTACACCAGTCAATGGGTCACACTGTCTATCAAGCCCCACTTTGATCATGATTTTGAATTAGACAACTCTCCTAACATTTTCACCTCAGAAATTTTTATGTTTGGATTGATATATATAATTGTTATTCAATTATAATTTTTTTTTTCTAAGAGAAAGAGAATAATAAGTTGTTGCGGATACTAAGCGCTAACCAAAGCTACGCCAATTTAATGGGTCACAATCTATCAAACTCCATTTTTATCATGATTTTGAATTGGAGAACTCTTTCATCGTTATTTTGGATTGAAGTTGTTATTCTAAGTCCTTTTTTTTTTTTTTTTCTTTTTTTTTTGACGGAGACAAAGATAATAATATTATGTTAGGGATCGTAAGCGCTTACATGGTTTGATAGAAAGAGAATTGAATTCGTAATTTTTTATTCTGTTATTATTTGTGGACGGTAAATACTAATCAACTAGAGTCATTATTTGTGAACTATGGGGCCGTTTGGTGTTAGTACAGAACCGGGAATAGTGGGTTTATCCCCCTTATTCTCCCAAACGCTCCGGGAACCATCTGGTATTGCTTAACCCAGAACAAGGAGAATAGCTGGTATAACAAATTCCATCCTATTATTTTAATATTAAAATTTTTATCATATTACCCTTCTTCCCTACTTTATCTCCTCCCAACATATTATTTTAATAAAAACTCTCTCCACTCTCTCTCTCCTCTCCCCTCCTTTCTCTCTTCCCAATACACTCTCATCATCACAAATCCCTCTCTCTCCTCTCTTTCTTTTCCTTCATCCCACCTCCTTTCCCTCTTCCCAATACACTCTCATCATCACAAATCCCTCTCTCTCCTCTCTCTCTTTTCCTTCATCCCACCTCCTTTCTCTCTTCCCAATACACTATCATCATCACACATTAATATTAAAAAAATTTAAATTTTAAAATTTAAATGTTGAAATTTTATATTTAAAATTTTAAATTTAATTTGAAAAAATAAAATATTAAATTAAATATTATTTTTAAATAATATAATTTAATTATGATTATAATTTTATTTTTATTTTTTTAAACCATTAATCCATTAATTAAAACGAGAAAAACGATTTTACAAAATTTTAATCACATAATAAAGCTTGAGGGCAAAAATTTAGAAATATTTAGCAAATATACGATTTTTCCAAATTTTAAAAAAAAATTATGTTAAAAATTTATTATTTAAAATAAATATTATAAAATTTTAAATCTTACAATTAAAATGTTGAAATTTTATATTTTAAATTTAAATTTTAATTTGAGAAAATAAAATATTAAAATAAATATTATTTTTAAATAATATAATTTAATTATGATTATAATTTTATTTCTATTTTTTTAAACCATTAATCCATTAATTAAAACGAGAAAAACGATTTTACAAAATTTTAATCACATAATAAAGCTTGAGGGCAAAAATTTACAAATATTTAGCAAATATACTATTTTTCTAAATTTTAAAAAAAAATTATGTTAAAAATTTATTATTTAAAATAAATATTATAAAATTTTAAATCTTAAAATTAAAATATTGAAATTTTATATTTTAAATTTAAATTTTAATTTGAGAAAATAAAATATTAAAATAAATATTATTTTTAAATAATATAATTTAATTATAATTATAATTTTATTTCTATTTTTTTAAACCATTAATCCATTAATTAAAAAGAAGTAATTAAATTTTAACAACTTTTATCACATATTAACTCTTGAGGGCAAAAAGGTAATTTACCCCACTTATCCTCTTTATTCCTCCTATTCCTCATTATTAAACCAAACACAAATTCTCTTATCCCTGGAACCATCCCAAACGCGTTTTCGCTCTAATTCCGTACTTTATACTTATCCCCGGTTTAGCCAATTCCAGCTTAACCCGATTCCAAACGCACCCTATAAGTGCTAATAAATTAGTACAAAATTAAGTAATAATAGAAAAGACGCACCATCGTACTTAAGGCTCAATTATAGTGCTCATAAGTTTCGACTTAATTCAACTCACCTTAATGTTAGGTTTATTGTATGATCTCTTGTTGTTAGATCTATTGTCGAATCTCTTGTCGTTATGTTTATTATATATTGTAATTTTATTCAACTTATTAGGCTTATTCAATTCAATTTATTAATCTTCTGAGTCTATTATCATAGAACAGAAAATTAAGCATATTTTAGTCCATAATAAATAAGCCAACACATCTACCCGCTTTGTTCATTTTTATATAAATGCACTTCACTAAAAATATCAAGCAATTACGTTTTGAACTTGAAATATTAGATACAAGCGATCAAGCTTTTTGCCATTTGCACTAAGAACAATTCATAATTATAAACTAATTAAATTTACTAAGAGCATAAAGTTAACTGAATCATGTCCAAGTTGAGTACGTACGTAGGTGTGACATTCTAATAGTTCCACATCGGATGAAAATATGGTTGTGATTGTGTATATAAGAGATATAAACACTAGTAATAATAACTAGGCTTAATCATTTTGGACTCCGGTTTGGATCCAACGAGTTATTATCGCTAGTAGGTCGGATCGTTATATTTGGTATTAGAGTCAATCACGTCTTGACTAAGCCTGATTCTAGATAGCAGTGCTAGCAAGACAAATTTCACATCGCCTGATAATCTTAGGCTGTGTGTGTTTGGACTGACGAGGACGTCAGGCATAAACGAAAAATGTGATTGTGATTGGATATATAAAAGATATGAATATTTTAGAATGTGGTCGAGGTCGTTACAATGGGACCACCGGCAGACCACCGGCAGATCTTCTAATTTCATCATGGGTGACATTGGAATCAAAATGTTCATTTTTACTAAACTTGATTTATAGCAGTATTAAACTACACCCACAAATAACTGATAACTAATGTAGCCATTAATTTGAGCATAGAATTAAAAATTAATTCAACTCAAAACAAATAAAAGTTGAAGAGGTTTTGAGGGGAAAAAAATGGAGTTTCCAGTTTAATTGACTCTAGTGGACAAAGTCTTCGTGACATAGAGACCCTAATGCATGTCATTTTCAATAATTTTTCTACATATATAGATAACCAAACTAGAAAGAATAAAACCAAATCATACACTATAAAAGAATCAGTCTATTTTAATATTTTTTTTTAATTACATAATTTATTTTCAATATGCAGAATATAATATTTCTCTTGAAATTGATCAATATTTAACAAATTATATTTTAATCCAGCACATAATAAAAATATTAGGTATTATAACATAATTTTTCATTATATACGTAGATCCAAACATTCACGAGTTCCTCTATAATAATTTTTGAAATAATATTTAATATGTCTTTCAAAACTTCAAAAATATCTAATTTACTTTTGGTCTACCAAAATGCCTTTTTGGTTATAATTTTTTTTTTTCAAATATACTTCTACCCTTTAGGTTTACTAATGTAATTTTTGGTTTAGAAGGGTATTTTAAACAATGAAAGATAAATTTAAATTTTTTTAATAGTAATAAATAATATATAAGCAAAAAAACCTTTTTTTTTTTTCATCAATCTTCAAAATTATCTCCCATTTGCCATGTTCACTACGCCTGAATCCAAATACCATACATGACTTCAATGAACTGTCTCAATAATTTTGAAAGATGTTAATAAGATGCATTAATGGATTAATTTCTGAGTTGAGCTACAGTGTTTTTAATAGAGATGTAAATAGATACTGATATAAAAAATTTTATTCGATTCAAATCTAAACAAGACTGATTTATGCGATACGTACTATATAAATGTAATTCTGGTTATCAGTATAAAAAAAAAAAAAGTAAAAACTAAATGAATTTAGATTCTTATATGATTTTTGTTTGTACACGACACGAACCTAAACCGAACCTTAACCAGAACCAATTTTTTATTATATAAAAGATAAAAATTTAAACGTGTAGTTTGCAAATTTATATTTGGATATGATATATATAAGTTTTGAAATTTGGTAAATAGAATTAAATGATTGCTTTTGGGTGTGATCTTGGATCTTAGTTTCTTTGTCGAATTCTATTTTGGTTATGAATTTTCAAAACCCAATAGTATTGTGTTTGGATTCAAGTTTTCAGTTTGGATAGCGGGTTTGGGGTCTGAATTTTTAAATACTCGCCCCAAATCCGACTTATTGACATCCCTAGCTATCTATTATTAATTAGCACCAAAGTCTATATATATAGACTCTTTTTGGAGAATTGTGCAGGTCCCTATTTAGCCATAGTATTATTCATGTTGTCATCTAAGTTCATAATAATATGGATGCATTATTTTCAAAGTTGAGCTGGCCGTGCTACTAATAACAACAAAGTCTTCGTCCCATATAGTTTTTAATGATGAAATATCTGAATAATTAATAATTTATGCTATTAAATATAATATAAAGTGTATGAATATTGTAGTAGAAAGTAGGAATTGAATTTTACAAGTTTTGAAAGTTAATTTTTAATTCATTAACCATCAAAAATTAAAGAATTAAAATTAAACAATCTTGCAATTAATGCTGAATTAGAATGACAATATATGTGAAATCTATCACTTTGCTATCAAACAGTGATGCTAAAAGTATCCCAAGTATTCCCTATAGTATTGTTTATAATAAATAATTTCATCATCTCTAAAAATTAATTACTATGAGTTCGGACAAAATACTATTAATAATATTAAATATTTAATGGTATCAAATTTTTCATCGTTAGATCTATTTCTTTGATTATTTCCACCCTTTGATCATACTATTTCATAATCCACCCATTAAATTTTAGAATATTACTATTATTTTAACCGTACATTCCTTCATCCAAAGATCGAAACCTAATAGCATCAATGAGACTTAGTCGCATTATTACCCTAATTCTAATTACTAAATACTAAACTGTTGAGATTTGATTAGAGTTATAATTAAATCCTAATTAGATTCGAATAAATATTTAAATATATTAAAGATAAATTTATTAAGATTTAAATATTAATTAGAGTAAAAATTAAATTAAACTAGAATTTTGGTAGCATTTGATGTGAGCTATAAATATAGTATAAGTGTTATTATTTGATGGTAGTGAAATAGTTTAGCCACCATGACCAATATATCTATGATTTTGAATTTACCTAGTGCAAGAATGCATGCAAAAAGTAAGTCTTCTCAATTTATAAAAACGAGAAAAGAAAAAGAGATTCAGCAAAAGGGCTCGATTACTTGAAGCTATTTTGTGTAGAAGAAAAGTCGAGTGTAATTCTTCGCTTCGTTAATAAATCTTATTTTATCCGGGTTTTTTTTTTTTTTTTTTTTTTTTTTTTTTTTTTTTGGTGTGCTTGTGTCCGGTCCTTTTTTTTTTTTTTTTTTTGAGAAGATGGATTTATAGTAAAAATTTAATTTGCCGCTTTTATTGTAAAATTCTAACAATCGGTATAGGAGCAAATATGGGATCAACAGCAGGCAATAACAAAACGGGCTGCAGATTTATAATATCGAGTACCAGCGCGAGTACCAAATTTTCCAAACTAACATTGTTATTAAATCCTAAGCAACATTATTATTTCTTAAAACCTAAACCTTAGGAGTTGTTTGGCCTAACTTTTGAAAAGTGATTTTGGGTACAAAAGTGATTTTCGGATCAATAAAGTGTTTGGCAACTAAGTTTTCAAAATCTAATTCTGATTTTTAGAATCAGTTTTCTAATTTTCAAGGTCCAAAATCAGAAGCAGTTAAAACCTGTTTCTTGAAAATTGATTTTGATTTTGAATTCAAATTTTAAATTTTATTTTAATTTTAGATTTAAAAATTAAAGTTAAATTTAATTTTTAATTTTAAATTTGATTTTTAAAATTTTTAATTTTAACTTTTAAATTTCAAATTTTAAATTTTAAATTTAGCTATTTAATTTTAATTTAAAATTTTAAATTTCAAATCTTAAATTTTATAATTTTAAATTTCAAATTTTAAATTTAATTATTAAATTTAATTATTAAATTTAATTATTAAATTTAAATTTTGAATTTTAAATTTCAAATTTAGATTTTAAATTTGAAATTAAAAATTTAAAATTCTAATTTTTAAATTTCAAATTTATATTTTAAATTAAAATATCAAATTTTAAATTATTTTTTAAATTTTAAATTTTAAAATTTAAATTTAAATTATTTTAAAATAAAATTTAGAAAAAAATTTATTATTTACAAATAAATTTTTTTTTTTAACCAAACAGTTTTAAAAAATCATATAAGAAAAATCACTTTTTATCTAAACTCAGTCAAACGCTCTATAACTTTTGACCAGAATTAATTCTCCAAATCAAAATTAATTTTACAAAAATTATTTTTTTAGAATCTAGACCAACCGAGCCCTTAATCTATCTATATGTATAAACCAACACATCAATAATATAGATAAGTATCCAAATATGATGATCCAAAATATTTCTCATAAAAAAAATATACAAAAACATAAAATCAATTTTACCTTTTATTTTTTGTTTTCTCCTTTGCCAGCTAAGGTTCCTTTTATTTTTTTTTATTTTTTTTTTTTAGTCAATACGATGACTTCAAGTCGCTTTCCTTGTCTATTTGATGGTGATTTTGATTTTTTTTTATTTTTATCAAGTCGCTTTCTTGTCTTGTTTCACATCAATAATATAGATAAGTATCATATCCAAATATGATGATCCAAAATATTTCTCATAAAAAAAATATACAAAAATATAAAATCAATTTTACCTTTTATTTTTTGTTTTTCTCCTTTGCCAGCTAAGGTTTTTTTTTTTTTTTTTTTTTTTTTATTTCAGTCAATACGATGACTTCAAGTCGCTTTCCTTGTCTCTGTTTGATGGTGATTTTGATTTTTTTTTTTTTTTTTTTTTTTTATCAAGTCGCTTTTCTTGTCTTGTTTGTACTATTTACTTGTTTGTGGTGATTTTGATTATTTTATTTTATCTCTAGTTAATACGATGACTTCAAGTCGCTTTTTTTTTTTTTTTTTGTTTGTACAATGACTTCAAGTCGTTTTTATTGTCTTTGTTTCATGATGATTTTGATTAAGGCAGCTTTAATAATTGCTTTTTTTTTGTTTTAAAAATAAATTTAGCTAAAAATATGAAGCAGCTAAAATTTGAATTTAGAATCCCATTATCAACTATCAAATTTTTTACCATTTGTATTAGGGACAGTCAATAGCTTTTATAATTTTTTTTTTTTTTTTTTTGAGAGAGAAAGATAGTATTTACTGTTTCATTTATTTTGAAATAAAGTTAGTTAAAAATGTGAACCAATTAGATTTCGAATTTAAGACTTCGGATCTCACTCATCAAGTTCTTTGTCACTTGCGCTAGAGACGGTCGATAGTTTTAATAACTATTGAGCTAAACAAATTGTCGAGTAAATTCGTCATGGTAATAGAGATTGTATGTTGAGCAATGCTATAGAGTGGGATATTTTTACTAGCCATATTAGGTGATTAATGAATGTGACTAACGAAAACATGCTATTCATTGGATGAATATAGTGTAAGATATATATTCCTTTTAAAATATATAAGTAATTTTTTTTTTTTTTTTTTTTTTGTTAATGTTTGTTTGGATATAATTATAAATATAATAGAGTTGAAAATACATGTAGCTGGAAATCCAGCCGTTGCAATTTTCTTGTGATTTAGTTCTTAGTAACTTTGTTACCCTATGGTTCAAACGATTGCATTTGTGCCTTATGTGATTTAGTTCATTTTTATTTTACTATTTTAGCATATTTTTTTGGCCATCACGTAGCATTTAAAAAATATATATTTTACCCAACCTACTTGTATAAATTTCTGGTATAATAAAATTAAATCACAAAGACTGAAGTGCAACTTTTTAAAACATGGAGGTGAAAAATTAAAAATAAGAAATCACAGGGAGCAATTTAAAGCTTATCTTGTTTTAAATTATAATTTTTTTATTAAAACAATTTATTATCAAATAAGATATTAAATTATAATTTTTTTATAACCATATATATATATATATATATATATATATATATATATATATATATATATAGTTTTTTTTCTATATGATTCTTCATTTTTAAATTTTTTTCAATTAAATTAGTTCTATATGGACCAAATAGAAAAATTAAATTATGAAACTCCAATTACAGTAAGAATTAATCATCAATTTGAATGTCCCACCATCAAAACGGACTATGTATACGTAGTAAAAAGATCTAATAACTAAACTCAACTCCCTCTCTCTCTAAGGCTATTATGTTTTCGAATCACAAAGCTTTCATGCTTTTACTTTGTTCTCGATGATCGAATTTTTGAATTGACGTTCGATTTTCTTAAATTTGATTTGCATTATTTGAAATGCTTAAAAGTATTTTTCAACATCATCTACTTTGTGATTGAGTGGTCCCAAAATGGATCGTTGGAAATAAAATTTTATAAAAAGTGATGACAGAAAACTTGAATTTTAGATCAAAAGCACCGATATTATTTTAGATAGCAAATAAAATACTTTATCAAGGCTTCATATAAATTAGATTTTTCTACATTATTAAACTTGCAAGTGCCTCATATCGACTATTAAAATAATTATTTTTTTGAGACTTTTTGATTTGTTTTTGAAAATAAATAATATTAAAAAATTATGAAACTTGACTTTTAGATACTTCATGTAGATTAAATATAATAAAACCAATCGTCAATTTGAATATCCTATCATAAAAAAAAACAAAGATAATACTCTCTCTCTCTATACTAGGGTTGTCAGCGGGTTGAATTCGGAGCGATTTTTAAAAACCTGAACCCAATCCCGACTACCAAACACGGATCTGAACCTGAATCCGACATATTTTAAAAATTCATAACCAAATCTGGATCCGACAAAAATCTAAAACCTGAAACAAATATTTTTTTTTTCTCTTTACAATATTTCAAAAGATATTACATTAAATCTTAAATTTTAAAATATAAATTTAAATATAATATCAAATATTTATATACACATATATTATATAACGTAAAATCAATTCGGATTTGGATTTGGTACAGCCAAAATTCAAATCTAAATTCGAATCCAAATCCGTCGGGTTTTTGTTTTGTACATTCGTATCCGAATTCATATCCGTTTAATATCAATAAATCCATTTCGTTCGCAAGTTGTAGTATAATGAGTTATAAATGAAGGGCTATTTAGAAATTGGAAATTAGAAAATGAGAAACTTGTGAGTGTGAGTTTGGTAAAATCGACTTAGCCCTTCATCCTGGAACCCACTGAAGTCGAAACATCAATTGACGTTTCGTAAACTCGACTTAGCCCTACATCTCAGGAACACACTGTCGATTTTCGTACAATTTGCAAGTGGTAGTTGGGTGGTTTCACAACTTCGACCAACACCAATGACTTTCTCGTAGTAATGGATCGACATCTAAAATTAAACAAGTCATTTTTGTTTTTTGTTTATTTAATCTTGCTTGAATTGTATATGTAAGGCCCAATCCAATCAATATAGCGGGTCATATTTATATTTAATAAATAATATGGGCCCATATTTTAATATTGAGAGGCCGATGTAAAAATGTTTGGCCCATTATAAAACTAAGGCCTATTAACGGCCCACGGCACTCTCCAGAACCTTCGCGCTCCCGAAATTCTCGGCCCCTCTTATTTTTCATTTTGCGCCATCGTCGTCCCCGACTCCACCTTTGTTGGAAGAGTTGGAACCCTAATGAGCGGAGAAGAACCCTAGAAACCTTAGTCGCACGATCGAGGTGTCTCCCACACACACATACATACTACACACAATGCGTCCCTCCACCGCGCGCCTCGCCCTGTTGCTCGCTCGCAGATCCCTCCAATCGAACCAGTCCCCACTCCACCCCGTGAGTCCCCCTTCGTCCCCCTTCAATCGATCCTCTCTTCCTTTTTTTATTTTTTTTTGTTCTTTTTAATTCGATCGATTGAGCTTAATCCTGCTTTCTTAATCAGTTGGGAAATGAATCGTCCTGCGTGTTCGCGTCGGGGATTTGCAGCTCCTCTCGCGGATTCGTCGATGGGAATCGCAGCAAAGGTGTGCTTTTTGGGGTTTTCGGATTGGGATTTGATCCTTTCGTTGACCCACCTCGACGTGTATTTTTTGGTAAAGTTTTGAGGTTTTAAGCTAATCTCAGATGGGTAATGCAGTGCAATTGAGGAATGGGATTGCAAGGGAAGGGTTCTGCTTCCCGAAAAGGTCGTTTCATGGTACGGCTCAGTTTTGGCTTGATGATTTCAAGCTATTTATATGTGCAATTGTTCGTAGTTTAACTGTTTCATTATGCTCAGGAAGTAGACCATTGTGTGTTAGAGATTACTATGATGTGCTTGGAGTGAGCAAAAATGCGAATCCTGCGGAGATTAAGAAAGCTTATTACGAGGTATTGTTTTTGAGAACTTGTCATCGAAACTTGAGTCAAAACTTTTGATCAAACAATCATTTCTTAACATCTGTCTTTAGAAACTTGTATATAGTCTCCTTGTGCAGTTAAGTTTCTGAAGATTGAATTTCAACTTCTCATTCACCTGCCTTACTTAAAAAAGCATTTTGATTTTTGATTATGATGGTTGTGTGGAGAATGCAGTTTGATAAAGTTATTTGATTGTGCATCCTAATGTTAATCAGGATTGGCATATCCTGATTGAAGTTGTTTTACTACTTCGGACATCGATAAGAATCGAATTTAACCTCATTAGTTTGAATATATTCTTCCTTTGGCGATACTTTGCCTCCCTTTTCACCATTTTGATAGCCGACAAGTTTGATGAGGGGTTCAGTATGGTTCACGCGAATGGACGTGGCCTGACCATACCATCTATAGTGTTGTTTTTACTTTTCATACAACTATGTTTTTTTTACTTGTTCAAAAAAAAAAGCAGATGGCGTACTTTTTTTTCCCTGTTTCTCACTCCATGCTCTTTGCAGCTTGCGAAGAAGCTTCATCCTGATACAAACAAAGGGGATGCTGATGCGGAGAGGAAGTTCCAAGAAGTCCAGCGTGCTTATGAGGTACACTTATCTTTGACGAGGAAACAAAATAACGCCTTTGTGAGTTCTTTAGTTATTTTGCCAGAGAATGAGATGGCTTGATTGCCTTTTTGCAGACACTGAAGGATGAGCAGAAGCGTTCTTTCTATGATCAGGTGCTGTATATGCTTATACTGTTATTTGCAACCTTATGTTCATTGGTGATCTAGTTGTATGCTCAGTTAGTACTCACTGGGTTTCTTTTTCTCCATGATTGAATGATGGTTTTTCCCACAGGAAAGAGCAGCGTCATTAAAAGTTTTTTTTTTTTTTTAAATCTCTTTTCATATAAGATTTGATTAGTTATGATGTAAGTGGAGCATTGTCTGTTCTATTTTGTCAATAACTAGATGAATACTTGTTAATAATCTCTTACTGAAGATCTTGAAGCATGTATTCTTAATAATACTAAACTTCTAAAATATAAATAATAGCAAACCTGAATCCTTTATATTTACAATAAAGTATGTTTTTAGTTAATGGTGCTTAAGTGGAAGATGTGTTTAAAAGAAAAGAATTTTGTTCTTCAAGCACTGGAAGTGTTAAATCCCTCGCTTTGCCTTTGACGTTGATATGAAAGAGTAAAGATTGCCTTTGTTTTCTAACTAATTTTTTCAGGAATAGAGGATTTTGTTTAACTTTTTTCCTCTTACATTTTGCATCAATCAAAATAATCTCTACCGCAACCAGTTCCTTCCAATCTTAAGTACAACTAAATGCATGTGTCCTCTCTCTTAGTTTGTGTCTTCAGTGTCACTCAACTATGTGTCTTTAGTGGTTTTACTCTATCTGCAATACTCACTAAACTTGCATTCTAAGCCTAAGGTTGTTATATTTATCTACTGTAGTTTCTTCTTATCAAGTGAAGCTACTATGGTCAAGCTTCCTTCTTATTCTCAAATATTATACTATTGTCATTGTGACAGGTTGGCGCTGATCAATATGAAAAAGCTGCTTCAGGAGGTGGAGCAGGCCCAGGTGGACCATTTGAAGGTGGATTTAGCAATCCTTTCGAGGACTTCTTTGGCGGCGGCGGCGGCGGAATGAACGATGTAAGCACTTTCTTATCTCTTTCAGTTGTTTTGCTGCTATGTTCAATGAACCCATTATATACACCTAGCAACTGGAATGTTGGTTTGTTGTATACTTATTTGTTAGTGTTGTTATGTATAAGACTATAAGTAAAACTATATGGTACTAAATGAGTTGAGAGTATCAATTACTTTTGAAGAGATAAATATCTGATTTCTACCATCCATTCATCAACCATGTTCAACTTACATGTGTAAGTTATCTTCTCTAAATTAAGCTAATATGTTGAAGTTAGATGTGGTTAAATGATCAAAAGAGGATGTTGTCCCTCACAATGTAAACATTGTTTCATACATTGCCATTTAGAAGAAAAGGAGCATCCCCTTCATTACGAAAGTTAGTTATTTTGTTGCTTTCAGCTCATTTGAGTCTGGATGTAGGCTCATCATGCCTATAACATTTTCAAAGGATGGGGAGACCTGATTTTGGTGGTTTATGGCCTCAAAACACGTTGTATAATTCGTATCTTTTTTCTTGTTAGTTGGAATTTTATAAAAAATATGTTATTTGTTCTAAAAATTCTGGCTATAATTTTACAATTGCAGTACTTCTATCTGTAAATGTGTTTGTCTTAATTATGTTCTTCTAACTTCTGACTTTGCTTTCTGTTGTTTGTTATCAAGTTCTTCAAAAACATATTCAGAGACAGAGAATTTGGCGGACAAGATGTTAAGGTTCTCTCTCTCTCTTTCTCTCTCATGTTGTTTCATATTTTTCTGGCTTAATATAGTGTTGGATCAGAAAAATCATGCTATCAAATTCCTCCTGTAGGTCTCTCTTGAAATATCATTCATGGAAGCAGTTCAAGGGTGCACAAAAAATGTCGACTTTCAGGCTTTTGTACCCTGCGAATCTTGTGGTATGATATACTACGGTTCGAAAGAAATAAGATGGTTGTCAATGACCTCATTTCGCATTATTTTCATTTTTTTGGGATTTTATTATTTGCAGGTGGGACTGGCGTACCTCCTGGAACAAAACCTGAAACTTGTAGGGCTTGTAGGGGTGCAGGATCGGTCGGTTAACTCTAAAAGTTTGATTCTTTCCATATCTTGATTATTATGACATCTGTGTCATTTAATTTTGTTGTTTTCTTTCATAATACATGCAGATATTCATCCAAACTGGGCCCTTCAGGATGCAGAGCACGTGCTCGCAATGTGGTGGTTCAGGGAAAACTGTGAAAGTGAGTTTTCTCTCACACGTCATATTTCTTTAGAAATGTTTCTAAGGCTGCAGTGTGGTTATAATTCTCAGGGTTTGTCTGTTTAATGATGAGTAGCAGTATAGTTGACAGATCAATTGTAGTTAAGAATATTTTCCCTCTATTTTCTGTGTTTGAAATGATACCATAAAATTATATTGTGGGCACCGATTTAAGTCCGTCCTTTGCCCTACCAAAAGCCAACTGTTGAGATGCTCTTACCTGATGAGACCCCTAGCTTCCATCTTCATAGACTTTTATCATTTCCTTTTTAATGCCTAAGAGATCCTACTTTGGTTACTCAGAATTAGTATGTTGTTATAATTATGAACTTGCTTATGAATTATCTGAATTTTTTAAACCATAAAGTTGGAAATCTGGTAGAGGGATTCATTAGGAATTCATATCTTTTAATAACTTATATGAAGGTGCCACTTTCCTTTTTTTTTTTTTCTCTCTATCACCTTTTTGTTTAATTTTACTATGTTTACTGATCTGAGCTTTTATGTTCTGTGGGTAGGATTTCTGTAAGTCATGCAGAGGCCGGAAGGTTTTGCAGGGACAAAAATCTATCAAGCTGGATGTAATGCCTGGTATCCACCACATGCTGTTTGTTGTGTCATTTTATTTAAGCTGCTCAGTTTTACTATATATGCTGATTGCTGGATGTTATTTCCATCTCGACTATCTTTGTTGCTAGCATATTCAGGAGAGAGAGATTGTGGTTTTCTACAATTGTTGGCCTTTATGTCAAATGAAAAATATATTATCGGAGAGATAATTTTACTTCTACCACTGAGTATCTGAAATCTTAAATGGATAAATTAAACTGAAATTGCATAAACCAAACTTATAATTTTACTTCATTCAGTTGGTATGATATGGAAGACAGAATGTGTGATGCCAAAATTTTTAAACTACATGTCGTTTATGCAGGAATGGATGATAATGATACTCTGAAGATTCCTAGATGTGGTGGAGCAGATCCCGAGGGCAATCAGCCTGGCGATCTTTATGTTACTCTCAAGGTTCAGCATTTGAGTTTGTTGATTCTTTTTTCTATTTAATGGCAATAGATGAGCTAGTATCTGCAAAATCTTTTGTAGGTTCGGGAGGACCCTGTTTTCCAGAGAGACAAAGCTGATATCCACGTCGATGCTGTCTTGAGTGTCACCCAGGTAACTAGATCTCTGCCGTAATTTTATCATTGATAGATTGTCTTGATATAATTACCTTTTCTGCTTCTCTTGTTTTAACCAATGTGCTTTGGTTGTGAGCTGCTCAAAGTTGTTCTTATATATGGTGACTTAACTCTGGATTATAAGTTCCTTGAAGATAAATTTGGTCCACATAAATTTCTTTCCATTTAAAACTCATCTGGATTTATTGAGTGTGCATAATTTGCAGGCAATTTTAGGAGGAACTGTTCAGGTTCCAACACTTTTGGGCGATGTTGTTCTTAAGGTAACAGACGCTTGTCTGCTTAATAACTTATGATCTTCTCTGGCGTGGGTGAAATGGATACTCAATGTTTTGATCAATCGCAGGTTAAGCCTGGTACTCAACCTGGTCAGAAGGTTGTTCTTAGGGGGAAAGGTAGTTCTCATATTTATGATTTCTTTTTCTTTGACAAACTATTTGAATTAAGTTACATTTGAATGCCAAGATAACGGAATGCCGAATGTTCTGATATGCTCTTACTCTAATATAATTTCAAATCAGATCAAAAGAAATATTTGTGAAGTTTGAGAGTATCTTTAGGTTTTTCTTGCATCCCTCGAGGTTGTTAAATTCAAGCATCATAAATCGAGAAGCTAAAAACGTCACCCCTTAAGCATATCTAAGCATAAAACCATGATATGTGCACCTTAATTTTTCCTGGTATTTTGGTGGCCTGATTACTAGATCAAAATTAACTCTCAAAACCGGTCCGACCTGACTAAAGCTAAATCATTTTTGACCTGGTTCATTTCATGTTTATCTCGACATAGTTCGTGCTAAAATGCGGTTAAAGCTTAGCTCTTAACGTTTTGAAGATTTTCCACTTCATGTGTATTTGAGCAAAGCAGAGCTGATTAATTGATGGAAACCATATGCAGGAATAAAGACACGGAACTCTTCGATCTACGGAGACCAATATGTTCATTTCAACGTCCACATTCCTGTGTAAGTTCCTTTCTATACACGCCTTACAGGATATAAACCTAACAGTTCCAAATTATACTTTTAATGATTTATGATGCGCTTTTCTTGAGCAGAAATTTGACCCAGCGGCAGCGCATGCTAATCGAAGAGTTTGCGAAAGAGGAGCAAGCAGATTCAGAGAAGGGTGACACGGCCGCCGGAGCATCAGGATAGTTAATCATACGAGATCTACACAGCTTATAGTAGCATGAGAAGGGAGAATTCCTCATTCAACAAACCTATATTATTTCGAGTATAAACATTAAGAGTAGATGGTGTAGAATTTTTTTTCCCGAGAAAGAGATAGGTCTTGTTTGAGTTCCAGTTTTGTATTCTAGTCACCCAATAACCTCTCGTATAAGACGCGAATGAAAGCTTTTGCAAAACAATTATTCATATATAAATGAGAGTTCCTAATGGAGTAGGAATTTTGTACATATATACCAATATTTATCCTCATGTATTTGATTGAAGGATTTAAGATTTTGGGGATATCAAAAATGGCCTAAATTGTTTGGTGTTTCATCGTTTCTTCTGCAATTTTGCATGGATATTTTAGTGGGTGGTGCTGTTGTTGTGTCTTTCAAGGATTTAAGTGCACATTAGTATGGACCGCATTTATTATACCGGATTGTGCTAATAAAATATTGGTACGATATAGTTTTCGTGTCGATAATACAATTCAAAAATTTTTACTTTTAAATTAGTAAGTAATTTTTTAAATAAAATTTACAAAATTTAATAAAAATATATAATAAATAATTAAACTATTTTATTATTAAAAATATATATATTTTATGTTATTGTGTGTCGTATAAATTCTTATTTTAAATAAATAAACAAAATTGTTATTTTGATGGGCGATGCTACCTGTACACCCCTGACGGGGTGTACATCCTACATCCCACCCCATCCTGGGGTGGGGCTTCTTCCACTGGTCACATCATGTGACCAGTGGAATTCACCCCACCCCAGGATGGGGTGGGGTGTAAGATGTACACCCCGTCAGGGGTGTACACTTATATTTACCCTTACTAAAAACAGAGTGAACTAGAAACAAAATTAAACTGCATAAAAATTACAAGAATTCTTTCCTGTGTCCCTTTTCCTTCTTTTTTTTGGCTCTTGAAGAACACAATTCTTTTTTCAAGGCATCTGCTGTAGGAAGAAAACTTACAACTCAAAAACAAAAATGAACTCAGCTTTAAACGCGCACCCAAAAATTCATCTAAAAATTCATCCAAAATTCTCAGTTCAGAAGCATTCAAAAGTGGGACAAATCCAATAATTCAACACATTTAAACATAGTCAAACGTAGTATGTATAAGAATCAAAAATAAACCCGCGCTTACTAATTTCGAACCCAAAAAAACACATACAAATTTACATAGTGAAATACCCAGATTACAAGATAGTCATCAAACAAGAATTCTGCAGCAGATGGGGAGTACAAATGGCTTAAAAGAAGGCAAACCTCGAAGAAACACCTACATGAAAATGAAATAACAACTTGCTTTTTGATATTTTTGATCTCGTCGTGTTCGAGTTTGGAGAGAGAAAACTTGATCAGATGTAAACTGCAGCTGTATGTAAACAGATTTCTCTTTATGGGCTGATCGGCCAAAGAGCGAATGTCACCAACCCCCACCCCAATGGCCAAAAGAATTTTGGAATGAACTTTTTCATGTACAAAAGAGAGTAAAGAAAACAGGCAGGTGAGATTCACTCTGCGGAGGAGTTATTGTCGAGATCAGGAACAACTGCAGAGGAGAGCTCGATATGGGACAAACGAATGGCGCCAAAAAGCTGCTCCGGAAGTTCGTCGGAAGTGTTTGCCTGCAGGTATATAACATATCATTTCTGTTAAAAGTAAAGAAACTAGTTTCTTAGTTTCTGCTTTAAAAAAAAAGAAGATCATTACTATCAAAATGCATAAAAATATACAAATTCGGAGTCCAAGTGATCACGCGAGTGGTCTTGGTGGTTTTCTGGATTCTCATCATATAAGGAAATTCTGACACTCGGTTACATAACTGCTAAATGAAATGTTTTCTTTCCACTACAGAAAATTCACTATATAACTCTAAAGAAGTGTGATAGTGTCAACATGAACAGAACAGAGTAGGCTACTAGGTCTCTATTTGAATGTCGATGTATATCCGAGTGCATGCAGGCGCAAAGACAAAGGCACACACACACAAAACGTAGACATATTTAGATTATGAAGCTCTTCTTTTTTATGTATTCCAGGAAACCCTAAGATGAAAAAAAAAAAGGGGGCATTTAAAAACATCGCCTTGATTCAACTTTCGGTGGAAGATCATATCTAAATTGCAAGAACACCATCTCTCTATAACATCCGGTTTTATATTCTAGACAAAAATCCGTCATAGACTTAGTTTATTTTTTATTTTTTTGTTTATTATGATAATGCCTTCAATATGGAGTTGTCCCACCTGAAAAAGAAAAGCCATATCGACAACCAGATTTGTTACTGCGCCGCACACGAGGCCAAGAACTCCATTGGCAACTGCAGAGGAACCAATATCAACATCCGTCTGCACAACCGTAAATAAAGTTAGATATCCCCTATATTCGACTACACAAAAGTGGTTAATTCAAAAGAAGTTAAATGCAAGGTCCTGTAGAATGTTAAGTTAGATATTTCTTACTTCCAAGTACTTTGGTCCACGGATATATGTGCAGTCAACTGCTTTGCCAAGTAAGCAAGGAGTGCTCCCGACACTTTGGCGCACTATCCAGGATCCCTGCATAGTTAGCTATAGAATCAGGAACCAAATTGTATTCTTTGAATAGCCATAAAGCTATTAATGCACTGCTATTAGGCACACCCAGCACCATGTATTATAAAGAACTTGTTTGGCTTTATTAAAGCTTGTGAGAAGTGCTATTTGAATAGAGCTATACAAAAAACAACAGAAGCAAAACTTCAGAATTGGCTCTTCTGCTTTCAATCCTAAAGCTCATTTAGCTTCACACCACAGCAAAAGTTTTGGGTTATTTCTCAGGTAAAATGCCGAGCACCTGGTTGTGAGAAGCTTCTGCTTTCTGAAGTAAAGAAGTTGTTCAAGAAAGCAGACCAAATATGGAAAGAAAGAGCACAGACCTTAGATACAGATGGGATAAGCTTGAATCTACTGTTACGGAAATCATCATCGCCGTCAACAAAGCGCTGCAGTAGAGACCCTGGTTGCAGGTGCCTTGTGACAAAGTAAAAGATCATACTATAATGAGTTGATCCTGGAATCTGCAAGAGGAACGAGATAATATGTGTCAAACTCAAGAACTACCAATCTTATTTCTAGTACCAGAAACAAATAGGAATGCTCCAGAGTTGACTCAAAAAACCAACTGGAATTTTCGCCGGAAAAACCTATATTCTCTTGGTGTAGAAATTTCACCTGTGCCCCAACAAAACTATCAATTCACATATACAACAGTAAACTTTGAATTTCATATATGGCTTCGAAAAGCATACTTCTCTTGTACTCACAAAATTTCTCCTATTTGAGAACTTTTTCTTGTACAAAGCCAACATAACCCCATGAATTGCATGACTAACCAGCTTAACATACAGGTAGTTTTGTAAGAAATTCCACTGTTGGAATAAATGAAAACAAAGAATTTATCAGGGTATATGTGAAAATAGATGATGTTGCAGGGATGTATATGTAAAAGGCTAAAAGCCCCTTTGTTATAACATAACATATAAAAATTGGCAGAGAATATTCTGTTTCCTTTCTAGGCTAAAAGATGCTGGTTCACTTCTACCACTTATCTTTGTTAATCTACAGATCAGTTTCAAGCTCTTGCCAAAAAATGTGAGGGTACCAAAGAAGTGCATTGATATGTGTGCAAGCTCTTTGAAGGTTACTCATCATTGAGAACTAGAGATAGGGAATAATATAAATGAAATGTAAATCGAATGGGACTTATTGCTGTCTATCAGATGAAAAATAACATAAAAAAGAGAAAATTACAAGACACCACTAATATTTCTCTATTATAATTTGAACCACCAACTTTGATATGATAGAAAACACCAATTACTTCCTTAATTTGGCAAGAAATAAGATCCCCTCACTAAATATCTGATATTACTGGATTCAATTTTGTGCAAACAACTTCATACTGCCCACACAGTTTAGTTTGTTACCAAATCAAGCTTATGAACTGTGTTAGCATGGAACATTAGATCAGAAGTTTTTCCATATCACATTGAACTTAGACAGTCGCATAAATAGATAGGGAAAAAGTTGCTGTCTTTTATGATTACCCAAAAAGGAAAAAGTAAACTTACTTGTAAATTTACAACAAAGCAGAATAGTCCCTTCTCAGAGGCAACCTACAATGGTAGAACAAGCACCAATTAAGTCTAAAACAATTAGATTTACTATATGCGCAGTGCCTAAAAGTGTAAGAACTTCTTCATACATCAAAAATTGAAGAAAATTATAAGTGGAGGGCAAAATTAAATAAAATGCTGAAACGCCTATCACCACATTATCATTAGAAAACTTTCACAAGCATTTTCTCCGAGAAAGCTTTATTCCATCTTCAGCAAGCAAGCAGATTCCTCTTTAATGTTTTTCCAGTGTTAGAAGGTATCTTCTCTAATAATTTATTATAACCTAATATTACTTAATGATCGGAAAATGATGGCATAAACAGCATCCTGTAAAATACCCAAAAAAACCAGTGAAAAACTCAAGAAGAAAAAGCACAAATAGAAGATAGACAGTATCTTTGACTTCTTAGTATAAAACTAATAGAAATATGAATAATATCATGATCAATAAAAAATCAAAGTTGCACAGCTATTTACTTGAGCAGCACAGCCTTGTCTCCTAGCTACATGGTCCATACGCTTACTGTCCTTAAACCAATCAACAGCCACAAGTTCCATGAGAAACTTCCCTGCAGGAATCTGCAACTTCAACGTTAGTGACATCTCTATACAACTGAATAAGCTTTAAAAGCAAGAAAATATGTTATTGTAGGAAAATAACTACAAACCTTGGATTTATCGGTTGGAAAATTCTTGCCCCGTACTTTGAAAAGCTTTCCATCAGGTACTTGCCAGCAATTACGACTTTTATCGTCATCATCTCGACGTAAATTGCCCGAAAAGGCAGACAAATCAATTTGATCTGCCAGCTCCTCTTCTGGAACTGCAGTTGACGGAGAATAAAGACCTGATTCATTTTTAGCAACGAATGTGGAAGCACAAATGCATGAGAAATTTGACATTAAAGAAACCTGTCTGCTTGGCATCAGTTTCAGCCTTAGCAGAGACATCCTGCATATTACCAAACATAGAAGTTTAGAAAAACAAGAGCTATATATGAAGGATTTTACTATTACATCCCAACAAAATCATCTATTTAGTTGAGTAACCTTATAAAATGTGAACATTTATACCCCCAAAAATGGCAGATTCTTGCAAAGATAAGTAGTCTTAAGTTGAGGCTTTGCACGATCGATCCAATTCGTAGGAAAAATGCTTCTTTTTTTTTCTAAATGAGGCATTTTTCTAAATACTTTAAAATTAAGTTTTCGAAGGGCGTATATGAAAATTTCAGATTGTGCAGGGAGATATGTGTAAATAAATAATTTTGCAGGGTTATGATGAATCTATTTACATGGAAAAAGGATCAATCAACTTACATCCGGATCAGCTTCAGGAATTTGGTAGTCATCATCCTCATCAGATTCTTCATCTAACATAGCAGACGTCGTTCTGTTATCGGCACGTGCTTGATCCAAAGATGTAGTCAGACTGTCACCTTCCTGTGGTTTATGATCTTTCTTCAGTGAAACAGAGTCTGTCGCCATATTGAGCATGACTGGAATCCTAGGTACTGCATTAATATCATCTGTTTGTGCAAAATATTCACGCAAACCTGCCATAGATGCATATTTTATTTTTATGTCCGTATATCTTGCACTCAAAGTGAACTATTAAAGGATCAAATGCTACGGGGAAAGCAAATTCATCATAGTTTTTGGCAAGGAACAGTAAACCAAATGAATCCAATTATGAATGTGAAAGAACGTTTAGTAAATAGTACCGGCAAAAGCTGTAAGGATTGTTCTAGATTAAAATATATATATATATAATCTGACGTGAAATCATTTCCTTCTCATTATTTGTTGCCATGGAATCAACCATGTACCACCCACAATGAAATCCCCAACTACTAGCACAGTTCACAGAGACGCTCCCCTTTGAGAGAGAAATATGTATTTGTTTTACAGATCTAGAAATGACGTGAAGTTGAGAAGGGAAAACTGTAATTACAGCACAAACTTCAAAACTACTATAGGAATATTTTTGTACTTCGGCAAGAGATGCTCAACAGGGACTTTTTAAATGTATACAAATAATTGGTAAGTTCAGAACTTCATTGAAATGTCTGAAAAGCAGAGAGTTACAATATAGTTTCCTAAGACATATTTCATAAGTTTCAGGAACAATGATATGGTTTCGATCATCTTAATTTCAAAAACACCTAAAGCACCTCAAATAGAATTGTCACATTAAAACAAAGGAGTCATTTTGGAACATACTATTTTATCATATATAACTAGGATAAATCTGCACTAATTAAGAAACAATAATAGTACTCAAAATGTTCGAACAATAAAACTCCGAAACTCTTGAGCAAGAGCCACAATATATTATAATACAGATCACAAGAATCCATCTCCATTTATATATCTCCAAAGCAAGTAAAACTTACCGGCAACACTATTTAACATCTGAAGTAAACAATGTTGCTGGAAAGATGGGAAGTAGTTAATGCCCCATCCCTTAAGGTCGATTTGCATAAGATGTTGGACTTGAGCTCGAGGTCTCCCATTGCGAGACTTAAGAGGAGAGATCTTGAATCCACCACCTGAGATAATAGAAATGAGATTTAAAAGAAATACACCAATTATAAAACCTTAAAATTACTCAAATGCACCACTAAATCCTGAAAAACCAAATGATAATAAACATATTACTCTCGATGCGAGCTCTCACAAATCCTGGCTGTGGACCACAGTTCGGATGCTCTCTAGATTGAAACAACACAACTGCAGGATAAAGCAATCAAAGCTAAGTGATAAAATGGAAACAGAGCATGCACGAGCCTACGAGAGAGAGAGAGAGAGAGAGAGAGAGAGAGAGAGAGAGAGAGAGAGAGAGAGGAATTTGCATAGCACTCACCATAGCTTCCATCATCATTACGTCGCCAATAGCGCACATAACAAAGATCACGAGGCCACATTAACCTGAAGAAGCATGTAATCAGAAATTTTGTAATTCCCAATGAATGAAATGCCTGCATAGCATGATTATTTTCCATATTCCACAAATATAGTGATTCTTCTAAATTTATATAAAACAAAGTTGCTCGAATATTGCTGCAAATGATGCATTCCAAGCACGAAGTTAACAAACTCCATATTTAATCATGTTACTGTGAAGAGCCTCAGATTTCTTTAGTGTTATGGACATTGTCACATTGCATAGATGTCATGTGATGTGTGATTATCTCATCAGTTTCCTTTTTTTGAATCACTTCCCGATATGCGTGCAGGAAAGATTGTTTTTGATACAAATATGTCACTGGTTTCTTCAAAACATCACAAGGAAATTGAATTCAAGAAAGTTAAATAGCAGAATATTCTCTTTAATATTCTGTTGAGATTTTTCATGGCACAATTCTAAAGTAGAAAAGCAAATTGAATATGTTGAGAATAAAAACAATCAAAAAGTTCATGCCGCATATATAGGATAAAAAGTCATGTTCTGCTGTCATAGAACAGTGGTCAACCTATGTAAAAAATTCTCTCTATATTTCACTGAAACAAAATACTGCAACAACTGGATACAGTTCCATATATTCTCGGAAATGGTGGCTAATCTTAAGCACAATATGTAAAGTCTTCATCAGTGTTGCAGAGCAAAACCCAAATTGGATACAGGATTTATAGGAGAGCAAGAACCAGAAGTAAGCAGAGTTCTATAACACCCCAACCCTCATGCCAAAAAAAAAAAAAAAAGACAGAAAAAGGAGTAACAAATAGAAATACTAAACAGAACATTACATCGGCCACCAGTCCAGCTGTAATCTGTGATAGAGTATTGCAGTGTGTCCATCAACCTCCTCAACTAAGCTTCCATAACGAAAGCTGCAATCCCACCTACAGTTAAAAGAACAAGAACAGACTAGAAGGTCAGCATACATTATAGAAGGCCTTAAGAAAGAACATACAGAAAAAAATGAGGTTTTCCATGTATACTGTAGCAAATATGTGAAATTTTGCGAGTCCCTATGCAAAGTAAGTATTTGCACATATACCAATTAAAACCTAACTATGTCCATGTATGCTCCTACAGGAGGAACCTATGCAAAAATGGTTTTTCCTATATACACGCGGCAAGGGCATCAATTTGGTTTTCATGAGCACATACTTAAATACCAACTTTAGAGGCTGGTGTTAATGCGATTCAACATGTTATCATAAGCATAAACAAACAAACCAAAAAAAAAAAAAAATACTTACTCAAAACGTGTTCCGTCCATACTCATAATAAGCCCAAAGATAGCTTCACATGTAGCTTCCACGACACCAACAGCCTTCATAGCCCTGCTACAACTTCTTCGCTACATTAAAAAAGATGGGATAATAGATGACGCCATCTTAAACAACAACAGAAAGCTGCAAGGATCATTTATTGTTTCAAAAATGTTCACAGGCTTTAGCAGCATACAAGGTAGTCAACGTCAAGGAGTTCTTCGAAGATGCGCAGTCCTGCCAATTTAGAGGAAACAAAGAATATTAATATTCATTCATGCCTTCTCCAGTTAATATAATTTCAGTAGATGATCATCTCCCAGTTTGGCTCTCCTGGCCAAAGGAACAATAGGCTTATCACTTATGCAGCTCAAGAGTCAAATTTCATCTAGACATAGAATGAATCTAGTAAAAGGTGGAAGATAATATGCTTCTCAAAAGGAGTTGTTTTCATCTGTGAAGCACAAAAAGGCCAAAGAGAGACAAATGGAACAAAAGCCCAGAGATAAAAGATTAGTTATTCCTGCAAAACAATCTTGCACAACTGCAATATTGGACTGACTGAAAGAGTAATAAATTATGAAGAAAAGG
Organism: Tillandsia fasciculata; assembly: GCA_029168755.2. NCBI lineage: Eukaryota > Viridiplantae > Streptophyta > Magnoliopsida > Poales > Bromeliaceae > Tillandsia > Tillandsia fasciculata. The sequence goes on from CM054952.1 coordinate 495,074, forward strand.
AAATAAGAAATTCAGTTAAGTACCATTTTGGCATCTAACTAATCGCCAATGCTTTCTTGAGTATACTTGACTGGCATCATTCTGATTTGACAACCTAAAATCAGTCTCTTTTGTCCAGTCGTGTACTGAATCAGGAGGACCTAATAGTAGAAATGCTAAAGTCATATTCTGCATTACGCCACACAATATCTTCAAGCATTTAATTCACAAAATTTTACACCAGTAACCATGCTAGATACTAGACCGTTTCCTATCGTCGTTCTCCGCAGCAGAGTGGGTTTGTTCTCTTCCTCATCTTCAGGACTACAGGGTAAAATAATTGTAGTTAGAAAAAATCCAAGATCATCTTAAAGTAAAAAGAAGAGAGGGACTGACACTTCATATCTAGTGTCATATGGTAGTTAAGACTCCAGCACAGTAAATTTTAAAAAACTACAGGATTGGGAAATTTTCATCTTCCAGGTCAGTACATTGAGCACAATTATGTACATGCATTTGATTTCTAGAAAGATTGTTAATACAGCATTTTCATAAATAGCACCACCGCTTTCATCAACAAAACATAGCAATAGAAGAGTCAGATATAGATCCTGAGAAAGTGTCCTCCAAAGGATATAGGAGTTGCCAGAAGGAAACAATTAAGTATTCTACTCATACTACTATTCACTAGATCTCGTCCTAAAAATCAGCAAATGAGCATGTATGAGAATAGGAGGTCCAATCACTTTACTGCAGAGTATGGAAGACTATTATAGAATTTCAAGATAACTAAGGGCATTTCTAGCCTATAGAGCTTGAACATAAGTTTTGTTTGAATATAACTGTTTGAATAAGCACCGACAATTCTTTTCACTAAAAAACCATGTAATAAATTTTTGCTATAACCACAAGCAAATGCTTCAACCAGAACTTTAGCCATTTGGGCCAACAAGCTTATTTCAGCTTCCCTCCACAGCCAATACTCCAGAATTTATGTCTCCCAAGTTTATAATCCCCACTTCACAAGTAGAGAAGCCGCTCCAGAATGTGAGCCGAATGGGCACCTATAAGGTCCTGGTTTGTAATTAGATCTTCTGCACAAGTATTACGTGAGCAAAGCTACAGAAACTCTGGAAGCACCAGGTTCTAGAGATTTCCTTCTCTTAGAATAGAAGAAATGATAAATATGACTGTTTCAAAAATTATGTTTCTCAAAAAAGAAAAAGGTCCATTTTTAGTATCTACATACTTAAGGCAATCAGAAAAAAAAAAAAAAAAAAAAAAAAAAAAAAAAAAAAAAAACTAGATCCTTGGGGTGTGGGCCTCATCCCTAAAAAAAGTTGACCATTCAGATAAATTATGAGAGCCCGGATCTAAATCCCAAAAAACCCACAATTCTCCATGGGACATCTGCATTGAAAAGAAGCGCAAAATAGGAAATTCATCAGAAATGATCTCAGCAAGGCATCAATTACATCAGGTTAATCTCCAAAGCTCTTCTTTGCAGATTTTATCGAAGCTTGTATTGTCTTTGAGCACTAATGAGTTTTAAAAATGCCATTTCACAGATCGTAAGCGGATAGAAGTGCCAAAGAAACATTAGCTTTCTCAAACTGATCCAAATCAAGTTCATAGATATGTAACCAATGGAGGTAAGCTTATCTTCAATGCAACTACAATTTCATGAAGATATCAAAGGCTTACATAAAGGACACAATCATATAATGATAAATCAATTTCCAGTAGGTATTCGAGTTCCAAATTCAAATACTAGATCTTTCACTTACGGACTTTCAGGATCAGAGAATGACATATTTCCCACATTGTCCATGTCAAAGTCACAAGAAGCAAATGCCTTGCGATGCTTAGCCGTCAGTGAGTCTTGTTGCTGCCAAAGAAAAATGACAACTACATAAAAAAATTGCTCTATTTCCTTTCATACAATATGATCAATTGGCATGCACTATTTCCTTTCATAGATTATGAACAGTTAGCAAATAGATGGTTTCTCCATCTCAAGTAGAGAAGCTGCTTCGAAAGCAGGGCCAAAGAGGCTAGTGGATGTTCTAATATTGATAGAGAGAAACTTCTCAAAATGAAGAAAAACTAAAAAAAAGGAGGATGAAAGGGATTTGCTGATATTACTGAATCAGCACTTCAGAAATTTATAAAAACTGAAAGGATATCTCATAAATAGCCCATTCTATTCAAACTATTTCACAAAGTAGTGCAGTTCGTCACACTCTGAGCACCTGATCAATGACAAGCTCAATCTTCTCTTTCCAGGTCATAGCATCTTGGATGGTGTATGCTCCCATCTGGTTCAAGAAAAAAGCAAATGCAGAAAATTTAATTGCATTATTAGTACAATCAGCATGCACCGTCCAAATATATGAAAATTTTCAGTTATTAGAAAACTTAGTATATACGTAACATGGCAAAACTGTAAATCAATCCCGTTTTGCATCTCCGCAACAGAAAGAACTTGTACGAGCAAAAAATTATCATGTGATTAGTCATTTAATATATTAAGTTTGTAAGCTGAACTCTCCGAGTTTACACATTTCAGGTCAGAGCTGCAGCTTATAAGATACTGTAATATATTGCAATATGCAAATTGTCGCAAATCTTTGAAGACTATCCAAAACTATTAATCTCCAACCTTCACCACATTCTGAGAAACTTAAATATGTAAACCAACTGTCGTCAGTGCCGAAGAAACCCACCAAACAATAAAATGGACAAAAGAAAAGTAGAAAGTACGAGAAGTAGAGGAGAAGAATTTAGCTGCATACCGTAATTTGCTGGTGCTTATCTTTTTTGTTGTAAACGCAAAGAACATACACCATCTGTAGGAATGGATATGACAAAGTGAGGAAAAAGAGAGAAAAAAAAGAAGAAAAGAATGCATTATCCCAGCAAGAAAGGAAATCTGAGGAGTACACAGAAAATAAGGAAAAGAGCCGCCAGAAACTGAAGCCAATGAAGTAGCACGTCAACTTTTTGTTCTAAACAGCAGAATAAGTGATGCAACAAAAAAGATCAAAGCGGTAAAAGATATGCGAAATCGACTACTAGATCTTCTCCAGAAAATAGCATCCAATTCAGCAACAATTAATTTTGTATAATAATCACAACAACGTCGCATAAACGTTTGTCGAGTCATGCATAAGGGTTTGTAAAAAATCTTAATATCCAAGATACTTCCTTAAGTTATGTTTCAGTGCAGTAAAGCTCTTGATAAGCAAGAAAATGGGGCAAAAGAAAAGGCTTTTCGCTTATTATTTTGGCATTCATTAAATTCTCAACAAAATTATTCTCAATCTCTTTGATTTTAGCTTAACAAAAGGAAACCATGAAGTTGATTTACTAAAATGGAAACTATCAACAACCAAATACTATGAAAACACTCACATGGCCATGATGTGTTTTGAGTCCCCTGTCCTCAACCCTGCAATTTCCATCTATAACTAGCGTCTTCGACGGCAACTGTGCGTTCTACAAATTCCACAACAGGGAAGAGAAATATACAAAATTTAATCTCTAGAGCTAACTCTCGTCAATGAATAAGATTTGCAATGGCGCTATAACAATTCCTAATCAAAATGCGTAACAAAGATCAAAAAAACGGAACTAGAGAAAGAGAGATGCTTAAAAGTTGCAACTTCATAGCGCAAAATCGCAAAGCTTACCGTGTTATCTTTGGGTTCCCTCTTGTAATACGCGAGCAACCGAGATTCGAGAACGAAGTATCGCGTATGAATGTACGAGCGACCGATCTTTCTCCGCCCAAACCGAACCAACGAACCCTGGTGCACCACCTTCGACATCTCTTCTCCCGCCAACCCGATCCCTAAACCAAATCCCCTCTCCCCTACCTCTAATCCATCCCACCTCCTGCAGATCGCATCTCAAACCCACCGAAGCCGATCCAATTACAACACCACGAAAAGGAGCGATTCCGATCGATCCTACCTCAAAAAACGTAGCGTTTCTCCTCCTCCCACCAATCTGATCGGCGACGGATCCCGGAGAAACCAAGGTCGATTCAGCGAGCAAATGGCGACGGATTCGATCGATCGATCGCGGCTAGATCGTCCTCGTCGGGGATGCGAATTGGGCTCGATTGCGATCGCGCTCGCGATCGAGGAGGAGGAGGAGGAGGAGGAGGAGGAGAAAACTACGATGCGAGTTTCAAATGAGAGGAGAGGAGGGGGAGTGGGAGCCTCCGACGAAATTAACGTTAATTAATTAATTAATTAATTAATTAATTAATTTTTTGCTTTTATTTTATTAAAAATTAATTATTTAAAAAATAGATTTAATTTTTAAATATTTATTTTAAAATTAAATTTGTAATAATAATGCATGTGGTGATGGTTTCGTGATGGAAGGAATTAATTTTTTTTTTTTCTATTTTTGTTTTGTTAAAAAAATCTTGATATTTTTATGAGGGTAGAGTGATGTGGTGCAAATAATGCGGGCACTATAATGTACCTAGAGTTACTAAAATAAGCATAAAACTAATCTCAACTATTTTGAAATAACTATTTATTATTTAATTTTATTTATAATCACATAAATCTAGGGATGCAAACGGATCCGGGTTGGTAGAGCTTTCGTCTCTATCCGCTCCGAATGGGATAGTAAACAAGAAGAAATAAACAAATTCGAACAGCGATAAATTTTATAATTCAAGACAGACGGAACATAAAACGAAAAAAATCTTGAGGCTATCCCGAAATTTTTTTATATTTTAAAATATATATCTAAAAATTAATGTATTAAAAAAAAAGTTGGTGTTATAATTTTAGTATTTTTTTTTTGTTTGATATGTTTGTATTTAAATTTTGTTGCTAATTTTGATTGATATATTTAATTTTCATAATTAATATTATTAATTATATATAATTTAATCATATTATAAAAAATTTATTAATTTATATTTATAAAATTTAATAATATTATAATTTGTAAAAAAAATATTAATTGACCATACAGATTATGGGATAAATATTTTAATTTGTCACGGATTCGTGCCGAGATTTTGATAGTCAGGACGGGGGCGGGACGGAACTCCAGTCCTAGATCCGTCTAGTTTGTATCATATATAAATCACATAATAATATGCTCTAATTAAGTTTTATTAAAGCAAAATAATTCTTTAAAATTCTATTAAAAAAAATTTATTGAATTATTGAAATTTAAAACTAACAAATTTATAATAAATTAAAAAAAAAATCAACTATATATTTATACATACATTTTTACTATTTTTCATTCATTGGGGACATTTTTTCATTCATTGGGGTACAAATTTTGGTACCCCAAGCAGTTTTAATTTGTGGCGGGAAGGAGAGGCGTTCCATGACGCACCTCCGAGGAGCCGTTTGAATGTGACGAACACGTCAATGCGGATCGTCCGCAGAGAAAACTATACGTGGATTCTCTATCCACCGCTCGTGTGACCCCGCTCGGAATAATCGGACGGATATGATGTTCTCTTACGAGAATCTTCTATGCGGGTAATACGTAGGCAATTTTATATGGCACGTCAAAACGCCACATGGCGCGTAGAGGGTAAAAAAAAAAAAAAAATTCGCATAAGGGGATTATTCTGATTCTGTGGTCAACGCTTTTCTTATAATCGTTGACTTTTGAACCCTTTTAAAACATAAAGTTCATACCTGTTTTTTTTTAAAAAAAATAAAATATTATATTTTTATTCTCAAACTATAAATTGCAGGACATTAAGTCCTCGAACTTTAATTTGCACTAATTTTTAAGCACAATATTTTAAATTATAGGACAATAAAGTAAAAAGCGTATTAAGCCATAAAATAATTAAGTATAATTTTTTGTAGTAAAATAAATATGTGCATTAAGCCAAAAAATACCTAGGATAAATATGTGCACTAAGCCATAAAATAATTAAGTATAATCTTTTGTAGTAGGATAAATTTGTGCACTAAGCCATAAAATAATTAAGTATAATTTTTTGTAGTATGATAAAAACGCACTAAGCCATAAAATAATTAAGTATAATTTTTTATAGTAGAATAAATATGTGCATTAAAAGTACTAACCAATTATTCTAAAAATATCTGCTGATATAAATGATGTATTCATCGCACTTAAGAGCTCAACCACAGTGTTTTATACGCTTCGATCTGATTCGACCCGCTTAAACGTTAGGTTTATTAGGTGTATATTTATATATACCCAATTTATTAATCTCATAAATTTATTATTACGGAACAAAAAATTAAATATATTTTAACTAATAAATAGTCAACAAATATATCAAAACTTAACTTGTAATCATACATTATCTTGCCTGATACGAAATCAATGGATAGTGTTTATAAGCCATTATTGAGCACGACATAATAATAATAATAATAATAATAATAATAATAATAATAATAATAATTAATATTTTATAATTGAGTAATTTTTATCGATTAAGTTGAGAATTTATCAAACTCATATCTAATTTTATTTAATTTATTTTTGTATCACTTTTAAGTAAATAAAATTGAAATAATTATCAACTAATAGCTACTAGAACTGTTTCATTTTTTCAAAAAAAAAAAAATATTAATTTATTTAACTAGGAAAACTCAATTTGGGGCTTTTTCGAAAAAATTATGCTATCTATACACTCATTTTTTTAGTATATATCTTACACGTCATCTATTCAAGAAATGATCAATAAAATTTATTTTATTCTCAAATAAATAAAATATAAAATATATACCTATTTTGAAATGTATCATTTTTCTTTTCAAAATGACTTTAGGTGAGGGGAATCTCTATACATTTTTTTAATTTTTTATAAAGAAGTAAATAAAAGTAACCAAAATTGGTAGTAATAGGGGAATCTCTATACATTTTTATAATTTTTTATAAAAAAGTAAATAAAAGTAACCAAAATTGGTAGTAATAACCAAAAACGCATGCAAGGGAATATTCTTTAATGATAAGGATCTTAATTATACCCTTTAAATCATATATGATTGGTTTGGAATCACATGCTATGGATACTCATTTAATTCCAAAAAGGTGATGTTAAAATATGAATGATGCAATAATAAAGCCCCACACACACACACACACACACACACACACACATCCTTTGTGCTATAAAATTTTTAACCGTTGGATGAAAAAATATGCAGTTAGGATTATAGTGGTCCTCTAGGGTTTACTAGGTGGTTGGTTGAATAGTAAAAATCTTAGAGAACCATTATAATCCTAACCGCATATCTTTTCATCCAACGGCTGAAAACTTGATAGTACCAATTGTTTGGTGCAATCGATAGTATTCTAGTCGGACTATATATATATATATATATATATATATATATATATATATATATATATATATATATATATATATATATATATATATATAGTCCGACTAATAGTATTATGCTATTGATAGCATCAAAAATTTAGTGCTACAAAGATTATTACTGTTAGATCTATTTCTTTGATCATTTTAATTTCTTAGATCATATTATTTTTTAAATTATTTACTAAACTCCAGAGACTCATTATCATTCTAATCATATATTTCTTAATCTAAAAGTTAAAAACCTAATATATTGCACCAATAACTTGGTGCTCTCGATATTATAATATCCGTTGCTTATATATATATATATATATATATATATATATATATATATATATATATATATATATATATATATATATAGTCCGGCTAGAATACTATCGATAGCACCAAGCAATTGGTGCTATCAAGTTTTATGTCGTTGGATAAAAAGATATGCGGTTGGGATTATAGTGGTCCCATAACATTTTTACTATTCAACCAACCACCTAGTAAACCCTAGGGGACCACTATCATCTTAACCACACATTTTTTAATCCAAAGACTAAAACCTTGATAGCACCCATGACTTGGTGCTATCGATAGTATTCTAGCCTAATTATATATATATATATATATATATATATATATATATATATATATATATATATATATATATATATATATATATATATATAGACTGGAATATTATTAATAGTACGAAGTCATTGGTGTTATTAAATTTTTAACTCTTGAATTAAAAGATATATGGTTGAGATGATAGTGGGCCCATTGGGTTTAATAGGTGGTTGAAAAAATAGTAAAATCTAACAGATGAAAATGATCAAAAAAGTTGATCTAAGGGTAGAAAATTTGATAGCAACAATAACTTGATACTATTAATAATATAGTAGCCGGATATATATATATATATATATATATAGAGTCCGGCTAGAATACTATCGATAGCACCAAACAATTGGTGCTATCAAGTTTTTAGCCGTTGGATGAAAAGATATGCAGTTGGGATTATAGTGGTCCCTAAAATTTTTACTATTCAACCAACCATCTAGTAAACCCTAGGAAACCATTATAATCTCAACCGCATATTTTTTCATCTAATGGTTAAAAACTTGATAGCACCAATAACTTGGTGCTATCGATAGTATTCTAGCCTAATTCATATATATATATATATATATAGAGAGAGAGAGAGAGAGAGAGAGAGAGAGAGAGAGAGAGAAAAGGAGTGGTTATAATACTCCTATAAGTAAATAATATCATTTATTTTTATTCTTTTATGGTCACCGAGTATTCATTAAATGACACTGGCATCTTTATAGAATGGATATTTAATGAAAGTTCATGAAATTCGTACACGTGAATGATTAGTGTCTGCTGTTGTAACTATTTATAGACCAATCTTTATCAGATCAATTATTGGAATGACATAATATCAATGAAAAAAACCATCATTGTGTAGAATTTTGAGTTAAGGCTTAGAGCAGTTAGATTAGCGTGTGCTGCTTAAAATATTTATGTGTCTTATTTTAATAGATCAATTTTCCTATAATAAAGTTTTTATAATTTTTTATTGTGTGAATATATAATTAATTATATATGATATTGAGTTTTAATTTACTTCAATCCAAGTTTATGGAATCTTTAATTATAAGATCTCCACACACTTATAACAAATTTTTTTGGACCTTATTTAAAAAAGTAATTAGAATAAGACACTTATGAAATACGCACTTTGAATTATTCGTAGTTATTAATTATCCCACGCAAGTGACTTAAATCACAATGATAGCGTTGTTTGAGCATTTTAAATTGTAGTAGGTGTACATGATAATGAACTCAGTGGATTGGAGTTGGCAAGGTGCGATTTTTCGTACAAACCGTTGTCATTCAAAATATGTTTGATTGCACGTAAGTATCTTAGATGAAAAGATCATTTTTTATAAAAGCGAGTTTTATAAAAATAATTTTCGAGTTTGATCGTTTGATTGGCCATAAAGTCATGAAAAATAAAAATAAAAGGGTATAATAATTTTGTCATTTTAATTGTTTGATTATATATAAATATATAATTGCAAATATAAACAAACAAATTATACTTGTAATTAAAATTTATAATTGGAATTTAAAGTCTAGGTTACAATTCGCCACCGAAATTAAATTCTATAAATAATTTCAACTTTGAAATTGAATTTAAAATGCTGAAGACTCGTACTCGAAACCAAAAAATCGAATCGGTTACTTAATATATTAAATAAAATATTAAAATACTAATATATGTTAATTACTAAAATAAATATCTAAAAAATCTATTCATATATATGTAAGTGCAGGCTACAACTGAACATGAATATATTAGATTTTTATTTGGATTTTTTAAAAAACTAATCCTAAAAATTTTTAAAATTTGCAAACTAATCCTCTTAATTTTTTTTTTATAAAATTTATCCTTTTTTGCCAGCTCGGTGGCGTGAGTTGAAGGGGGTGAATGATTCACCGTCTTCGCAATAATCCTGTGAAGGCGGTAAATGATTCATCATCTTCCTCACGGAGTTATAATGTATAGGACGCTGAATCATTCAGCGCGTTTAGTAGTACACTAAAGGCGCAGAATGATTTGGCGTCTTTAGTATTATACTAAAAGCGTTGAATGATTTAGCGCCTTTAGTGTAATACTAAATGCGCTGAATGATTCAGCGCCTTATACATTATAACTCCGTGAGGATTTCGCCAATTTTTACAAAAATTGGCTAAGTCCGTAGGATATACGCTGAAGGCGGTGAACCATTCACCGTCTTTACCATATATACGGATAGCGGTGAATGATTCACCGCCCTCACAGAGTTATTGTGAAGGCGGTGAGCCATTCACTGCCTTTAGTTCCCTATTCCTGCGTGGTACAGAGGTGACAAAAAGAGGTTTAGTTTTACAACAAAAAAAAATTAAGAGGATTAGTTTGCAAATTTTAAAAAAATTTATAATTAGTTTTTAAAAAAACTTTTTTTATTTTTCTGAAACTATATTCATGTAGCATCAATTAAACTCATTCCGTTCGAATTCGAGATTGATTAAAATATCAAGTATATGTACCTACTAATATTTCTAAGGAGTAGTGGTGGTATTGGATCCGGGCCTAACCGGACCGGAGTCCACTAGAACGGGGCTTATTTGGGCCCGGTTTAGGTAAATTCAACTTTGGGCTAAAGCAGGGCTTCAAATTTTAGGCCCGAGAGTATTTTGAGCCTATTTGGGCTTAACTATATTCAGCCCGACCCAGGCCGAAGTGTGAAACTCTGTGTTTGTATATACAAAAGATAATAGAGTTCGGCTACTATATCGATAGCACTGAATACTTAGTGTTATCAAATTATGATGCCCTATTTTCTAGGAGGTCATCTATTCTAAAACTACTCTATCTTCGACATGTTTAACATAACCACCGTCTAAAATATTATAGTCGAGTTAAAAGATTTAACCATATTATTATTTTTTATATAGGACAACTTCAAATACCTCAGGTGTTACATTTCTTTCCCTTTTAAGTCCTAACGTTCTCATTATGCTCATGCACACTCACAAGCACAAGCACCGGGTGATGTGAGATTTATTTCGCTAGTTTTAGCCGATTTTGTGGTGAACCACGCTCCACTCATAACGGTCATCAACCGGAAGCCGCGCTCTATCCGCTATATAATCATGGCTCAGCCGAGACTAATTTCATATTTTCGATTGGTGATTGACTCTAATACCAATTATAACGTCCTACTTCATAGGGGGTCACCTATTCTAGAACTTTTCTAATTCTAGCACACTTAATTCTCTTAACCTTTTGGGCCTAGTTACCACTTAAAATATTATAGCTGGATTAAGAAGTTTAGCCATATTATTTCCTTTATATAGGACTACTTCAAATACCAAGGGTGTCACACGAGTTTTCAACCATTAAATCTAACGCTCTAATCATTTTCATCTCATAGATCATATTATTTCACTAGCCAACCACAAAATTCTAAGGAACTGCTATCATCATAACCACACATTTTTTCATCCAAGGAACGAAAACCTAATAGTACGAATGACTTTGTGCTATTAATAGTATAGTAACCTAGTTTTAGACAATAAATTAATAGTATTTATCAAAACATATTAGTGTTATAAAAATTTACGATTCCATATTTTGAGACATTTCTAACCATTTTCATCTTAGCTTGAATTGTATGTTTTCTCCACCAAAATTTCGAGGAATTCTCAAGTGTTGCTACACATACAAATCAAGTCTACAGAATACTTGAACTTGGTCATCGAAAGAGGTTAAATAAGTAAATTCACATGCTTTTCTGAAATATCAATTTTCTCATTCTCCAATCATATTTATAACGTTCCAATAAGAATTGTAAGATCAGATATACTATTAATAATAACCGGACATAAGTATATTGTGCCGATAATTTGAACCCAACGAATTATTATTGCTAGTGAACCGAATCGTTATATATTTTTTACAACATTTGTTGCATTAGAATAACAAATTGTTGTAGGTGAAACTGCTGGACCGATCAAACATCTCGATCTCAAATTTTATTGACATATCGAACACCCAAACGAAGCGGCCGATTTTGATACCAATTTACTATAACAAAAATGAAAACGATCTAAAGTAAATAATAAATACTATTTCATTACTATTAAAAAGTATTATAGTTTTGAAAATATACGAATTCCCACAAAATAATTTTCACCAAAGAGGTGGAATCAGCTTTAATTCTGGAAGGAGTTAATAAAATTTATCTTAACTAAAAGTTATTTAAGTTTAAATTTAGATTTGAATTACGAATTCGTTAAATTTAAAGTGTCTAAATTTTAATTTGAATATGATTTTGATTCTGATTCCGCTTAAGGATGAAATAAATAGGAGTTTTCATCATTTCATTTTCAATTTTCAATTTCATACATTCTCATTCTTAATATAGTGTAACTTTTTAGATTTCGAGGACCAAATTAGAAATTACCTCGAAGCCAAGGGACTAGAGTGCAATTTACTCTCCACCCCGTTCCTTGCCACCGAAGTACTCGCCCCTCTCCAGTGAAACATAGTCGACGCCGAGTTCTCACCACTCCGCATAACTCGTCGCCGACTTTCTCATTCCTCAATCTCTCTCTCTCTCTCTCCCGCTTTTCGTCTTCGTCGTCGTCGTCGTCTCTTCGTCCTCGATCGCGAGATCGCTTTCTAGGGTTTCCTCTTCCTCATCCTCCTCCCTCCTCTCCCTCACCGTCGCCATGGCGGCGAGGAACCGAACCGCTCTCTACCGGAAGTACCGCGACGCCCTCCGCAACGTCCGCGCCCCCTCCCCCTCCTCCTCCTCCTACGGCGGAGGCGGCGGAGGGCCGGTGATCGAGCTCGTGAACGCCTCGCTGCTTCGATCGGATCGGGCCTACGCCCCCCTCAGCACCGACGACCCCGGGAGCTCTAGGTTTGCGCGCTCTCTCGCTTGCTGTTGCTCCCCCATATCGCGATCGATCTCGCGATTGATTGCTGCGAAGGGTTAACTTGATGCTTGAAACCCTAATTGTCTGTAGAATTTTGGCCTTGATGTGATCTTAAGATCGCTATGCGGATGCCAATATTCCCGTTTCCTGTTGATGAATCATGCAGCTTTTATGCCTTGGTGATTCCTTTGGAAATTGTAGCTTAGGCTATAGTTAACTATGTTGTGTAGTTGAAGCTTAGCTCTGAGAGTAAGAGATCTAAAACTTAGAAAAGATAGGTGTAGATGAAATGGGAATGGGAATGGGAATGGGATGTGTGCTGTTCTATAAGCTAAATCATTATTATGTTGCTGTATAAGTTCCACATGCTCTGTCTTAGTATCTCAGTGTGAAATGTTTTTGATCTTCAAGAGCTTTTGTTGATATGAGATACGACACACGAGTCACGATTAATTTTAATGGTGCATGTAGTTCTTCACTTAATAGTTCATATTTCTATAATAGATTATAAGTTATACTCAAGATCTAAAGTGACATTGCTTCAAGCAGGACTAGTGGTGCTTTCCAGGAATGTAGTCGAAAACTGATCTGTTTGTCCTTGAAATTTTGTCTGAAACAGATAAAATGTCTAACGTTATCAAATTTTTAGGGTGTCATATATTGGATCATCTTCCATCTAAAATCTTTACGCGTGTTGGTATATTTGGACTCCACATGACAAAAACTGATTGGAATGATGACTTTACTCCTCCTTTAGTGGGCAATTGAATTTGAACAGAAAGTGGTGAATACGCTGTTTAACAAGATAACACACTCACATATAATGCGAACAGACCTTGGAATTTGGCTGGAAAAAGAATTCTGGGGTGACTTTGGAAAAGTTAGGTAAGATCAGGGACTAAAATGCTTACTGCTTAAAGTGAAAAATTGCGTCACCAAATAGCGCAATGAAGTCACAGTTTCATGGATTGTTGCTATGTCTGTCCCTTTCTTCTGGAACACTCTAATATTCACGAGAATCACGACTTGTCTATTGTTTGATACCATTGTAACGTATTCTCTCTCTGTTGCAGTGGAGGTGCAGTTATAGTCGGTCTACCACCAGCTTGGGTGGATGTTTTTGAGGAAATATCTACAAATATGCAACGGGCTAAAGCAAAGATGTCGGAGTTGGCTAAGGCTCATGGCAAAGCGCTAATGCCTTCATTTGGAGACAACAAAGAGGACCACCATGCAATTGAGGTTCTTACTCACGAGATAACTGATTTACTGAAGAGATCAGAGAAGAGATTGCAGAAACTGTCAACTGCGGACCCTTCTGAGGATTCAAATGTTCGGAAAAATGTTCAGGTATGATAGTACCTCATCTCGATAGTTGTTCTGGTACAGTCTTAAAGCTGTTTTACTTATTTTGCTGTCAGCCCTGATGGAAAACCCCGAATGGTAGAATTCTGTGGAATTGGAATTCTAGTTATCTCAGATGCATTGTTTTGGATTATTATTTTATTTTCCTTTGATGGATTTTGTGGAATTTCTCATACTACTACAAGATGTCATAATTTGGGGTCGGATTCAGTGGGAATCCATTTGCTATTGGTGATAAATATAAGTAACCAAAAATGCCCCTTTTTAAAATATTTTAGCTGTTTAGCTAATGAATTTCAGATTATTACTAATCTAAATTATAAACATTTGAAACTAATTCTTTCTCTATCCAAACACATGAATGGAAAAAAAAAATCATTTATATATGTTCCAAACAAATTAATCATTTCTAATTAAATTAATTCATATTCTTCTGAGCTGAAATCTATTATATTCTATTCAAAGTCTATCCTAAACAAAGTGGAAGTATTGAAGTGCACTTTCCCCCCATAGACTCGACATTCTTTTTCTTTACATGATCAGGCAGCCAGGGTACTGCATAACTGCATTTTACACATTTAGGATCAATTTTACTCAATTCATTTGATGATGAATTTATTGATGATTACCGACCTTTTATTCCGTAGCAGAGTGACCTTCGACTTTTTTTCCTACAGAGATCACTTGCAACTGACCTTCAAAGCCTTTCAATGGAGTTCCGGAAGAAACAGTCTTCTTATCTAAAGCGGCTTCAACAGCAGAAAGAGGTTGAATGTTTATTAAATTTTATGTTTACCCCCCCAAAGATCAGATATTCTTTGTCAACTAGCTTCCAAATATGCCAGCTATTTTCTGATGCCTTTAGGGTCATGATGGTATTGATTTGGAGATAAATCTAAATGGTACGAGATCCACATTCGAAGAGGATGACCTTGCAGATGGGGTATGTTAATGTCATGCCTCTTAACATTTTCGTATTCTCTATTCCTGTACATATATGTGCATAAGAATATATAATCTTGCACGCAATGTGTATGTTTATCTGTGTATATTCACACTGGTACATTTAATTTGTATACATATACTGATAGAGGGTTGAGAGGATCAACTTGTACATACTTAAGTTTTATATAGTTTGTAATAAATATAATGGCCAGAAAACCAACAAACACAAGCTATTGGATGTGATCTAGAAAATCTCAAATGCTTGTATATGGAAGAGAATTAAAGTGTGGAGTTATATTTTGTTACGACCTGGCTCACTAGCACTAATACTCGTTGGGCCCAAACCACCAGCTCAAAATGCTTAAGTCTAGTTATTAGTTCTAGTGTGCCCGTCACATATAAGCCCCTCACACTCATATTATTTGATGTGGGACTATTGGAGTTTCACATATTCCTAGAGCAACAAGATGTTTTAAAATCAATAGTTTATATTTTTCTAGTAGGGGAAATTGTTCAATGCGTAGGAAATCATAGGCGTTTAGATGTTGTAGGTCTTATGTTTGAAATCACACCAACTTCAATGAATCTCACACTTAAAATTAGGCTTGCTAACACAGGAACATGGCTATACTGAAGTATAATAATGTATATATTTGTATTCTCTGCATGCTCATGTATCTAATTGAGGAGAATGCTTGCTCAGTTGCTTATTATTTATATTTTTATCGTTGTTGTTGTCACTATATTTACTATTGCTAATATTGCTATAATGTTTTTTTTCCTTTTCCGAAAAAGGCAAGTATAGGTATGATGCCTATAGAAGTCGGCTTTGCTTGGATACACATAAAATAGGTCATTTAAATTACCTTCGTAAGATGCCAGCATGATTTTTCTGGAGATATTTCAGTAACCTAGTCTTTATTAATAAGTACTTTGTGTTCTTACGGATGTAGACAACACGGAATAGATTTTACTGTGTTTCTGACACTACTTGGTCTTAATAGTACTAGTTTTCTGTTCGCAGGGTTTTACAGAGTTTCAGATGTCAAAGCTTAAAAAAAGCGAGGTTATGACAAGGGAGAGGGAGAGGGAGATTCAACAGGTAAACATTTTTCACCGTATAAATTGAAAGGGTCTTTTGCCTTGTAGTTTACTGTTTTTCTTTTCTTGGAAAAGCTGCTTTCCATTTCTTTCGTTAGCTATTGGCCATCGTCTAACTAAAATAACATATGAAGGTTGTGGAATCGGTGAATGAGCTTGCTCAGATAATGAAGGACCTCTCGGTTCTCGTGATAGATCAGGTATTAGATTATATCCCAATTTGGGTAGAAATTAAGATCCAGTGTTGTTGCTGAAACGGTTTGATTCCGACACACCTTTCATGAGCAGGGAACCATCGTTGACCGGATAGATTTCAATATACAGAATGTTGCAGCTTCAGTTGAGGAAGGCTATAAGCAGCTGCAAAGGGTCTCTCTCTCTCTCTCTCTCTCTCTCTCTCTCTCTCTCTCTCTCTCTCTCTCTCTCTCCATGTAACCCAAAAAGTTGAAACCGCTGGGTGTGATCCACAATCTCTCAACGGCCAATATGTAAAAGATCATAAATTTTCGGAGATCTATTTTTTAAGCATCAAGCAATACTGAAATAAGTGCTATTGCTCGATGCATAAGAGTAGGGTTCCCGAGACATATGGTTAACTCAATATATAGGCCTTTACCAGATGTTGTAGATCATATCTAATGGTTTACGTCTTTTACTTTAGAGACTATATGATCTTAATAGCATAGATAAATAGATGCCTCTCTCTCTCTCTCACACACACACTAACATCCTGATGCTTGAACTCTCTTCCAATGTATAGGCTGAGAGGACACAAAAGAAAGGGGGGATGGTGATGTGCGCGACAGTGCTTGTCATAATGTGCCTTATCATGATGGCCCTCTTAGTCCTCAAGTTTATTTTCTTCTAGTCGCGATCTGAATTATCCGATCAATCCAGCTGCTTTTCCCCGTGAATACATCTCAAAGTGCTTCTCCAGCTGAATAAGCACTTGAAATTCGAAATCCAAGAGAACCACTTTAAAGTCACACATCCATCTAATGCTGATTACCTCAACCCAGAAATGCTTTCGTCGTGCTTCGGGGAATGCTCGGTGGTATATACTATACACTGCATGTTTCACTTTGTCGATAAATGCGTAAAGGATTTCGATCGGTGTCCAATTGTTCAAAAAGTCGCTCGAGCTTTTCTTTTCTTTTCTTCTCCCTTTCGGAAGGAGGAGAGCTATTCCACTTCTTTTCGCAACGGGAAACTCTCTTTGTATCCAGAGAATTACAACACCGCATCGAATTCCTTATACGAATTCATAGTCTTTAATTGGAGAAAATGTTCCTTTTTGTGTGTTTTTTGTGAGTCCGACTACTATGCTTGTACAAGTACTAAGCAATTGGTATTTGTAAGTTGAAAAATGCTATTTGTACATTTCAAAAGGAGTGTATATCTTACACTCCACTCATTCTGAGGTGGGATGAATCTTACGATTCACTTCGAAGTGATCAGTAAAGTACACCGCACTTTTGGATGGATGGAATGTACATCATACACCTCTTTCAAGCTATATGGATAGCATTGCTCAATTAAGTTAGTGCAAATAGTTCATCTTGTGTGCTTAGCAGGGAAGAGTATAATATAATGCCTTGAATTATATTAGTTCATCTGTGGACTACTGTTTCAAAATACTCTTCTTTCTTGTTATTCACTAAAAATAGTTTTTTGAAACTGCAAATAGTTGTTATTCACTACTTAAAATAGTATTTTGAAACTGCAAAACACTTTGCTTTGTTTACTCAACCTATTTTTTTCTTTATTTTTGGTTTTTCAGAAAAGTGTGAATTTTTTTTTTTTTTAAATTCTCCTTTTTTTCCCCCAAATTTATGAAAAGCTAGCGTTTTTGTTTTTTAATTTTCTTTTAAAAAAATAATATTAAAAAAAAAGCATTCTAATTTTTTTTTTTTTTTAAAAAAAAATGGACTCAAACTGGCAGAAAACTTAACAAAAAAATTATAATTTTTTTTTATTGAATTTATAAAACTGCATACTAAAATAAGAAACTTAGCACAAAAAAGGTATGAATTAAATTCTGATATTATATTAAAAATCTTGAATTTATGTCAAAATCTTATGCTGATAGATAGAATTATTATATACTAAATCCAATTTTGTGACAATTACTTTTTTTTTTTAACCTTCTGGAAGTTTTAATTATTATTTTACCCCACAAAAAAAAGCAAGCTTCTAGAAGCATCCTCTCTCCCATTGTGCAACCAACCGGCACACAAATTGGCACGTTAGCCACGGATGGAATTTTTTTTATAAATAATTCTATAACTTTAAAAATAATTTTTAATAAAATTTAATTATAAAAGTAGATCTGAAATGTGCATATAAAAAATGATAAATAGTTCTCCGTATTTATATATACGGTGAATTATTTATTATTTTTAAAAATATTTCACCATATTTTAAAATTAATAAAAAAAATTATAAAAATGGCGAACGATTTATCTTTAGTTTATTTTAACTTTTTTTTATTTGTTTGTTGGAAATCGTAAAAAAAAAGTAAATAATTTACTGCATTTACAAAATTATCATTCATATAATATTTATGAAGAAAATAAATTATTTATTGTTTTTATAAATTCGGTGAATGGTATCGCATCCCAGTGTCTCATCTGCATATCTAAAACTTTTCTTTTTAAATAAAAATTTGAAAAAATCTAATTTTATAATATAATTTTTAAAGAGGGTTATGGGTTAAAAACATTTCATCGGCTAGGTAGACCTGACACACGAGGGGGTTGGATAATATGCGGACGGGTTATTATATCTGCTGATTATATGAATATGGATAAAATTTATTCATAAATTTTTGAGTAGTCAATATTTTTATTTATACCAACCGGCAGGTGGGCAAGTTTGTGGATTGTACGTAAATTATTATTTTTTCAATATTTTTAAATATAAAATATAAAATATATGATTTTTAAACTCATTACATTTATTCGGAATACTTTATTATCTACTGTAATATTATTTATCAACAACGAAAAACGAAAAAAAGAGTAAGAAAATTTAAAAAATCACACATTTTTTAGATAAATAGAATAAAACTAAAGAAAGCATAGGCAAAAATTGTAAATTAGCATTTTGTGGTTAGTAGTACAGCAAAAGTAATATATGTTTTTAATTAAAAAATATATGTGAAAATTAATAAATATTTATAAATAAATGGATATCCATTTATTTTATCGATACCCGGGTGCGGACATGAATTGCCAAGTATTCGGGTAGTTGACCCATCCTTACCTGTTCCCTCTCAGGGAGGGGTAAAATGAATGAATACTCCCTACATTACCCCTGTATTATGCCTTAGTCCTTTCTTTTTTTTTTTTTTTTTTTTTTTTTTTTTTTAACTTAATCACTTTTTATGTCATGTATGATGTATTGCACTTTAAAATTTAACTGCTAAAAATATCTGATTTTTTTTTTTTTTTTTTTTTTTTTTTTTTTTACAAAAATTACCCTTAATTTAAAAAAAAAATAATTTTTTTAAAATTATTATTTTTTTTTTCTTTACAGCAGATGTTAAAATTTTAAGTTATTTGAGATAATTTTTTTCCCGCAAAATCTAAATCTTCTTTAGATGTAAAATTTGAAGAAACTTGTTAAATAATTTTACAATATCTTAAACTTTAAAATCATTAAATAATTTATCATAATAAATTTAGTCGAGAAATATCTGTACGTGTTTTTCCAGATAGGGCGGGACTGTTTGGCCTAAATTCTAGAAAAATAATTTCTATATAACTGATTTTCCTTTAAAATTGTAAAGTATTTGGTTGAATATAGTAGAAAAATAATTTTTTAAAAAATAATTTTTAAAAGCTATTAAGTTAAAAAAATATTATTTACAAATAATAATTTTTTTGCTATTTTTTTTAAAAAATTGAATTTGACTTTAAAATAAAATTTTAAAATTTAAAATCTGAACCATTATTTAAAATTTGATATTTGGATTTAAATCTGAATTTAAAATTTTAAAATTTAAAACTTAAAATCTAAAATTTTAAATTAATGTCTAAATATAATTGAAAAGTTGAATCAAAAATTAAAATTTGAACTTGAAATGCGAGTTCAAAATCATAATCACATTTCAAAAGGTAAATTTTATGAGCCTTAAAATTAAAATACTAATTTTAAAAATCAGAATTATATTTTAAAAAATAAATTACCAAATGCTCTATTACCGAATGTGGAACTTTGAGCAGGGACTAATTTCTAATTTCACTATAGTACGATGACTAGAAATTCAATTTAACCACCTCGAAGGAGAAAAAGGGGGAAAGAGGAGTCGAGAGGAGGAGAGAGAGAGAGGTTCCCCGTGTCGTCCACACGATCCTTCTCCTCTGCGCCACGCTCCGAGAAGCGATTTTTAGCCCAATTTTCTCGTTTTCGGAGGTAATCCAGTGGATTTTTCGCCTTGTAACTCGCTAATTTCGATCAAATCGCGCTTTTTTTGGGTCAAATCATGCTTCCCTTTGTGTATGCTGCGAATCATGGTAGGGGAATTGGGGTTTTTGTTGATCTCCGCGAGATTAGAGTTCTGATGATTGAGCTTCGATTTAGGCATGGCGGAGAAGGTGAGATTCGCTTAGGGTTTGTTCTCAGCTTCTGAGATCTGGGCTTGGGATGGGGTTGTTTAGATCTAGCGAGATTTAGATGAGTTTGTTCAATTCCTGGAACTTCATTGACCCAAATCCAAGTTGTAGGAACCCGTAATTTTGTTGATCTTCGTTTTTTTTAGGTTTTTAGTTCATTTCTCAATTATTGCTGATGTTGCCATTGAAATTTAATTACTTTTCGCAAAATTAATTAAAGGCCAGTAATTGTTCCTAATTTCCGATTCTTGTGAAGTATATGTTCTAGTGGAGATCAGATGAACATCCCCGTGCACCGATCGGAGAGATAATTTTGATTTTTTGGATTAAAGCATTTGATCTCTTTAGCAGGAGATGTATGTTTCTATTCTAATAATTGTATGATTCAGGTGGTTTGCTTTTGTTTTACCTGTAACTCATGCATCATAAGTTAGGTCCTTTAGCAGGTTTAAGAAATTGGGTTACTTTTGTAGTATGGATTTGATTTATCTGAGAAAAGTTATTGTTTGTGTAATATCACTGTCCCTTATGTCGACAGCGTAGTTAAGTTTCTCGTAATTTCCTTGTTCGATAATTTATGCGCGCAAACACTGTTAGTTGCAGATCATCGAATGTATAGTTAATGCTTCGACTATTTCCATGTGTCATGGATTTGATAGTTTCTTATCTGCGGACTAATGTTAGTTCGTTCGTCTTCGATCTTTGGACTATCAGAATGGAGTTTTTCTTCGGTGGCTTTCTCGGCGAATTGTCGGGGTCGGAGAAATCGTTTACTCACCTGGATATTCAGAAGTGCCCGTTCCTTCGGAACATCAATGAAACTACAAACTTTTCCTTCTCCTCAGCTTTTCCTGTCGCCGTAAGATTTTCCCTTATGTTCCATTATATATATTTTCATACATAGTATATCCTTCCATGTATTTTAAAGGGAACTTCTCTTTCAAGGGTTATATATGTGAGTTCAGATTTTACGGGTGTAGACTTTTGAATAGAAGTTGCCTTCATAAGCTTAGATGTTTGGTTTCTTACCATTTCTGTTATCTTTCAAAGGCTCGAGGTGCGAAGGGCCCGATCTTTGAAGATGGTCCGAGTTTTGACACAGCATTCAGGTTTTTCCACGGGCAGGATGGAGTCGTCCCACTTTCGGGAAAATCATATCTTCGTGAGGAGACTGTGGAACCTGAGCCCGTTCCCCAATTTAACCCGTTGGCAGCTAAAGCAGCCACCATTAGCCTTTCGGCTTTTGGAGGGCCTTTCGGATTTAATTTCTTCTCGGACAAGCGGAAGAAGCTGAACAAGAAATCATCCAAACTAGATCAGCCTTCGGAAGTAAGTTCTCTGACCATCAAATTTTTCCTTTTAGTAGTTGCTTTTGTACCTTTATGAGTAATACTATTCTCCGCATCCAAACCGGAATTAAAATGCCTGCATCTGCTAATCTTGCAAATTGCGGGTATATTATTCCTGCCACTCCCAGGTTTTATTAAAACTAATGAAACCCTAAAAATATCTGTCATTTTACCCTGCTCATTATTTTAGTGGCTCCGTGTTTGTGCACGCACGCGCATGGAAGTGTGTGAAATTGTGATATATGCAAGAGAAATTTCTTCATTTTAGTCTTCTCTTGCAATGTGGATTGGAACCATTTTCTCTTCTTTTTTATTTTTCCGAGAGACATTGTGTATTAAATTTCTTATTGCTGTTGCTCCAACTTGTTCTTCAGAAAGGAGGCAGCAACTCATCGCACGAGGCACTCAGCAACGAATGGCTTGAAACGGGACAATGCCCGATCGCGAAGTCCTACAGAGCAGTAAGCGGCGTCCTGCCCCTTGTCGTGAAAGCCTTAAAACCCCCGCCCGGGATGAAACTCAAGTGCCCGCCAGCTGTCGTCGCCGCGCGTGCCGCCCTTGCCCGTACTGCCTTCATAAAGAACCTCCGTCCCCAGCCCTTACCTGCAAAAGTGCTCGCTGTAGGCCTTCTTGGAATGGCGGTCAACGTTCCCCTCGGTGTGTGGAGGGAGCACACTGAAAAATTCTCTCCGCAATGGATTGTTGCCGTGCACGCCGCCGTTCCGTTCATTGCTATGTTGCGTAAGTCTGTTTTAATGCCGAAGACCGCAATGGCCTTCACTATCGCCGCATCAATATTAGGGCAGACGATCGGTTCGCGGGCTGAGCGGCTGAGGCTGAAGGCCAGAGCTGCCGCGAGAACCACCAGCAGTGTTCCGGAAGCTTCCTATATAACGAAGGGCGGTGGCCATTGTGGCATCGGAGAGGTGAAAGTGTGGGATCCACTTTCCGTTAAGGAGGCGAACTCCGGTTATTCTGCTTCAGCTTCAGCTCCAGCTCCTGCTGCTGCAAATGTGTGTTTCTGATAATGTTTGAATATTATTCATGCTGTGGAAGATACCTGCTTGTTTTGTTATCTCAGTTTATTAAGAGTAATTCTCCTGGAAACATTAGCTTGTAATGTTGAACCAGAGGAAGTGAAAAGGTTGAATAAAAAGGTAGTAAACACTCATGTAATGCTTACCATTTTCCTCTTATTATGTGATGAATTTCTATGATATCTATATAGTTTTGCTAGGCTACTATTGGTAGTAAACGGTATGGTTTATTATTAATTTGTTTTTGATAATATAACTTTTAAATTGATAATCGGTATCGTTGAACATAATTTATAGTGATGCTTTTCTGTCCGGTGGTAAGAGGTTAGGTCGGATCGAGTCATGTTCGAAATTGTGAGAGGTCGAATTGTGTTCAGTCATGTTCAAAGTGGTATGAGCCTAGTTGAATCTGATTCACAATCGAGATTCATGAACAATATGTTTATACATTTTAATTGAATCATTATTAAATTTTTACTAACTCGAGCATTTGAAATTAATAATAATTAGCGTCAATGATCTAAAAAATGTTATCAAGGTTAGATATGATATGTTTGATTTTCGTCTGCTGTGAATTTGTGTACTAGTACGAGACCAGATTGGGCCAATAATTGAGAGTATCTTTTGGAATATATATATATATATATATATATATATATATATATATATATATATATATATATATATATATATATGTAGGGGCAATTTCCTACGTATTCCTAAAATTTTTTCTGTTTTCAGATTTACCCCTCTTAGAAGGCTAATATTAAAACTACCCTTCTTACGTCCCAACTTCTTTCCAAAATACCCCTGAAGTTAAACTCTGTTAGTGTACCGTTTGAAACTGCCGTTATCTGTGTGTAATTACTATTTTGCCCTTTCAAATATATCCTAAACCCTAAAACCCTAAACCCTAAAACCCTAAACCTAAAACCCTAAAAAATCCTAAACCCTAAACCCTAAAACCCTAAACCCAGAACCCTAAAAAACCCTAAACTCTAAACCCTAAAACACTAAAAAATTCTAAACCCTAAACCCTAAACCCGAGCAAAATAGGTATATCTGATAGTTTTCAACTCCGATTATTATTTAACTCTAGTTTAACCCTAGTTAACTTAACAAAGGGAAACGATAAGGGTATTTTTAATAACGGTGGAACGTATGAGGGGTATATTCGAAAGAGAAAAATAAGAGGAATAAATCAGATATTTCTTCATATTTCAGGAGTATACAGGCAATTATCCCATATATATATATATATAGCGTAGGACTACTATACTCTTATGAGTATAAAATTCTTTGTACTCATAACTTTTTCATCTTTGGATAAAGCAATGCGCGGTTAGGATGATAGTGGGCCCTCTAAGATTTATTAGGTTGTTGGTGAAATAGTATAAATCATAGGGACTACTATAATCCTAACCGTATATTTTTTTCATTCAAGAAATAAAATTTATGAGTACAAAAAAATTTTACTCATAAAAGTATAGTAGCTGGACTATATATATATATATATATATATATATTTATATATATATAGAGAGAGAGAGAGAGAGAGAGAGAGAGAGAGAGAGAGAGATAAAATTAATTCATTTTTTATTTTTTTTTTCTGTGATGGATGAAATATCTGTTGTGTCATGTGTGATGTGTGAAAGAGAGAGAGAGGAGTCAAAGATGCTCTTTTCTTTTGGAATTAAAAGAAGCCGTTCAAGATGACATGAATCATGATGTGTCTTCCAAAAAAGTTGCATGAATTGACCCTTACATGACATCTAATTAAGGGCATATTTATATCACCAAAAAAAAAACAAAGGAATAAAATTATTTTTGACCATAAATATTTAATTTATTATTTAATTTGTTGTAAATTAAATTTGTTTATAATTTTGTACTTTTAGGTATCGTTTGGTAACGAAATAAGTCAGAACTAGCTATTCTGGGGATAGGTATAAAGTACGGAATAAGAGCGAAAAAGCGTTTGGTTCGGTTCCAGGGATAAGAGATTTTGTGTTTGGTATGAGAATGAGGAATAAGAAGAATAAAGAGGTTGTGATAATGAGAGTGTATTGGGAAGGAAAAGAAAGAGAGGAGAGAGAGAGATTTGTGATGATGAGAGTGTATTGGGAAGGAAAAAAGAGAAAGGAGAGAGAGATTTGTGATGATGAGAGTGTATTGGGAAGAAAGAAAGGAGGGGAGGAGGGATAGTTTGGATAAAAAAAAAAATTATAAAATAATAGATAAGAACTGTTGTTCCAGCTTATTCTGCTTGTACTAGAACTACTGTACCAAATAATTTTTAGTGCGTTTGGTAAAATAAAAGAGATAAACCTCTTATTCCTGGTTCTAGCCCCGAAACAAACGGTGCCTTAAAATACTATAAATAATGTATTTAAAAGTTTAACTTAAACTGTGCAACATGCCATAGTTTAGGAATTTAACTCTGTAAAAAATAAAGGCACCAACTAGCAATATCAACACAGTATAGGGACTATCCATACATTTTACTATCTATTTATTGGGTTTTATTATTATTATTATTATTATTATTATTTCAATATAATTGTAACACAAGTAGGCATTAGCTTGTTTATTTTATTAGTCGAAATTTGTGATGGTTTCCTTGTACCTAACACAAAATTATTTCATATATCAGATACATACACTTCATGCACCTTAACTAATATTAAGCAATTAATATTTTAAAATAAAAATATAATTAGATAAATATAATTTGTCATATTGAAAAAGATTATATGTAAAGTTTATTATCCGGCCATTAGTTTTAAAAATTAATGGTAGAAAATAATCATCATTTAATCTCTAATAATATGTAGAACTTTTAAATGTTATAAATTATACTTAATTTTGAAAAAAACAAATTAAATTAAAAAATATATTGAGACATATATGCTTCTTTAGTTTTTGAGTGAAAAAAATATATATTAATTGAATCATTGTAATATATAATTATATATAGCATAATATATTATTTACGAAAATAAATAGATTATTTTTTAACAGTGTAATTTTATTTTAACAGTATAATTTCCGTCTAAAATAGTAAAATTCTTTTCAAACAGTACAACTTTATTTTTTTTTTCCTCTTCTCTGGTGGTCTACTTTTGCTCTCCCCTCACGCACCTGCCGTCTCCCCTCCGCCCCCATCGACATGTTCAAGCACGACGGGGGTCCTCACCAGCACCCGTGCACCCTCCGCGGGGCGGAGGCAAGGTAGATCGCCTCCCGCTTCCGCTATTCTCTTTTATGGCGTCGTCGTGCTCTCCTCCACCTTCACCGCACATCGTCGGCCCCGATTATGTGCAGAAAAAGTACAAGAAAACGAAAGGGAAGGAGTAGAAGAAAAAATAATATAACTTTCGTCCAAATAGTGTAATTTTCGTGTGAATAGTATAAATCTTATCTAAAAAATTATAATTTTTGTCTAAAAAGTGCGATTTTCGTAAATAACGGTGCAAAATTTTTCTATAATAGTGCACGCAACTTCATATTTTTTTTTTTTTTTTTATTCTTAATCTTTTCTATATAAAATTATATATATATATATATATTCTATTCTTTGCATCTTTTGTTGCCATCACTGCCTCTCTCTCGCTTTCTACCATAACCATCACTCTCGTCACTGCCATAAACTCCGCCGGAGCGTCGCCTCTCAAAGTTGCACCTGCTTATGTCGTGCCCACGCCTGCGACATTGTGCCCATCAGATAAGTGTGGGCGTAGGTGCGGGCACGACGGGAGTGAGTGCAGCGTCGAGGGGCTTGAATGTCGCGTGGGGCAAGAGTGACTAGGCGTGGGAGCGAGGCAGCGAGAACGAGAATAAGAAGAGGAGGAAAACGAATCTCGAGCGAAGAAAAAATAACGAGAAAAAAAAATAGAAGAGAGAATAATGAATAAGGGTATTTTGATTAGTTTCTTAAAAATCCGAACCAAATCTGCAAAAATAAAAAAGGTGGTCTACTTTTGCCAAAACGCAAAACTAATGGATTTTTTTTATGCAAATTGCCCTGAATTTTATATCAAAAGAATTATCAAATGGCTTAAATGAAAAATTAAATACTAAAATCAAAATTTTGAAGAATTAGAGAGCCGAATCAACATAGCGTATAGTCAGATAAATTTTATACATTTTTACCACGAGAAAAGGAGTGCAAGTGTGCAACACTTTCAAAATTTGAAATACTTCAATATAAAAGATTTGATAGGGCTAAATCTCTTAACTTGGCTGTAATATTTTGGACGGTGGATAAGCCCAAAAGATTAAGAAAGTTAAATGTGTTAGAGTTTGAGTAGTTTTAAAATTGATGACCCTCTGAAAAGTGGAGTGCCACAAGGGCGTCACTAAGAGAGAGTTGAGTAGGGCGTCACTGAGGCGTCACGGGAAGAGAGTTGAGTAGGGATACAAACGGGGCGAATTTATGAAAGAGTTCTCCACCTCCCGTTCGGAACTAGTTTATTTTTAGCCCTTACTTAACACTCTATTTCGAATTGAGACCAAAGCGGGTTTTTAACCAAGTTTTGATAAATCAGAATATAGATTAGAGGAGTCACCTACTTCTTGCTCTATTTATTTGGCGAATTGATATAAATTCAGAACAAATTATATAATTTTTATATATTTAATTACTCCTTATCGTTCCATTTAGGACAGATGGAGAGTGTTGGAAAAACTCTTTCTAATTTTTTTTAGTAAATTAATATTTTGAAATAATTTAAATATGAGATCTTTAAATATAAGTTTGCATGTAAATTACTAGAATATTATTATATAAAAATAATAGGAATTTGATGAGACTTGTGAGTCGAGGTGTGTAGAGCACTGTCTTAGAAGCAAGATTGTCCCTCCACGTGCGAGGCTCTGACAATCACTTATAGCGATACGACGACCACGAACCACTCCATCGGCACGGCTCTGGAACGGTGCAAAACGAACCGTATCGACTTTAAAAAATTCAGCAAAATAACAAAGAGAGTACAATATATCTTCCTCCATATATAGATCAAAGTAAAGCTGTCTCGAATAGCCCATAGATAGGCGAGGTCCAACGGCTACATTCTCAGATCAGACGTTGAATCTTACTGAGGTCATTAGATAGCCCGTTAGGGTTTTTTCAAAATAAGATTTTTGATAGTAAGTTTTCAATATGAGATATGTAATAAGTAAGATTTTGAGATTTCAGATAAAATTCATTAATATTGGACCATTTAGAAAAGTCGAAGATCAAAATCAAATTTTAAATTACAATATCAATATAAATTCTAACATGGAGCTCCACCGGATCTATTTGCATCCCCAGAGTTGAGGAGGAGGGGATTTTTCATAAAATCCCAAACCCATCTCCCGCCCATATGTTTTGCCGCCAAATTTCTGGCGCCAACCCTTCCCGCCAAAAAAAAAGCCCCAAATTCCCATCCCCATCATCTATAAAATCCCAAACCCTCCCTCTTCCTCTTCTCCTACATTACCCCTCTCCATCTCTCCCTCTCTCTCTCTCTCTTTAGAGCTCGTTGAGCAACAATGGTGGTGGCGCTAGGGCCGGGCCGATTCTACGGGAGCAGCCTCCCGCGGCCGCGCTTCTACAGCGAGGCGAAGCTCGGCGGCGCCCGCGTCGACCCGCCGCGGCCCGTGATGGACCCTCTCCTCTCCTGGGCGCACGAGGCGCACTGGTCCATGGGTGGCCTCTCCTTCGCCCGTCGCCGCCTCCAGGGCCGCATCGAGGGCTCCGTCTCCAAGCTCCGCCGCCAACTCCGCCGGCGCAACTCCCCCAAAAAGCCCCCCCGAAAGTCCCTCTCCCTCCTCGGCTCCGACGACAATGATGACTCCGATTCGCAAGAGGAAGAGGGAGAGGAAGTAGTGGAGGAGTATAAAAAGAAGGCTACCTTTGATGATGATGATGATGAAGAGGAGGAGGAATCTGATGCTAATCGGAGGAGGGACACGAGGAAGAGGAAGCTCGGGGACGAGTTTGATCGGATCGCCGGAGCACAAGCCGCGGGCGGGATCGGGCGGAGGACGCGGAGCCGGAGAGAGGAAGTGGAGATTGCGGAGACATCATCGGTGCCTCCTACTTCTATGGTTTTTGAGAAGGGGAAGAGGAAGAAGAAGGTGGATGCTGGGGTTGTGCGGAGGACGTCGCCGAGGAAGAAGCATTTGTAGTTTCTTGTCAAATTTCAAGGAAAAAAAAGGTAATTTTTCTGATATAAATAAGTGAATTTGAGTAGATGTTAGGTTCTGATGCACTTGTGTTGTTTGATGTTTTTACTGTGAGACTTTTTTTTTTTTTTTTGGTTGCTTACTTGTTCTCTGTAAGAAGATTCTGAAGATTCTCTAACTCCTGGATGTACTAATGGTAGTTTTTGTGAATTTGAATTTACATTTGAATTTGAATTTGAATTTGTTGTGGTTGTTGATTAGTGTGCTATGTTAATCTTACTAAGATATGAAATTATGCAACAAAAGTATACATAAGTGTGGGTGTGTTTCTCACACCGTGAAAGGTCTACATTGCAAAAATCCTTGAAAAAAGCTTTGAATTGTTGGTGTTAATCATTGATTTTAAAAATTTTGGCTGTTAGAAATATGAAATTAATTTACTTAAAATGTATAGATATAATGCTCGTAAGTTTTGATTGTGATTTGGTTTAATCAACCTTATGTGAGATTATATGAAATAATTATTGTACTTTAAAAATTTAAGTTGTTAGAGAATGTTATTTATATATTTTATATTCAACACTCCTTGTATTTGGATTCGAAACTTTTTAATTGATTTGAGATGTGGACTTAATTAAATGGGAGCATGGCGAGATTTGAATTTAGAACCTCTTGCTTGATATCATGTGAGTTTATATAAAATAATTATTGTACTCTAAAAACTTAAAACTTTTATAGTATAACAATTTTATATAATCTCACTTTTATGTCATTTTGAATATGATTGGATTCAATCCAGCCTTATTTTATTTTGAATGTAATTTGGTCCAATTAGGCTTCTCATCACAGAGCAAGATGCTGGTTTTTTTTTGATTAAACAGGGTTGAAACCCTATTTGAAAGTAAGTGACAAAAATAGGTCCCCCACCCCCCTAGAGGAGTTAAAGCCCCAGTGCCCACTACCAGCACCATAGCCGCCCCGCATCCTTAGCCACAACTAAACTAACAAAGCAACAGCAGACAGGAAAAAAACCCCAAAAGACCCAAGGTCGCTGCCATTCCGGTGGAGGATCACTATCTTAACCCACCGTTGCAGCAGAATGACCAGACAATATTTGAAGTCGGAATCCCAATAGCCAGCACCTCTCCACGACTGAGTCGGGGTCACTCCCTGCCGCCACCAGATCTTGTCAACGCCACTCTCCAAAGTGCCAGATTGCTGCAAATGCTGCGGCCACACTCCCCCGAACTACTGATCCGGTTATCAAAAATCCTGTGTTTCCGCTCCATCCAGAATTCCCAACACGTGGCTGCGATGCATGCGTCAAGATGAATCTGATCGGCTGCACCGGTAGTCAACTTTATCCTATTCCATCTGGTCGCTAAATCCCCTGGTTCGTGAAGTAGCGTCGTCAACAAAAGTTGATTACCCTGTAATATCCCACTCCAGACTGCACGTGCAAAACCGCACCGGAAGAGCAGGTGCTCCAGATTTTCCTCATCACAGCAACAGCAAACGCAGATGGACGGACCGTACCATCCACGCTTGATTAGTCGGTCCGTGGTCAACAGCCTGTTTCTCTCCGCCAGCCAAAGGAAGATTTTGATGCGAAGAGGTATCTTAAGGCACCAGAGCTGTGGAAATCTGCGATTGTCGACACCGTCGAAGATCAGGAATCTGTACGCACTCCGAGCACAGAACCTTCCATTGAGATTCCATCTCCACACCACATCATCCGCGATGTGTCCCAAGGAGGTATTCCGGATCACACTGGTTAATCGCGAAATTTCGCTGTGGCCCTCTTGATCTTGAGCCGAAAAATTACAGAAGCCCAAATTGTCCCTGTTGGCGAAACGTTGCATCCACCGTTTCACCGAGATGTGTCTAAGCGACGTTAACGAGAACAAGGTTGGAAAGGTGTTGCGCAGTAGCCTGTCTCCCGTCCATCTCGCGTGCCAAAAGGGGGTAGTCGCTCCGTCCCCGAGCGTGAACGAAATCGAGGTGTGAAAGGGTTCCGAGATGCTGAGGACGCCCTTCCACAGTGGTGCGCACTTCGTGGGGATTGCTCCACCCGCACACGGCAATTTGCGCCTGTAGTGTTTGCTGATCAATAGGCTGACCCACGGCAGATTTTTGGCCTTGTAGAACTTCCAAAGACTCTTCATAAGGAGTGCCGTGTTTGCCGCTGAGAGGTTACGAATGCCCAGGCCTCCTACCTCCTTAGGACGGCACACCTGGTTCCAGTTGACCGAGCAATGAAATCCACTATGAAAGTGAGTACGTAACCCTGAAAGCCACTCTCCAAGATGCTGGTTTTTTTAAGCCAACAAAAAGTGAAAGTGAGTACGTAACCCTGCAAATGTGCAAGATTGTTGGGCTTTTTTTGAAAATGATTCTATGAAAATTTAAAATTTTGAAAATGATCCTGCAAAATTTAAATTTGCAAAAATGGCCCTCTCCTTGCCACGTCAGCGCGCCACGTCAGCCCGGTCCACCACGTCAGCTCGCCACAGCCGCTGCGTGCACGGGCAATTTTAATTAAACACGCAAGCTCAACCTGCGTGTTTAGAACACGCAGTCTCAGACTGCGTGTTCTAAACACGCAGGTTGACTTGCTCAGCTGTTGCCCATGACGAGGTCCAATCACCGAACGGTAAACATTCCTCCATTCCTCTCCCCCATCACCTTTTTTTTTTTTTTCCTGCTCAACCCACCCCGACCCATAAGAAATACTTTGTTTAAGAACATGCCCACAAAAAGAAAACGGACGAAATAAGAAAAAAAAATAACACACAACTGCGAGTCGGCTGCGTTCTAATTGGAGCTTCAAAACTTTCTTTTATTACTCCTTTAATTAAAAAAGAGAAAAAAGAAAGAGAGAGAGAGAGAGAGAGAGAACATCATATCTAATCTTTAATGTAAATCTCTAGCGAGGCGCGAGCGCGAGTAGATTACAGCGCGCCGAGTACAGAGTGTGTGGTAAGTAGCGCCGAGTACAGAGTGTGTAGTAAGTAGTATAGTTCTAAACACGCAGATTGAGCCTGCGTGTTTAGAACACGCAGTCTGAGACTGCGTGTTTTAAACACGCAGGTTGAGCCTGCGTGTTTAATTAAAATTGACGTGGCAGACCGGACTGACGTGGCGCGCTGACGTGGCAAGGAGAGGGCCATTTTTGCAAATTTAAATTTTGCAGGACCATTTTCAAAATTTTAAATTTTTATAGGGTCATTTTCAAAAAAAGCCCAAGATTGTTTATACTCCTGCAAAATTGGTATTTGTTGTTTATTTGTGTGTGCGTGCTTTTGTTGAATATTGATGCAAAAAATCAAAGAAATTTATGTGAAAAGTTTAGCTCATGGTACCCCTGTAAATACCAATTTGAATTATAATCCCATATTTAATCTTCCTCCCAATGTTATAATCATGGATCAAAGAAATGCGAAAATTGAAACTAGTTGCCCTGTTAATATCATCCTAATTTTGGATGCTAAGAGGTGCAGAAACTCAGTGTTGCATCTCCTATCCTTGAACTTTATGCTAACTGATATCAGAATTAGCCAGATCACTGACTGCTTATTTCAGATATAATCCTCTCGATATCTTCTAGTAGCTGCTCCTTTTTGTCCGTCAGCTCATTTGATTTGCTTGGTCTGTTCTGAGTCTTTCCTGAAATTGCATTATGCAGTATTGGGTGAATTGAGTGTAGTAGCATTCTCTTATTGTAGTGATATGTCGAAGAGCATGAGTATATTGGTTTCCAAATACTAAATCTAAATGATATAAATCACCAATATTCAGTTTGAATGCGGTGAGTAGTTCTAAATGCAATCCCTATATATGATTTTGTTTCTTCTTGAAATGGCAAATTGTGAATGACTACCATGAGTAGAGTTAGCTATTCCTCAATTTTCTGATTTTAGGACAAAAAATTGAACTCACCTATTCATGAAGGACAAGTTAAGCTTAAGCGACCGCACTTTCTTCTCGAGGTTATCACAGCACTTAAGGACAGCTTGCATGTCGGATGGTACTGTCGGCGTCGAGCAATAAGAAAGAGATTTGAATATCCAAATGTTTAAATTTCAACTTTTGCTAAGTATTCTGCAATAGGTCATTTTATCGTAATCGTTTTACTCTACCATGAAACAACAGGCTAGGGAAAAAAAGGAAAATGGAAACACGTTTTTGAATTTGTAGAGTGAAAATTAAGTTTTTTTTTTTTTTTTTTTTTTTTTTTTTTTTTTTTTTTTTTTCCCTACTGTTGCATATTGTGGTTTATTGATGATGCATAGAAAGGTGATTTTGGTGTTATATGTTGGATTGATGGTGCTATTTAATTGTACAAAGTATAGTTTTGTGCCGAGTAAATGTAACAATTCGGCTCAGTAGTAACAATAATTCGTTGGGTCCAATTCATAGTTCAAAATGGTTTAAGTCTAGTTATTATTACTAGTGTTCACTGTTTCTTATAAATCCAATTATAATTTTATTTCTATCATAAGTTCAATTACAATTTTATTCATATTCGATGTGGGATTATTGGGATGTCACAAACTCCAATCTGTTTAGGCCTGATGTTCTCCTCAGTCCAAACACATACACACACAGTTCAAAATGCTTAAGTTCGGTTATTATTATTAGTGTCCACTGTCGTTTATATACTCAATCAATTTTATTCTCATTAGATGTGGGACTATTGGGGTGTCATAAACTTTTCTCTATTTAGTCCTGACGTTTTCGTTAGCTCAAACACACATACAGTTTAAGATCACCAGGCGATGCGAGATTTGTTTTGCTAGCCCTGTCATCTAGACCAGGCTCAGTCGAGACTCATACATTTTTGGCTGGTTATTGGTTTTGATACCAAATATAACAATTCGGCTCACTGGCAATAATAACTTATTGGACCCACACCACAATTCAAAATATTTAAGTTCAGTTATTATTACTAGTGTCTATTTGCTTTTTATAAATCAAATTATAATTTTATTACCATCGGATATGAGACTATTGGGATGTCACTGTAAAACTTCAAAATTGATGGTTCATTGTGGAGTTATTCTTGAATTGGATTATACAGTAGGAAATATAGCCCCTTTTTTTTTTCATTGTTTACTTTGGATATGAAAACTGATATCTTGTTTTCTCATGTAATTTGGATTAGAGTTAAGATAGTAAAGCTGAGGTTCCTTGTTTTCTCATGTATGCTAAGTCAAAAAAAAAAAAGAGAAAATAATAAGTAAAAACAGGCAATTTGTATCAATATTTGTGCCGAAGTTTCAAAAATTTTGCAGATTCAAGTAGATGTAAAATTTTTCCTAGGGATACAAGTAATAAGAGAGACATAGAACCTTGCGTTTCTTTGTTGGGTCTCCTTTATCTACTGCAAAACTTTTATAAGTTAGAACTTATGACACAAAATATTCTGCAAGAGTAATCCATTGGGAATAAAGAAATTGCTATTTGATTCGACCACAAATTTTTATTGTTTTAGAAACTGTTTAGATACAGCATAAGAAAAGCAAGAAAACATTCCTATTAGATGGAGGAACACCGCAGCTTGACCCCCCGCGAGCAAGAGTCGAGACAAAGACTCAAGACACACCTGAAAGGAATCATTGGCGAAGAGGAGATCCTTTGGAGGACCAGAGCCAAACAACATTGTCTCAAAGAAGGAGACGATAACACCAAATTCTTCCACGCCATGGCAAATGGGCGACACAGAACTAATCGGATCGGGATTATCGAGGACGAGGGCACTAGACTCGAGAAAGAAAAGGATAAGTTCGATTACTTCTATCACAAGTTCAAGAATCGATTTGCGTCAGGAAACTTCCCTTCAACCTTTTTCGGAGATTGGAGCGATCTCTTCTACGACAACTCCTCGCTGAGTCCGGAATATCTCACCTCCCCATTCTCAATTGAAGAAATTAAGAAAGTAACTTTTCAGATGAGCGGGGACAAGGCGCCCGGATCGGACGGATTCAGCATGGTCTTCTATCAGAAGTTATGGGAAGTGATTAAAGACGATCTAGCAAAAATCTTCGACGATCTGTTCGAGGGTACTCTGAACACTGGCCCCATTGACTATTCGCATATATGCCTGATACCTAAATCAAAAAATGCCAATTCGGTTAACGACTTTCGGCCGATCTCTCTTATCAATTGTGTTCAGAAAATTATCTCCAAAGTACTCGCTAACAGGCTAGTCAATGAAATGCACAAGATCATTTCCCCCGTGCAGTCTGCCTTTGTTAAAAGTAGATTTATTCTAGACTCCTTTGTCACAGCTAGCGAGCTAATCAGTTGCGGTGTGAGCAAATCAAGGCAGATTTTGAAAAAGCTTTTGACAAAGTGAACTGGGGCTTTCTTAAGCACATTCTTAGATGTCTAGGCGCCAATCAAAAATGGTGCGGGTGGATCGACCAGTGTATCACAAATGGCAAGGTCCCCATTCTAGTCAACGGCACTCCCACAAAATGGTTCAAAATGAGGAGGGGCCTGCGTCAAGGGGATCCCATGTCTTCTTTCCTATACTTGTTGGTGGCGGAAGGTCTGACGCGATTGACCAGCAGAGCTGTCCAAAACAATATAATCAAAGGAGTAGGACCATCGGGGGAGGCGAAAACCTCCCTCATCCAATTCGTGGACGACATAATCTTCTTTTGCGAGGCAAAAAGAAGGCAAATTCGCAACCTTCGCTTTATGTGGCAGATTTTTGAATGAGCTTCTGGACTCAAAATCAACAGGGCGAAATCTGAACTGCTCTACATAGGAAACGGAATCAATAAAGGAGAGAGGCTCGCGGCTGTTCTAGATTGCAAGCTGGGCACTTTGCCGATCAAGTATCTAGGACTACCACTGAAGAAGGGCAATATCTCAAAGAAAGACTGGCAACTCATCATCACCAAGATTGAACAAAGAATCGCAGGGTGGCAAGCAAAGCTACTCTCACAAGGCGGGAGGCTCACCTTAGTTAACTCAGTGCTCTCGAACCTTCCCCTCTACTACTCTGTGTTCAGAGCACCTATTTGGGTTATCAGAAGGATCGACTCGCTTCGGAGAGCCTTCTTTTGGACAGGTCAAAGCTTCGTGTATGGGGGCAACTGCTTGGTTAGCTGGAAAACGGTTTGCAGAAACAGAAGGGACGGGGGATTAGGCGTCTTGAACTTGGAGAGCTTGAACACCGCTTTACTGGTGAAGTGGTGGTGGAAATACTTCGCAGCAGAAGCGACCTCTTGGGTACCAGTACTCAAAGGACTATACTATTGACGTAGACGATCGCTGAACGAAGGGATCTCGTTCAAACTCTTTTCTCAGTGGTGGAGGAGTGTACTAGGCACGAAAGAGCTCTTCAAATGCGGCACGACCTATTCTGTGGACGATGGAGATTTGACTGGCTTTTAGTCAGATATTTGGACAGGGAATTCTCTCCTATCGACCCAATTTTATGCATCTTCGATTTGGTTTGCAACAAAAACCTTCGTATGAAAGATTATATCGGACGGAACGGCTGGAATTGGGGGAAAATTCTGGCGGGATTAGGGAGTGGTTCGTCTGGCCTTGAGGACTCAATCAGGGAACTGAAGGCGATCACCTCTAGTCTGTCCCTTACAAATAGCAAAGACGAATTTTTCTGGCGCTGGGCCAAATCAAGAATATTCTCGGTCAAGTCTATGTATTGCTTCTTGCAAGATAGCGGGATAGTAGACTCCCGTTTCGATAAGCTCTGGAGTATCAAAATATCGCCAAAAGTAAAAATCTTTGTTTGGTTAGTCCTCAGGAGGAGGGTCCTGACCAGGGATATCTTACAGAAAAGGAATTGGTCTGGATCCAGCTGTTGTATCATCTGCCTCGGCCTTGACGAAATTGCGGATCACTTTTTTGTATTCTGTCTCTCCGCTAAAACAATGCTGGAGGCTTTGCTGCCGAATAAATTGGAGATCCGCAACTGTACTATCGTTGACAGACTGGGAAACGAGCGCTCGCAAGAAGGGTGCTTTGGAAAAAGAGAGCTAACCACATGGTGGATCATGTGATTGGAAAGAAACAGAAGGACATTCGAAAACAAGAAATGCTGCCTTGCTGCGATTATTGCCGAAATTAGACTGTTTCGTTCGTATTGGACCAGGTTCTGCGCCTAGGTCCAGCGCCTTTTTTTTTTTTTTTTTTTTTTTTTCTGGGCCCGGCTGTTCTTCTGCGGAATCCGGCTGCCCAGTTGCTAAGTTTATTTTCGCCATAAATGAAGCGACAACATGCTGTCTTTCTTAAAAAAAAAAAAAAAGAATGTAAACTTTGGTATGATTACTCCAAATTATCCAAAAGTTACCTGAGCTTTCTGATTGGATCAACCCCATCCGAATTAGAGTTCCCTTCTGTCAAGGTGAAAGCTCGTCAGATTCGTCAAAATTTTGCTAAGGTAAATTCTGTTGAAAATTTTCTTCTGAGCAAGCCCATTTTGCTGGCTCGAAAGGGCAGCAAGTTCTGCTGATATCCTGCAAATTACGCAAGAGATTTGAATTTGCGTCTGCACGATGAGTTGTATCCAGGGATCTGTAAACACAGGCTACGAGCTCACCTCCGCGAGGGTTGTCGAGTACGATGATGAGTTGCCGAGTTGTATCCTGGAATCTGTAATCACACGCCAGTTAGTTGATCTAATAAGAGGAATGACATAAACGGTGTCTCAAATAGCAAGTAAGAGAGTTTAGATATGCATAACATAGCAATACTAAAACTCGAAACATCTTAGTTTTGATTCGAGCAGTAAATTCGGTTCAGAAAGGAGAAGGAAAAGATTACAAATTCTTGCCTCCGCGCTCATGAGCCAGTTATTAAACAGCTTCTGGCTGTACTCGCGAAAACTCAGCATCTCCACACTAGTTGGAGCCGAAGCCCCGATCGGATTTTCCATCACTGATTTCAGAAACATCTCCTCTGTAGAGAGTTCCTAACAGTCCGTTTTGTTTAAAAGAATATTGAGAGAACATGTCGATAGACGGTTGACATAACTCTCGTATTTTTAATATTGATATTCAACTCTCTTCCTCACGCCTGGCTTCAAGATATTTTGATAGGCCCAAAATATATCAAGCATGAGAGAAACAGTATTTAGTGTTGGCTTAAAGAAGTCAGCATCCTGCTTTGTAATGAGAGGTCAAATTGGAGCAAGTCACAATTAAGACATGTAGGCATTGTATTTGTATACTTTAAGTGAATTGGTTGCATATTTTTAATAATTCGAACTTTTAGAATTAATGATTGGTACTAATGATTCGACATTTAGATGAAAATTAAATGATATTGTACTCTGATACTGTATTAAATAATGTGAAGCAATAGTTTCTAATAACTTAAACTAATAAAGAATGCTATTTTTATATTTTTATATTTAATGTTATAGTTGATTGAATCATCCTTTTTAATTAACACATGTAGGTAAAAACAAAAAATTACTTAAGCTTCTTTCATGGCAACAATAGCAACTTCATTATATTACTAAGTTGAACTTATAATATTAATTTTTAATAATACCTTGTTTGATGAATGTATGTTGGAATAGGTGACAACAATAGCAACTTCATTTCAACTAGTTTGTTAGTTATCGACTGTACCTAGCGTAAGTGATAAAAAATTTGGTGATTGATATTCGAGATTCAGAGTTTGAAGCCAGCTGAATAACATACTATCTTTCTCTCTCTCTCTCTCTCTCTCAAAAAAAAAAAAAAAAAAAAAAAAAAAAAAAAAAAAACTAGTTTGTTAGTTGTAGAATTAGGTATGACAACGAGTCGGATTTGCGGCGGATTTTTAAAATCTTGAATCCAACTATCAAACTTAAAATTTGAACTCACATCAAAATTTGACAGATTTAAAAAATCTATATTCAAGCCCGAATCCGATTAAAAATCTGAAATCCGAGTCCGAAATCTTTATTCCGAAAATATTGTTTCTCTTTACCATATTTAAAAATATATTATAATGTAAAACTACTTCAGGTTCGGTTTTGAGTTGGAGTTGGTACAGATAAAATTTATATTTGAATCCAAATTCGTTGAGGTTTTGTTTCTTATACCGGTATTTAGCATCAAATAAATTTGTTTCGTTTGAATTCAAATTTGAATAAAATTTTGATATCCGTATGGTCAACAACGGTTTCTATCAAAATTTTTGCTTTACTTATCATAGTCCAATTTTTTTTTTTTTTTTTTTTTTTTTTTTTTTTTTTTTTTTTTTTTGAGAAAAAAATAACTTGTCTTGTAATGATAAATTTTTGTTTGAGATTGCAGAGAGCTTATGAGAAACATATGGTCCAGATCGCATCGATCGACTAAGATATATTTTTATCGTAATTTTTTTCCACCAAATAGTATTTCGTGGTCCTCGATTCCAAATGAGCCCTAACTATATTAACCTCAAAAATTCAAAAAATTTGAAGCTACATATTATTTAAAAAGTCAGAACCCGAAAATTCTTTTATATTTTTCAAAAGGCACAAGCAGAAATTCAAACTCTGAACTTTTAGAGAAAAACAAATACTTAGCCCTTCTTTTTTCGTAAACCAATTGAGACAAACCTGTTGGATTTAATTTTTCCTATATATGGGCTAACATGTAAATTTACAATTATATTATGGGCTATCTAATTTAATAGGGCCATTAAGTGATCTAA
This sequence comes from Tillandsia fasciculata, assembly GCA_029168755.2. Lineage (NCBI taxonomy): Eukaryota > Viridiplantae > Streptophyta > Magnoliopsida > Poales > Bromeliaceae > Tillandsia > Tillandsia fasciculata. The sequence continues at coordinate 535,152 of CM054952.1, forward strand.
TATGGACTCTGGAAACATATATATTGAGTATGAATTATTAATGTGTAGAAACTCAATACAAGTCTAATTAGGGTTTATGGGACTCTAATTAAATATAGTATATAAGGAATATAAAAGGGTTGTGGTCCCGAGTCGGATTCCTGCCGTCAATTTTTTTCTGTCCCATTCAGAACAAAATTAATTAGACGACGAATCTAGACTTAAAAGCATTTAATTCAGGCGATTTTATTGTCGGTGTTTGAGAAATGATAAAATCTGAAAACGCGTTTCATCAGGCATGAATTCCGGTAAGCGTTTATAATGTTTTCAAATAGATGAACGATTATCTAATAATTTATATGTATTTTTTAGATTATTTCGCATTAATTTGTACACGGATGTAACAAAACTTGCATATCACAATGCCATTGTTATTATAGTACAAGAAGAGGAACACATAATATTAATTTTTGGTTTTTAATAATACCTTATTTGATGAATGTATGATAGAATAGGTGACAACAATAGGAACTTCATTTCAATTAGTTGTTAGTTGTAGAACTTGGACTAGGAATGCTTTTTTGGAAGGTTTTTGCTTTACTTACCATAGTCCAATTTTTTTCTTTTTTTTTTTTGTAAAAAAAAAAGTTGATCTCACATTGTGGGATGATATTAGCCTTTGACCAAATTGACTGACTGATTGATTGATTGATTTTTTTTTTTTTTTTTTTTTTTGAGAGAAAAGGGAGCAAAATAATGGAGTCAATTTGATGATTGGATAAGCTAAAAAGATATGAATTTTATGAGCGAAATTTAGCTGAGACCCTTCTCTTAATGGGCCAAATCGCGGCCCACAAACATGGGCCGAATCGTGGGCCCCATTTTCTACTCCGAGTGATCACGACCGTCGATTCTAGGGTTTCGATCATCACCACATCTCCCTCTCTTTTATCTACTCCTCGTTCCTCTGTCCCCCTCTCCCCCCCAAATCGTGCTCCTTCTAAAACCCTAGTAAAGAGCTCCGCCGCATCCCCTCTCCACCCCCCTCCCCCCTCCGCGGTGGAGCGAGCTCGGATCCGATCCCGGTAAACGATCTCCTCCTCCTTCTCTACTCACCATATCTGCGGGTTCGTCGAATCCGTGTCCGGATTTGTCGATCAAATTTTGATCTCATTTCGTTCTAATATGCTTGGGATTATGATGGGTTCGAATTAGGGTTTTGTGGAGTATGCTATAGCTGTTCTGTGATGGTTTCCCACCGTTGTTTTTGATATCTATTACAAATTTTAGTGGTTTAATTGTTGATGCTTCTGCATTAGGCTTCAAATTTGCATTTGGGCTGATCCTTGAATAGTTTGTTTTTGTTTTTTTTTTGTATTTCTCAATGTTTTGCTTTTAGTGGGATAAATCTGTTGCCTTTAATCTGTTTGTAGTAGTCCACTTGTTCTTATCTGTGGTAATTAGAATGGATTATTTATGGTAGAGTTGAACATGTCTAAATCTCACTATGCATGTTTTCCTTCGAAACATGCATTGTTCTTGCTGCTAAATTTATCGCTGTCCAGGTGGTAAAAAATGGTGAAGCATAACAATGTTGTGCCCAACGGGCACTTCCGGAAACATTGGCAAAATTTTGTTAGGACCTGGTTCAACCAACCTGCTCGCAAAACCAGAAGACGCATTGGTAGGGCTCTCTCTCTCTCTCTCTCTCTCTCTCTCTCTATGCTCAAATACATCTAAGTGTAGTTGTACTTGTATGTTGAAACACGCATTTGAGTGTGTCGGATCGTTGGCGCTAATTATTAATTTCAAAAGCTCGAGCTGTTAGAAATATGCAACCAATTCACTCGTACAGACATAGCGCCCACGGATATCGACCGGACTCAACCCATCTGGATGTTAGGTCTATATTGGATCTCTTGCCGTTAGATTTATTGTGGACCACAGTCCCACTCAACTTATTAGTTTTTTTTGGTCTATTATTACGGGGCAGGAAGTTGGGCATATTTTAACCCATAAATAAATATCTAAATGTCATCTTCGGAAATATTAGCATACTGGAAATCAAAGTTATTTGGATGAGCTAAGAGACCGTGAATGAGGGTAGTCGTTAATGGAATCTGTTCGGTGGAATTATAGTAGTAGTATATTTCGAATCTTTAATTTTAATATCTCATAATATCTTGACTCTTGAGCCATGATGAATGACCCACATATACGCATTGATTTGCATTGTTTCTGTCGGTTTTGCAGCTCGTCAGAAGAAAGCTGTGAAGATTTTCCCTCGCCCAACTTCAGGCCCACTTCGCCCTATTGTGCAGTGCCAAACACTCAAATACAATATGAAATCTAGGGCTGGAAGGGGCTTTACTCTAGAGGAACTCAAGGTAACTCTCAATTTTGTGTTAATCTTGCAGAACATTTGTGGGGGTTATTTGATTTTACTGCCAAATCAACTTTTAGCATATTGATCGTGGTCCTTTGCTTCCTCTATGGCCTTCCTTTCATCACAATCTTTCAAGATGTTCAATATATGTTGAAAATATGTTGGACCACTATTATGTTGTATTATATGCGATTTTGTATTTTTTTTTACCTTGATTATATATTTTTGGTTAAAAATGTACAGAACTTACCTGAACTGTTGTGCGTTTTGAAATCGATACTTCAACTATGAAAATATTGATTTTACTACCTAACCTTGTAGTATTTGATCTGACTACTGCGCCGTTAGAATGTAACCAGTACTTTCAGCTTTTTTAATGGAATGGTATATGAAACGGTCAAATACTTAAATTTTAACTGAACTTCACAGAATTTGTTGAAAACATAAGTAGCGCAACATAGGTAGTAAAATTCAAAATTTTGAAGTTTGCGTAGCCAAAATACTCTTGTAGTTCAGGTAAGGTCTGTATGTTTTTACTCCTTTTTGGTTAATATCAGTGATACTAATTTCTTCTACCATTTTAATTGATGATTTTCAGTATTTTCCAAGGGTTTTTTTTGCGAACTGCCAATGTCTTAGTGAATTTAATGATTTTTGTGTAATTTAATCTCAGGCAGCGGGCATTCCTAAGAAGCTTGCCCCTACAATCGGCATCGCAGTGGACCACCGCCGTAAAAACCGTTCCCTTGAGGGGCTGCAGGCCAATGTGCAGAGGCTGAAGACCTACAAGGCCAAACTTGTCATCTTCCCAAGACGCGCTCGCAAGTTTAAGGCAAGAACTCACTCTCTTGCATGTATGTTTTTAAAGTATGTGTATATTATAGACCTGTTTGCTGGAGTTCAATCCAGCCGAGTAAGAAGGCCCCTACAATTTTTTCCCCCCTCTAATATCCCCCGGCAGCTTCTCACCGCAGCAGAAACTCCGAACTCGGACCTTCTCAGTATTGCAGAAGCTTCAAAATTGGAGCATCTCACTGCAGCAGAAGCTTGAAATAGGAGCTTTTGCCTAATGCATCTAAAGGCTCCAAGCATATTGTTGCCAAATGCCTAAGCTTCCGTCTTAAGCTGTACCAGATATTGTGGCAAATCGACACCTACAGCCTGTTTGGCCCTCTGTTGGTACTCTTGCGAAAGTGCGACTCGAGTAAAGTTCTTTGAACAACCGATTACTGTTTCAGTAATGTATTCGAAGAACCATTTATAATCTGTTTTTGTTGAAATCTCCTCACTCGCTTCAAACCGCAGCATTAAGTAAAAGCCTCAAATTGTAGCTTCGGCTTTCGAAGCTCAAATCCCATTTCATTCGATAAGAAAACTCGCATGCTTTTTATTTGCCGAGAAGCTGCTTTTGTGTTTCCGGAAGCTTCTTATATTATAAATTTACTTCTCAGGCTGGTGATTCCGCACCGGAGGAACTTGCGACCGCGACCCAGATCCAGGGACAATACATGCCGATTGTCCGCGAGAAGCCATCGGTTGAGCTCGTGAAGGTCACGGATGAGATGAAGTCGTACAAGGCCTACGCGAAGCTCCGCGTCGAGCGCATGAACCAGCGCCAGATCGGCGCCAGGCTGAAGAAGGCCGCGGAGGCGGACAAGGAAGAGAAGAAGTAAATCAGGTCGGAACTCGGAACGCATTTCTAAGTCTACCTTTCATTCTATGAAACAGAGATTAGTTAACATTTTGGATTCAAATCTAGCTGAGCTCTCAACTGCTCTTCCCTATGCATTTTTATTTGGATTTTGCGAATGCGCCAGATCTTTTCAAGAGAATTTCGGAGTTGCTAAGTTTTATAATTCTCATGATTCATAGATTTTATCTTGTGCCTGGTTATGTTTGCTTAACAATAGCAGTAATATGAGTTTGTTATACTTGAATAAATTATGCAACTTGGTAATTTTGTTAGTTTTTTAAATGATTCTAAAACATTCTAAGCATTTAAAAGAAAAGACTCCATTTTGACATTAGGAATTGAAGATCCAAACACTCCATTTTTTTTTGTTTTAAACACATTTCGGAAATTCGTATTGTTCATTAAGGGCTGTTTGAAAACTGAAAGTCAGAAAGTGAAGAATTTGTGAGTTTCGCAAATTCGACTTCATTTCTCATTTCACCACAGACAGATCTTTTGTATAATTGCTTGTCAGTGGCAGCTTGGGTGATCTTGCAATTTTTATGTGGTTTTTTGTTCAAACTTCATTTTATTTAATAGTGTCAGTTACATTAATTTTGAAGATAAATAAGAATGATGTGAGATGCTCGACTATTTTCAAACTTTTATTTGTGTGCTATTTTTTTAATTTTTTTTTTCCCCCCTGTTTTGAAACTTAGTATGCTGTTTCAGCATAATTGTTCTGTGCGAGGAAGGAATATTCTCCATAATATTTTTCCTATACTTTGTCTTTATAAAAATTAATAATTTTAAAAACCAATATTATATTTTGAAAGTATGAATATTTTTTTATTTATAAATTATTTTTAATGATAGAATATTTGGTTCTATAATTAGTTTATTTTGGCATGATTTATGGTCTTAGAACTATTTAGAGATCAAATTTTGTAATTTTTTGATATTATTTTTTAAGCAATTGAAAGGTTTTAAAAACAATTATTTTAACTGCTGATATGATATATTTGATATATTTATAAATTCAGCTGTGTAGGACAATCTAAATCTGCATAAAATATTGATAAAAAATTTTACTTTACATCAAGGTCGAGATTAAATTTTTTGATTAGAAATTTAATTTTTTTATCATTATTTTTTATAAAATTTTTATTCTTAGTCTTTTGTTTTGAAGCTACTTTTTCAATAGATAAATAAAATTAAAAAATTAAAAAATTTAAATTTTAGATATTTCTAACATTATAGATTAAATCTAATCTAATGTCCCTGTTGAATCTAATGTCCCGTCGTTTAAAACAACAAAAGCCTCCGACCTAGCTCTCTCTCTATATAAATATAATAAAAAAATAATAAAAAAATATAATTATTTTATATAATTTTATATAATATCACAGTACGAGAAAAAATTAATTATTTTATATAATTTTTTAGAATCTTGTAATTTCTCTTTTTTATTTGAGTTTGTTTTTTTAGCATAATTTAATAAGAAAAATACTATATGTATATTTATATGCAGATGTTAAGTTTATACTCAACCGTAGGTCTCATAAAAATTTAAATTAATTTTAGTTATAAAAAAAATAATGATAAGATTAGAGGGAGATGAAGGATTTGTGGATAAATGAAGTGCACATCGTATGCTATTTTTATATTCATATTTTATAATTTTTTTTATTTATTATTTAAATGTTCTAATATTTTCAAACTCACTGGCAAAATTCAACGTCGCATGTAAAGAAACAATTTTATTTTTAGAACCGTATTTTATAAGTCGCACATATCTCATCTAAATCCAATGCGATTATATTTATAATATTGTATTCTTGAATCTTGCATGGAAATTTTAAAAATTATTTTTTAAATATTTTTGAAAATAAATTATGTACTAATAATATTTAACTATAAAAGAATAGACAGAGTTTCTAATGATTTGATCCAAACCTAAATTTTAAACATAGTAATGTGCAAAGTTAGATCCAAATACGCCATAAAATGTCAAAAAAATTATGGATGCAAAGCCACCTACTTCGATAGTTCGGATAATAACTACTGGATTAGACCGTACGTTACTGAAATTAATTGGATCATATATAGTTTCGATAAGTATCCATCATATTTATTAAATTTAGTTACTAATATATATATATATATATATATATATATATATATATATATATATATATATATATAATAGAGTTTATATATTTTAAAAGTATAAACTAATTTATGCTTGTAAATTTTTTATCATTGAATTTATTTTAAAATTTGTGCTAAAGTTAATTAAAAAGAGAAAAAGAAGAAGCAAATAATGCAAATATCAATACAAATTTAATGGTAAAAAATTTACAAGTATGATTGAGCTTGTGCTGTTAAAAATATATAAGCTTTACTTTCTCTCTCTTTATATATATATATATATATATATATATATATATATATATATATATATAAAAATTAGGCTGAATACTATCGATAGCACCAAGTCACTAGTGCTATCAATTTTTTAGTTTTTGGATTAAAAAATATACGGTTAGGATGATAGTAATCCTCTAGGATTTATTGGGTAGCTGGTTAAATAATAAAAATTTTAGGGAACCAATATAATCCTAACCGCACATCTTTTCATCGAAGGGTTGAAAATTTAGTAGCACAAATTACTTGGTGTTATCAATAGTATTCTAATCGGAATCATATATATATATATATATAGAGAGAGAGAGAGAGAGAGAGAGAGAGAGAGAGTCCTATTACTATACTCTTATGAGTAAAACTTTTTTGTACTCATAAATTTTCGGCTTTTAAATGAAAAAATATGCGGTTAAAATTATAATGGTCCTTAAGACTTATAGTATTTCAATAATAACCTACTAAATAGGAGATCATTATCATCCTAACCACACATTTCTTCACCCAAGAACAAAAATATTATGAGTAAAAAAAATTTATACTCATAAAAGTGTGATAGCCCTACGCTATATACAAGTCCGGTTTCACTTCTTAGATTATTCTATTTCGTCAAGAGATCTACTATTATCATAACAGCATATTATTTTATTTAATGACTAAAAATTTACTAGCACTAATAATTTGGTATTTTTAAAAATATGTTTAAAATTTTTGGTACAGTCATATCACAAATTTTATATATAGGTTAAGATAAAAAAAAAATAGTAAAAATTATTTTTTCCAATTTTTTATCTTTTAAATTGCTGTATTTTACGATGTTAACGATGAAATAACAAAATTATTTTTATTTATTCCATAAAAAATTAATTTAATATATTTTTATTATTTTAAAAATATGTTTAATATAAATTATAAAAAGTAAATAAAATAATAAAAAAAATAAATATATTAACTTGAAATTTTGAGAGATGAAATAGATTTTTGATAGTTATTATAGAGAAAGATTTTTTATATAACTTATGGGATACGTGGCGCAATGTCGGGGTCTCCTTTCCCTGTTTTGTGTTTCGACCAAATCACCCATCCTCATCTCTTAATAATCATCGATGCGATTCAAAAACGCCCGCATACGAGCTCCAATGGGACCGCACGAATCCCCACGCAATCGACGGCCCAGATGACATCTAAGGACACCCGCACGGGGAAATATCTGCGGATGCATAGGAATGATTGAGCGGTGGCATTTCCGTAATTTTCATGAACTCTAAGAGCGAATGTTATCAGAGATCGCGTATATAAACAAAAGCGAATATCTCCAAATCGAAGAGAGAGAGAGAGGAAAAAAAAAAAAATTAAAAAAGAAGGGGAAAAAGCGATGGGTTTGAAGGTAATGCACAAAAATTTCCCATTAATTTCGCTTTTATTTCATAGTTTTTGCCTAATTTTTTGACTTATTTGTTGTTTCCTTCTCTGTTTACTGTAAATTTCTGCTCAAAAAAGAAGGATTTTAAGGTTTTGAGGATGAGTTCGAATGTTTTTTTATTTTTTCCTAATTATTTGATGTTTTCTTCTCTTTTTCCTCTCAATTTCTGCTGAATTTTTAGTTAATTTCCTGAAATTTAGGGTATTTTAGGTCAAAATGGTATTAGATCGGATTTTCTTAAAAAAAAAGTTGCCATTTTTTTTGCCCTTTTTTTTGGGGTGGAAATGGTTCGATTTTTGTTGCTAAATTGGGGTGGAATGTTGTGGGTTCACTGTGAAATTAGGGATTTTTAATGCTTATTTCTCTGATTTTCTTAGATCTGGATCAAGATGAGAAAGTTATGAGTGTTTAGATTCAACCCCTTTAAGATCTATGTAAAATTTTGCTTATGTTCTTATTAATATTTCTCGTGAGATCTGAATGTATGATTCTGCATATTTTTTCAGACCCATTAAGAAGATCATAATGTCATGAAAATTACAATCTTTTTTTAAAAAAAATTCTTGACATGAATGAATCCATTGAGAACACTCTTTTTCAAAGTTTTCGTTTGCAAAAAAAAAAAAATTGGAAAACAAAATTGTTAGGAAAATTAGTTTCTAGGAGTTGTGTTTGTGTTTTTTATTTTCTAGTTTTTTATTTGGGAAATGAAAACTTGTTTTTCATGAAAAATTTCTACGCTTTTCGGAGGAATCGACCTTATTGAATCCATAATGTGTGCCATGTTATATATCAAGATATAATTATAATAATATAATACATTTGATTCTGGTCCTTTATGGACCCAATTGGATCTGAATTACCAAAACTTTCTCTTTGATTGTGTTAGGATAAATTTAAGCTATTCCAGCCATCTTTTTTTTTCCATGTAATCTGCAATTAAAATCTATTGGTCTTTTTGTTACCATCAACATTGATTTGCAAATTGCAAATTGCAAATTGCAAATTGCAACAACCTTGTTTATTTGAATGCTTCGATGATTGCGAGATGAGCGTATCGTATCAAGTGGTTACGGTATCCGTGGTTGACAAAGTGCTTTTCGTAACTCGTCTTGTAGGAAGAGTTTGACGAACATGCTGAGAAAGCCAAAACGCTGCCGGAAAATACTACCAATGAGAGCAAATTGATCCTTTACGGGCTTTTTAAGCAGGCGACTGTCGGACCAGTCAACACCAGTATGCATTTCTCTTTTTTCATTTAAATTATCAACTAAGTATGATTATGCATCTGTTTCTCACTATAATTTGAGCTCGATCATCCGCTGTTTCATTCAGTATGATACCTGTCCAATTCTCACTTTATCTGTGCCAAACAACTACTTGTTCTTTTGATTTAGCCCTCAAAATGCGCGACCAATTAAACCAAATCGCTTCGGTAATTCGGTAATTTTGCATGAATGATTGAGTATCTTATTGCGGGCTTTCAATCGGTAGCTTATAAATCGACGCGAAATTTCTCTTGTTGGTAAGAGGTGGACTTTGGAAAACTAGCTTTGAACTCTATTTGCTATGCTAGTTGTTTACTTTGTGCTTTCGTTTTTGTCACTGCAGGCCGGCCGGGTGTGTTCAATATGAGGGACAGAGCCAAGTGGGATGCTTGGAAGTCTGTGGAAGGTTCTGATATTACTTTTCCTAATCTCTCTTTCTCGATCTTTTTTTTAACATATTGGCCCCCTCTATATTGCTGATACATTAACACATTGGCGAAATAAACAGGTAAGTCGAAGGAGGAAGCGATGAACGATTACATCACGAAGGTGAAGCAGCTGCAGGAGGAAGCTGCTGCTGCAGCTTCTGCTTGAGCCAGTTTATGAACTACATCATTCTAGCATATAAACTATGAACTATGAACTATGAACTATGAACACTATGTGTGTTGGGTGTTTGTTCTGCTATTTATCTGTCTCTTATGACTCGAAGACGCCGTTTAGTCGTATGTTATCGATTTAGTCGTATCTCTGTGTTGCATCTTAAGCTGTGTTTTAGTGAATTTAATTGTTAGTGTGTTTGGATGAAGTTGTAATACTTCTACTGCTGCTGCTATAAAATTTTTATTGTGATGTGAGATATAATGGCACCAATCTGAGATGTTTGAGTTAGAAATTATAATAATTTGATTTAAATTTTAGGATTTAAGTGTTCTCCCAAGTTTGAGGGATCAAAGTGTCCTCAGTGATAAGTTACTATAAAATTTTTATTTATAGTAAAAAGAAAAACATTTGCTTTTCTCTTGCACCTAAATCATCATCATATGTACATATACAAAAGAAAATGCAAAAATCACATGATCCTAATTTCTTTACAATAATACTAATTTACTGAATAGCTTATTTCGACATCCAAATAGAGTCTAAGAAGAAGTTTCGATTACGCCGTGCGAATTTTACAGCTCAAAAATATGTGAATATGTGAACATATGAGGAGAAGAAGAGAAAAAAACACAATTTCTACTGCTGCTGCTGCTGCTACCAAAACAAAAGATGATAACCCAACCCTGCACGATTTTTACAGCTAAAAGTGGGTAAAAATATGAAGGAAATAAACAAAAGCAACCACACAGACAAAAGGTAACCACATCCCACTCTCACAAAACAAACTGCATAGAATAAGACACAGCAACACAAACATGTAAAAGCCCAACCCAAACCCATTCCCCGGATCCGCACCAACAATAGAAGTCGGCGTTCTCTCCCTATCCCAGTGCAAATACGGCGCCGACTTCTGGGGAGTGTAGTAGTAGACACCAACAAAGTGTAGCACCACAAGCAGAAGCAGCGCAGTTATGAGTGTGTTCTGGAGCATGAAAACCGCGAAGACGACGGCGAGGGGGAGGACGATGAGGTGGCTCATGAAGTTGAGTAGCAGGAACCCGACAACGGCGACGACGAGTACGAGCACCGGCGATAACTCTGCCACCCATTCCTGGAGCTCAGCCACGTATTCGTACCATTCGCCCAGTGCCTCGCCGTAGACCATCCATGACAAGCCTCCTACTAAGAGCAAGGGCACCAAGGGAGAGGGCCCTGAAGTGAACATCATCATCTCTCACCCTCTCTCTCTCTCTCTCTCTCTACACATTCATTCATTCATGTGTGTATATATACACACACACACAAAGAGAAAGAGAGAGAGAGAGAGAGAGAGAGAAGAGATACGGAGAAAACATATGTTTGGACTACACCAGTTAAAGTGCAATATTTGTTTTCTACGAATATTCTTTTTTCATCTACCAGACACTAATTCACCGTATAAAATATATCATAATCTACTCATTGCAACAAACGCAATGCTATATTACATATAGAAATAAATATGATATTTTTCTATCATACCTTCTCACTAGGCGAACTACCGAAGATATATATATATATATATATAGAGAATTAGGTTAGAATACTATCGATAGCACCAAGCCATTGGTGCTATTAAGTTTTTAGCCGTTGGATGAAAAAATATGCGGTTGAGATTATAGTGGTCCCCTAGAGTTTATTAGGTGGTTGGTTGAATAATAAAATCTTAGGGGATCATTATAATCCCAACCGCATATTTTTTCATCCAACGGCTGAAAACTTGATAGCACTAATTGTTTGGTGTTATCGATAGTATTCTAGCCGTACTCTCTCTCTCTATATATATATATATACCTTTGAATATCGAATTCTTAACCGATTAAAGAGCAGTGTTTTGTTGGTTGAGAAAAATGTTTGATTAGTTAGAAACGTGAATTCGGTATTCATTTTAGCTTTAGTGTGGTCTACGACGAATGCGGTAGACCCGGTCCAGCCAAAATGTGGATTCTAGTTGTGTGCCACCATCTTGGGTGCATCTAACTTTAACCACTCATTGTGTCATGGGATGGCAATGTTTTGTAGTACTAAATTTGGTAGTTAAGCTGATCTTTGACATTGTTCTTAGCCACTTCATTAAACAATGCTTCTCTAGAACCATCTTAGACTCCTTTCTACTTTGTCATAAGGTGATGTTTGGCTTATTGAAAGAGCATGTGAAATTCTATCGAGCAATCGTTATATTCAGAACGTAAATTTAATTAAATAATATTAGAAGTCTAACAGAAAATTTCTTATTCTGATACCATGTATTTTTTTTTGAAAATAATCATTATACTCTAAAAGATTAAGTCCTTAAGGTCCCGTTTGGGTACAAGAACTAGGGAGAAATAAGGAGGATATTCCCTTTTGTACCCAAACAATAAAAAGCTGCTTGGAACAACTGTTCCACCTAATTCCAGGATTAGGGAGGAATAACTGTTCCAAGCAGGTTGTTCCACCTGCAGGTTTTTTTTTTTTTTTTTTTAAATAATTAATTTTATTTTAAATTATAAGTTATTTAAATTTATAAAATTTAAAATTTATTTTATTATTTTATAAAAATTTAATTCCCTCTATTCTTTTTATTGCTCTTTAATTTAATTACCAAACACAATTTTCTTTATACCCGGTATAACTCTTATACCCACCCACGTAAACATAAATTAACATTAGTTCCTACTAATATCATAACTTATACCTATTCCCGTTATAACTAAATTTTTCTTATACCCGAACAAAACGCAACCTTAAAGAATAGTGTTTATATATTTTATATTTAATATAACATGAAAAAAAAAAATTCAGAAAAAATCTCTTTTTCAGTTTTCCTTCCGTTTAGTTTCAAAATAAATTAATTATTTTGAAAAGATTTTTTCTAAATTTTATAAAAAAATTAGTATTTTTATTTTTCTAAAAAAAATTCAAAAAACGAAGCCATTAATTTGCCGTGAAATTTAATAAACAAAATTTCAAACAAACTATTATTTTTTAAAAATCAAATGGAGGGAAACTAAAAAAGAGGTTTTGCATGAAAAAAATTTTCTGAAAATTATTTTTCTCTTTGTATAGCAAAGCACTGAAAGTTGTGGAGGATTATTATACTTCAAATTGGGTAAACAAATTGCACACTAATCCGCAAACTTTTCCCAAATTTCACTTCGCTTTTTGAACTTTCGTGTTCGACGTACTTCAGTGGTCGCTAAACTCTTAAATGAGTTTTATTTTTGGTTTCGTATATCATATATATTTCAGTTTTACCATTTATTGAGCTACTGTTTTTTTTAATGCCAATTTGCATAAAATTTTTTAATGGGTTTTACGTTTTTACAAAAGTGGATTACTTTTTTCGCTTTTACAAATTCAATCCAAATTTAAAAAAACTGATTAAAATATTTTTTTTTTTTTTTTTCTCTCATTATGTTTTTTACGCTAGCGTTTTTTCTTCCTTTTCAATATCGTTTCCTTTTCTATTTTTTCTTTCTGAGCGCGCCGCGTCACTTCCGTGCTCTGCCATTCTCGTCGTGACGTTCAAGTCACCGCCGTGAATCTTATATCGGAGTCTTCCTCCTCTACGGCGAAGGCGGTTTGGACGTCGCGTGGGGCAAAGGTGACGGAACGTAGGAGTGAGACGCGAGCAGAAACGAAACTAGAATTTTAGTTCTAAAAAGATTAAAAATATATTATGCAAAATATATATTAAAAAATAATATATATTATTAATATATTTTTATTAAAAAATATTAATAAAAAATTATATATAAATAATTTTTTTTTGTTCATTAGTTTTCAAGTTCTTAATATTTTTTTTTTTTTAAAATAAAGTATTTTTTGTTTTTATTATTAAAATAATAATGATTTAGAGATCTACAAAAAAAAAAAATTATGTCAAAAAATTAACTATTAAGACTGACCGTTCCTAGCGTGAGTGACAAAAGGCTTGGTGGATAGAATACCAAATTCGAAATCTAGTCACTTCACAATTTCTAGCTAAATTTATTTTAAAAAAAAATAAACGAAGCGGATAACATACTATCTTTCTCTTTCTAAGAAAAAATATTAAGATCTAATATAATTTACAAATCACGTACTATAATAATATGTCAAAAAATTAAGTATTAACATCTAATATAATTTGTAAATCAAGTACTATGGTACGTTAGAGTCAATTAAATTAACATTTTGTGGCACATAAGATAATATTATTTTTTTAAAAAAAAATATTTTGGCTCCAAAATTTACACTATTTTAATTTTTTAATAACTTAATAATAAATTTTTATATAATTTTAAAAATATTGGGAGGACGAGAGCGGACGAGAGCACCAATGAATTACTCGAACAGTGCAATTTTCATTCAAAGAGTGCAAATTTCATCTTAAATAGTATATTTTTTGTTGAAATAATATAATTTTTGTCCAAATAGTATAATTTTTATCTCAAATAGTACAATTTTTGTTTCAAAAAGTATAATTTTTATCTCAAATAGTATAACTTTCGTCTAAAATAATGCAACATTTTTCTAAATCAGTACAACTTCATCTTAATTGTACAACATCATCTCTTTTTTTTTTTTTTTCTCTATGGTTCTTAACCTTTCTTGTAAAAAAAAAAAAAAATTATTATTATTATTATTATTATTATTATTTTTCTAAGCTCACTTCATCTTTTTCGATCTCGCCGCCTCACTCCCACGCCCTATCACTCTCTCTGTGCGACATATCTAAGCCGCCGCCGCTCTCGCCGCTGCCCTGGCCCCCTCTCCACACCTCCCCCTCCCCACTTCAACAAAACCAGCTCGTTTCATGAAGTAGAAGCAAAAGTAAAGATGAAGACGATGTTGTAGAGGAAGAAGAAAAAGAGTCATCTGCAACCTCGTTCTCCTCTGCCGAGGGCACGGGCGCGGGCGCGGCGGCAGCGGATCGACGCGACGTCAGTGTCGAGAGGCGGCACTCCGACGGAATTCATGGCGATGGTGACGGCAGCGGCGGTTTGAATATCGCACAGAAACAAGACGGCGAGCTAAAAAAAAGAAGGAGAAAAGAAACGACGAGGAGGAAGAAGACGAAACGAAGAGAAAAAAAAAAGAGAAAAATGAATAAGAGTACTTTGATCAGTTTCTTAAAAATTCGGATCAAATTTATAAAAATAAAAAATATAAATTTTTTTTTTTTTTTGCAAAGATGCAAAACCAATATATATATATATATATATATATATATATATATATATATATATATAAGCTATATTGTTAAATTAAAAATATGTAAAAAATAAAGAATCAATAAATTTATGGTAGATAAATAAACACTATTAAAAGTTTGAGGACTAAAGAAACCTTCACAAATATCAAAATTAAAGAAAAATAATTTTGATACACCTTAAAAATAGATGTATGATATATACACTTCATTCATTCAGAAATAAAGTAAATTTTATCAGTGACTGATGACTAAATTCTCATCTATGAATAAATGGATGTATATCGTACACCAAAAAGGAATGTACTAATAGCATTGCTCAAAATTAAAATTTCAAAGTTCAAAATAAAATTCTATCAAAGTTCACGGTTAGTAGTGCAATTATTTTTGCCAATTTTTGACCTTCCATTTAGAATTGCAAGGAAATTATATTACGTGCGATAAAAAAGTATTCATACGTAACATCGTACTTCGCATTTTGCGATTAGTCGGTTATGATATATTTTTTATCCAATTCTACTATATCTGATTATGATATATTTTTTACGATCCCACTGAAAATATAAATATATTTCATATATATTTGTTCTAACTCTATTATAACTCATAATGTTAGATGGATAGATCTTAATACTAAACTAGTTCTAAATAACATATATATATTTTCTAATGTGCTTCACATAGCTTTATCTTCACATTGGATAGGAACATTTAATAGTATTAATTATGAATGACTTCAAGTGATAGGACATCAACTGATCTTTTTAAATGGGAGCTAGAACCATCTATGGCTTCTTAATGGTAATTGAAGGGTTAAGGGTTACAGGGTATTCGAATCCGAATCGATAAGCTTTCGAATACAAATATTCGGGTCTAGAAATCGGGTTATAATCGAAGTATAATACCCTCTCATGGTCGTGTTATCGGACCAGATCACGACAAATTCAAATTTAGGGTTTAGAATTTAGGGTTTAGTAAATATCTAGTGAGGTCAACTAAACATTGATTGTTGTACTTTATTTACCTATTGGAGTAGATGATATTTTTTAATTTATTTTTTTATTATTATTTTGATATATTTATGGGTATAAAATGAAGTTAAATTAAGTTAGCCAACAAGTTCATTAATAAAAAGATGTACACATTGATAGATGATGTCAATGCTCCTTTAATTTAATATATATATATATATTGCAACCACTATTTTCCTTTTTACCTTTAAGTTAAATAATCCAATATATGATGTATTACACACTATTTATATGAGCTAGGCTTGTGCTTTAATATTAAAATTTTTGAATGGCGATCGGTTTTGTTAAATTTAATTTAGAATATTAAAAAAGTCTGAAAAATAAATTTTATAATTTTTTGATATTATTTGCCAAATAATTAAAGTGACTCGAAATTTACAATTTTAATGAACATGGTGAGTTGTTTGCAAGTTTAACGCTGTGAAAATATTCAAATCACACAAAATTTGATAGAAATTTTTTTATGCTATATAAAATAATATCAATATCTTTGATCTAAAATTTTAGTATCATATCATCATATTTTGTGAGCTTTTTATTTTCAGTCATTGATTTTAAACTTTTTCGATTACTAGGTAAATGATATCGAAAAATCACAAAAAATATTTTCAAAATACTTTAAATATTCTAAATTAAATCTAACGGAGCCGACTGTCAATTCAGAAGTACCAACTTTAAAAATAACTTAAAAATATGAAGACCTCTTAACTCCTATTTATATTACACACAATTTATGAGATAAATAATAATAATAATAATAATAAAAAGTATAAACCTACATGTGCTATTTTTTCAAAAAGTAGAAACTATTTTGAGATCGAGAGATGTAAAACGGGTCGGGTGGCCCATAGGCAATAATGTGGTACAAGGTCGGCCCGTGGCCTGCGAACGAGTCATGTCGAATATTTTAAAAATCTGATCCAAACCCGATCTGAAAATATTACTGTATCAAAAATTACTAGTTTAATCAGTGATTCAACCACTCGTAGTTTAACCAGTGATTCAATCACTGATCTAACTAGTAACGTCATCGTAACATTATAAATATTTTAATTATTTTTAATTATATATATATAATGCTAGTCTCATATCTAAAAAAACTAGTAAATTTTAGTTAGGTATAAATTTTCAAATTTTATTTTTTATAATAGAGAAAAAGTAAAAAATTAATTGAAAATAAAATTGAAAATTACACTACTGTTTAGAGTTGAACCGGTTCATCGGTTCACCATTGAATCGTCAGTTCGAACAGTTCAAAATGAATTTTTTGCTTATCCGGTTCAACCTTTTGAACCGAACCGGTTTATTAACTGGGTCACGGTTGAATCGAATCGGTCGAACTGGTCAATTCAATCAGAATCGTAGAACATTACTCGTTATAATTATGAAACATATAAAATAAAAATATATAGAAATTGGGCCAAATTGCAACCCGTCCAATATGGCCCGGCCAAATAAAAAGTGACGTTATTTTTATTTTACTGTAAAAATTTATGGTTAAATTATAAATTACAGTACAGTATAATATACTATTTTAATCATTAATAATATTTACTTTATTTTTAATATTTTTTTTGAAAATATTATTTTACTATTTTATTCAGCAATAAATTTTTATAATAAAATAAAAAAAATAAATTAAGAGTCTGTTTTGTTTGAGAATTAAAGGGTTATATCCCGTTTAGAGGGGGAACAACTGTCCCCGTTGATTGGGACAAGGTTTGTTCCCACCCTTTTTTTTTTTAATTAAAAATTTTTAAATTTTAAGATATTTAAATTTTTAAATTTTTAAATTTTTTAAAAAAATTTATAAATTTTTAATTTTTTAATAATTTTTTATATATAGTAAAATATAAATTTTAATATTTTTTAATAAATATTTAAAATTATATCAATAAATTTTTTATTTATTTTAAAAAATTATTATGATTAAAAATAATTTCGTCATTTCATATAATTACTATTCTTTATTTTTTTTATTTTTTATTATCATATCAGACATATTTTTACAATAGTTTCAGCTAATTCTCACATTTATATTTATTTTCGAAATTAGTACTTTTTATTTTTCTTTATTTCTCTTTTTAAATTTTTTTTTTTTCTCCACCCAGCAATTACACCAAAAACATTGTGTCTACTCCGGTCCATAGACCGGGTCTACGAAACACCTTCACCACCTCCTCTTCCTCTTTGTTTCAAATGTCAACGTGGTCCACATGGTCAACGCGTCTACAATCGGGTCAACTCACCAAGTGCTCCCGGTGAAAATCTATGAATGGTTCCTGCATTATTCAAATTATCAATTTAGTCCTTGAAATTTTATCCAAAAATTAAAATTTTATCCAAAAATAATCTTTAAAATATAATATTTCAAGCTATTAAAGTAAGTGAATTATTATTAATAATAAAATACATATATTTTAATTTTTTTGTTAAAAATTTATGGAAATCTCCACAACAATTGAACATTTGAAATAGACCCCTCAATTGTTATTTTTTATCGAGACCTCGAACTTCCAATGTTTTTAATTTATTTTTTTTTTACTTAGTTGAGTGAAAATTTTTATCAACTTTAATAAACTACCAACTATTAATTTATTTATTTTATTTACTAAAACTAATAAATTTAATAAAGATATTAATGAATTTGATAAAATTATAGAAATTTTCACTTAAATCGCTTAGAAATTGAGGGTTCTCAACCAAAAAAAAAAATGCTTATAGTTGAGGGAGTTTGTATGTATTTTTATCTATTTATATTAAAAAAATCACAAACTTAATTATATATTTTTGTAAAAATAATTTATTATTTTTAATTTTATAATTTTAGTTCAAAATTTTAATAAATTATTTTTTTTATCAAATATTATTTATACAGTTTTTGGCGACGATGACGAGGGCGGCACCTCCGCCGACGCCAGGAGGAGAAAAATTCGGAACAAATACGAATACAAATAAAGCGGATAAAGACAATGAGATCGTGATCGAGATGGTGTAAGTCCTCGCCGTCGCCACCTTCTTCTCCACTGAACCCGACATCGGGCGATGAATTATTGACAGTGGTGCAACAGATCTGACAAGACTCCAATCACTTCTGTTGGAAAATTATCATTAAACTCTAATATATTTTCGAAATTTTTCTTTTGTGTGTGTGCCAACTTTAAAAGTTGATCTTTTATCTGTACGCAAAATTATAAGAAATTTAAATTATTCTGTAATCTTTCTGAATATCTTAAAATTGTAGTATTACTAAATTATGTTATATCCGTAAAAATATTATCTTATAAAGTATTTGACATATAAAAAAATAATATATTTTTTAGAGTATAGTAAAGTAAAATAATAATCATTCTAATCAAATATATATATATATATATATATATATATATATATAATATATATATATATATATATATTATTTGTGGGCTCTCTCACCTCCAAAATGTAATAAATTTTAAGTTTCTATATAAAATTTTAAATTAAAAAATATATATTTAGAATGTTTAAATTTTAAAATTTAAAGTTTAAAACAAGATTTAAAATTTGAATTTAAAAATTTAAAATTTAAAAATTTAAAATTTAAATTTTAAATTTTAAAATCTAAAATTTTATAATATTGATTTTCAAATTTTAAACATTAAAACTTATTATTTTAAAAGAATAAATTTAATTTTAAAATAATAATCTTTGATTTTAAAATAATAAATTTTAATTTTAAAATTATAAACTTTAAATTTAAAATAATAAATTTTAACTTAAAAATTAAATTTTAAATTTTAAATTTTGATTATTTTAATTTTTCAAATTTTTAGAAATTTCAAGTTTAAAATTTAATATTTTAATTTTAAATTTAAAATTTTAACTTTTAATTTGAAATTTTTAATTTTAAAATATAAAATTAATAATTTTTTTTTTTTAAATTTTAAATTGAGAGAAATTATATAGAATTATACAATATGCATATAAAAATTTTAAAATTTGAAACTATATAATATTTTAGAATTACAGAATTTACTATTTCACTCAGATCAAATCACAGTTTATTAATTTTATAAAAACTTTTACTGTATATCCAAATATGCTCTTATTAATATCTTTTTCAGGATCTGGCTACGAAGACAACGGTTGGTTTGGAAAAACAACCGTGTTGGTCTTTATTATCTCGTGGAAAAGAAAAAGTTATATCTCAAATTGAACCGGCAGAATCACGCTCTGCTCTCTTATCTCATCTACATCTTCGTTGACACCGACTTAAATATGATATAAATTGCAGGTGAGCTTACAGGGGAGTGCATGGCCGTGAATAGCACGCGAAACTTCTCACTCCTACAACTTCAGTCTCTACTGACACGCGGGACCCACCAAAATATTCACAACTTCTCGCCACGTGTCGAGTCCACAACTGCGAAGTATGAAGTTTCGTACAACCCGCCAAACACTCGATCCTCTCTAACTACTTCACTTTTTTTTTTTTTTTTTTTTTTTTTTTTTTTTTTTTTTATTGGCTATTGTACTGGTTTTTCTTCTCCTTTTTCTTTCTAATATATCTCTCCCTCGTTCTCGTAAAACCCTAACCCTAATTCCTTCGATGCGGATCGAGCTCGCGAGGTCGCTAATGGCGGAGATCTGAGAGGAGGAAGAGCGAAGCGGAGCGGAAACCCTAGGAAACCTCCGAGCTCCATCCATGGCGGCCTCGGCGAGCGCCTTCGCCGCTTTCGTTGCCCTACTCCTCGTCGTCTTCTTTGTGCTACACGTTCCTTTCGCCTTCTCCGCGGGATCGGACCCCTCTTCCCTCTCCGATCGCCATGAGGCCCAGCTCCTGCGCCTTGAAACCCTAGTCGAGACCCTCTCCAGGTCCGTCTCCGCCCTCGAGTCCTCCCTCTCCGCGTGCTCCTCCTCCGCCCCCAGATCCGAGCAGCTGCTGCCCTCCCCCGATCCGGATCTCCCACCGGTGTCCTCCGGCGCCGGCGCCGGCGCCGGCGCGGGGAGCTCGCTGGGGGTCGTCGTGACGAAGCACAGGACGCTGTGGTCGGAGCGGTTCCTGTTCGCCGCCGCGGCGCGGCTCGAGGATTCCGCCACCGCCGCCGTCGCCGCCGTGCTCCCCTACGAGGACGTCGACGGCCTCAGCAAGTACTTCGCCGTGGGCGACTCCCGCGGCCGCGTGTACGTGTTCTCCGCGGCGGGGGACGTCCTCTTCGAGCTCCCCGCCCTCTCCGAATCCCCCGTCACCGCCCTCCTCGCCTACGTCTCCCGCCGCAACGAGAGCCTCCTCTTCGCCGGCCACGCCGATGGCTCCGTCGTCGCCCACCGCCTCTTCGAGTCCTCTGCCAATGCAGCTGACGATTGGTTCACTCTCTCTGTTGCAGGATCCCGCCTCTTCATCCGCGGCGGATCCGATTCGTCCCCTGTGCTCATCCTCGAGGTCCATCAGATCGGGCGCGCGCGCTATGTCATCACCTCCGATGGCAGCGGAAGAATTAGGGTTTTCACGGAGAACGGTACCCTCTATGGCACCGCCATTGCCTCTAGCCGGCCTCTTGCTTTCATCAAACAAAGGCTCCTCTTCTTGACCGAGACCGGTGCCGGATCCCTCGACCTTAGGTCGATGGCTTTGAGAGAAACCGAATGCGAAGGTCTCAATGGATCGACCCCGAAAGCCTACTCCTTTGACCTGTCGGAGAGGTCGAAGGCGTATGGGTTCACCGCCGGAGGCGACTTGCTTCATGTAGTCCTCCTTGGTGATGTTGCCAATCTTAAATGTAGGGTTCGAGCCATGAGGAAATCGGAGATCGAAAACCCTACCTCTCTCCAAATCATCAAAGGCTATCTTTTAATCGCCAGCCATGCCAGGGTCTTTGTCTACAATATCTCCTCGCAGTACTACGGGAGGGTCGGAGCCCCGCGGCCGCTCTTCTTCGCAACCCTCAAAGAAATCAAGTCGGTGTTCGTGAATTCTCATGGTATTTCTGACGAATTAGTAGTCGGGATGCCTTTGATCGCGGCCGATCGCGAAAAGCTCGTGGTTTTAGGGTTTGGGGACGGATATATAGGTGTGTATCAGTCGAATTTCCCGGCATTCAAGGTGGAGAGCAATGCTGTGGTTTGGAGCGGCCCCGTTCTACTATTCCTTTTGTTTCTGATAGGGATATGGCAGTTCTATGTGAAGAAGAAGGATTCACTAGGTTGGACACCTGAAGAGTCTTTCAATTCACCAGTCGCTCCTGCAACTGCTAGCCTTCTCAATCACGTAGGTAGCGATAGAACTTATGCAGACGGTGCGCTAGCTGGCGATCTTAGGGAACTACGAGGTAGCACTCTAAGAGGTGCGCCACGAAGGTACGTTTCGCCTCCTCACTACTCGGCGGCAACAGTGATTCCGTATAGACCTGTTTCTGCTGATTCCGGTATTAGAGGACCTTCGGAATTGAAATATAGAGGGCAAAATACAGAAACCAGTTTTGGTAAAAGAAGAGATCCGTTGTTTCCAAACACTCAGGTCGTAGAGGATCACGTCGAGTAGAGTTTGCTAGCTTGAGCTAGTGCCCTTTTTGGTGTTCGAGCTCAGAATCACGATTCCACGTTTTATAATTATGAGGCATGTTGTTGTTGTATTTCTAGATGTGTTGTAAGAGTAAAATACAGTCTCGAAAATGAGGCAGAAATCAGAAACTGTAGCTTAGAATCGTACCGGTTGTACTACTCGAGTGTTTTAGAAGCGCAATTATACGTTCCATGGGATGTGTAACAGCATGGTCTTGCAATAATGAAATCAGAGTTTCTTTACTGCTTTCCATTCATTTCATTGTTCGCCAACATTATCCAGTCCAGCTACCTTTATGATGTGCTTTGACAATGCATTAACCATAACAGATGAACACTCAACAATGCCAGCAAATGCTATCTTGGTAGGCATGTAATGACATTTTGTTTTCTATGATGATAGCTGTATGGAGCCTTATATGTGAGAGCTACAATGCAACCATAGTTGTTCAGAGTTGCGTGTTATCTAAACACGCATGTTGTTCATTAATAGTTTGTTAAAAGTCCTTTGCCACTTTATATCATGTTGTGTCCTAGTATCTTATAGTTTTTGTGACAATTATGAGCTAGCTTCTTCATCGCTCGTTATGCTACGGTTGCAATGTTGCACATGTTATCTTGGAAGATATTTTGTACGTAGACAATCACATAAAATAAATCATAGCTGTTCTCGCGGTGTATATGGTAGATTCGAATTAACTGATCAGTTTGGAGCTAAATATAATGCTTGCTAATTGGATTGTTGTCTATGTTAGCTGATTTGTCCAGTCTCTAAGAAATTGCTATGTCTTGTCGTTCATACTCATGATCTTCTTTGCCATCTTTGTTAGACTGAATTATCTTGTAGAATATTACAGTTTACAAGTTAAGATTGCCCCCACCCTCATCATGTTCGTATATACTTCTGGATACTGTATAAATTTTGCTATGGAAGAGTATATTGCGATTTGTTTGATGTTGTACATGCTATTGATCAGTTCTGGCATGAAAATTCTGTGGAAATATATAGAGATTAACTCCGGTTTTGTTGGCATCGCCGTCGTCGCAGAATCAAGTAACAAGTTCGCAGTCGCTTATCGGCATGAGCAACACAAGAGTGGCATGTGCCAGCATTTGCCAGACCATGCCGACCGGCGCGACTGCTTGCAACACTTTGTTCCTTTTTGAGTCAAAAGATTCAAAAAGGACCTGAAGCCATATCAAATACTGCAATAGAAGACATCAACTGCATAATTGCCGTGATACTGCTGCATCAATACCACTTCTTGATCCAATGCGAAGGTATCGATGATATTGATTGGAAATTTCTTTCTTTGGTGTTGGTTTCCTTTTACTTCTTTTCTGTTTGATTTCAAGTTAATCCAAATCAGTTAGCTGCTGATTAAATTTTAACAAAATCAAAACAATTTGCGGGGGCCTATTTCGAAATGCACTATAGTTGAGGGAGGAGGGTCTTCATACATTTTCACCATATGAGAAGTGGTCCTCTCTGTGTAGTTAGGAGTCTCTGACAGTTTTTGTCTTGATAGTCTGAAATTAGATTGATGCTGAAGCAGTTGAAAGCAACAGGTCAACTTGGGCTGCTGGATCATTTGGATGTGTTTACATTATGGCTTCAGCTTAGTTTTTAGGCTAAATTACAGAAAATTTTCTTGTAATATCCCGTTTTTTCACTTTGCCCTTCTGTCTTTTACAAGCCTATATTTTGCTTTCTCGTAATTACCGAATTGTCTTTAGGAGGCAACGGCGTTAACGGAGGAGATAAATTGACGAAAATGCAGAAAGGGGTTTAGACTTATTTCCCACCATTTTTGAAAGGTATTTTGGATATATCCAATAATATTTTAAAAAAAAACTGACGGCTCATTCACAGAATCGTGACGGCGGAGGTAAATGCATATTTCAATAATTACGAGGGGACAAAATATAGGCTTTTAAAAGAAAGAAGGGCAAAGTGAAAAATGAAATATTACATAAAATTTTTCTGTAATTTAGCCTAGTTTTTATAAATACTAGCTAGATGTTTCACAAATAAAACTTCAAAAAATTATATTATAATAAAAAATTAAAAATAAAAGACATGATAGTTGGAAATGAATTATAATTAAGATTGCGCAAGTATTTTTCTCTTTCTCTCATTCTCCACTTCCCAACACAATTTGATAATATTTATTAATTTAAATTATTATTATAATTATTATTTAATTTAATTATATAATTTATATTATTAAATATCTGATAAAATTATAATAAAAATAAATATAATATAAAATAATATAATTATATACTATATATATAAATAAATATAATAATAATAATATTATTATTATTAAAACATACTTGACGCAACACCTAATATGACTATACTTAACGTAATTAATTATTCGATATGATTATATACTTGACGCAACAGTTGACATAACTAAAAAATAATTTAATTCTACAGTAAACATAGTGCCTTACAAAAATAAAGAAAAAAATGAGAAAAAATAATTTCTAATTAAAATATAAACTCACATAAATATTATTATTATTTTTAATTAATTCAAATCAGATTAAATTATTATGTTTTAAAAAAAATAATATTAAATTTAAAATAAAATAATAATAATAATAATAATAATAAGACTAGATGAGACATTAGTTGTCAAGAAAACTGGACGGGACAATGTCTAGCATCTTCCGTCCTCGGATCCGCCTGTTTATATAAAATTACACAATAATAATAATATATAATATAATAATAATAATAATAATAATAATGATAATGATGGTGGTTACGCAATAATAATAATAATAATAATAATAATATAATAATAATAATAATAATAATATTTATGGTGGAAACTGGAAACTACTTCACCTAATCAAAAACCATCCTTTTCAGCACTTTTTTTTTGGGCCCTTTTTATAATTGGTCCTGATAATTTTTTATTTTACAAATAAATTTATAAAATTAGTTATTTCTATTCGTAGGCAAATTTGTTTAAGTTGAAGACGATTACTTAACTAATTTAAATTTTATAAATTAGTTAATTTTATTCGTAGGCCAATTTGCTTAAGTTGAACACGTTTATTTATTTATCGTATTTTAAACATTTTGAATAATTTACCATATCAGTAATTTACTTTTTTTTTTTATTTTTTTTTTTTTCCGTCTATCAAATTATAAAAAAAAAATATTTTAAATACGAATTTTTCGTTCTCAGGCCTCCTTCTTTTCTCTTTCTCTTTTCGTTAATTAAATTTTCAAAAATTATTCGTTTTATCTCTTTTTCTTTTCCTTCTATTCTACCATCAAATTTTTTTAAAATTACTTCAAATATGAATTTTTTATTTTTTTGTCTTCTCCTTCTCTTTCTATTCATCAAATTTTAAAAATTATTTTAAATATAATAAGTAATTTAGATTCGACAGAGAATTATTTACTGTAACCAATGTTTGGACTGTGTTCAAACACGGTGAACAGTTCATCATTTTCAACCTAAACACCTTACCAATAATCCTATCCCTGAGTGACTCCTGAGGGACGCACACGTGGTAAGTATAAAATTATTTTTATATAATTTAAATTGTTTCAAAATTATTTATTAAAAAAAAAAAAAAAGAGGTTATTTTTGGTGGAACAAATCGCGGAACCTTTCTGGTGCTAGATAGGTGGCAACTTTGCTCAACGGCGCAAGCAACCAAAAACAAAAAAAAAAAAAAAAAAAAAAAAAAAAAAAGGTGGGGGAAGGCGTAGTCATATTGGAGTCATTGTTCCCTACTGAAACGCGGAGGCGACACATAATGCACACAAGAGTCGTCACGGAGTAGTAGTAGTAGTAGTTCCTTCACTCTTTGGTTCTTCTCACTTTTGCTGTGTAGGGAGAGGGGGGAGAGGGGGAGGAGAGGGAGATGGAGAGGAAGGTGGTGGTGGTGTGCGGCGTCGTCGGCTTCCTAGGACTCCTCTCCGCCGCTCTCGGATTCGCCGCCGAGGGCACCAGGGTTAAGGTGAGCGCCCCACTCTTTCTCTCTCTGGGGTAGTAAAGATCGCGTCGTTGTGCGTGGTGAGTAGGGTTTGGGCGAATGGGTTTTGGTCAAAAGAGGATCGATCTTGTGGCTTGCTCCGGTGAAAAGTTTGGTGATTTTTGTGTTTGGGGATGTGGAAAGGAGAGATCTTTGTAGCTTATTGTGAATGTGTTTTGGTCAAAAGAGGATCTTGTGGATTGCTCCGGTGAAAAATTTGGTGATTTTTGTGTTTGGGGATATGAAGAGGAGAGATCTTTGTAGCTTATATATTGTGTTTTAAAAACTTGATGATCTTTTGGGCGAATGGGTTTTGGTCGAAAGAGGATCGTGTGGATTGGTCTGGTGAAAATTTTGGTGATTTTTTGTGGTTTGTGGACATGAAAAGGAGAGATCTTTGTAGCTTATATATTGTGTTTTAAAAACTTGATGATCTTTTCGGCGAATGAGTTTTGGTCAGAACAGGATCTTGTGGATTGCTCTGATGAAAAAATTTGGTGATTTTTGTGGTTTGGGGACATGAAATGGAGAGATCTTTGTAGCTTATATATTGTGTTTTAAAAACTTGATGATCTTTTTGTTGATGGAACAGGAGTAGTTTTTTTGCTACTGTGTTGTTGCTCGTGGTGTTTGTGAAGTATTGTGTCACGCCCCGGATTTTCAAAAACGGTCTAAATTTTTTTCTTTTAAATCAGAGTTCGAAAAGTAATCGCATGACGTGAATAGATTCGCCACGCGTAAAGAAAATTTTCGGTCGAATCGGACGGAGTCTCCCCTGTACGTGCTCGGCTAGGCAAGTGCAAAGATACCAATCATGCAATCAGAGTTTACAACTAAGCGATTAACTACAAAAATTAAACCAATTGCAAAGTCCACAAGTGAATCCAAATGCATTGACAATCAGATAAATACTGTGAGTAATCAATATGAATCTGACGAAACTAAAAGTAAATCTAAATAATAAGAAACTCGGGACAAGTCTAGCGCGAAATCTCTCATCAGCGTTCCGACTGCTCACCTGAAAAACAGTTACCCAAAGGGTGTGAGACACAACTGAATGTATCTCAGTGGGTATAACGAGCCGAAGACGAGCAAGTCGTACCTACTGGATACTATAACTGAAAGGCAGTAAGCAGGTAATAGGCAACAGTAAACGATATAGTAGCTGGTATAAAAATAGATGTGTATAGATACTGAAATGATAAACTGTCGAGAAGGCAATACTGAAAACTGTAAACATGCATCAATATTATCATAAGTAAAAATACCCAATCAGGTGCCACTGTTGGTCACGAGAACCTTAGGCCAGTGCTGTACCAAGTCTGATATGTACTCTGCACCTGCTGACTGATAACAAAAAAGGGCTCAATATCGCTCGGTCCCACAGGTGCAGTCATGTAAAACGGGCTCATGGGTCGAATAGACAATTCTACCGGTAAAGAATACCATTGTGGGGGATCAACCCACTGGTGTACCTGAAATGTACAGCTGGTGCATAGCGATCTCCATGCGGATGCTCAAGCTTGCGGTCGGAAGACCGGAAACACGGCGAATAGTCGAAAACTCCCAAACGGGATCAAGTATATCAAAAGTACATGCTGTGGCAATGAAAAATCCACCTACTCTATCTTGCAAGATAAAACTGTAAATAGTAACAAGTGAAATCTAGCAGTAGGTGGCATATGGAAAATGCAAGAGTATCTAATAATATTGAGTAAGACATGTAGGTAAGCAAATAAAAAGTCCTACTATACTAAAAGTGTCAACTACACTGAAAATGGATACGATGTATCAAAAGCGGAAAAGAAACAATAAGTAGGGCTAGCGATGCAACCAAAGGGTCCAATCAACCACGGTACCCCAAAAGGTTACACTATGCCAATGTCCTGATCGGAGTACCCACCTCAACTCTGGCGGTCCTGAAATCCGCTGCACAATGGGCTAGAAGGCTCTTGGGTGCTCGGGCCTGAAACACAACCATCTATCAAAAACAACTCTCACATACCCACCCCCACCGACTCAAAATGAACAAAAGGCTAAAATGGGAACTTCACTGCTGTCTCGGGATCCGCCAGGATTTTCGGCGATCCGCGGCGATCCGCCGATGCAATTAGTTAAACCAAAAAGATAATTAAGAGAAAACGGTTCGATACTAATTGTCTCCTAATCACCACAGCTATAAAATGCACAACATACTATTTATAGCCATATAAGAGGTTTTCGAGTTTACCGTACTGAACCGGTGAAGAGTCGAAGGCCATAGAAGAATCCGGCCGCAAAACGGTGCACTGCTACGAAAACCGAACTACTTCGGGTCCGCTGTAAACTGTAACAACGAAACGAAAGTCAAAACATTGATTGGCCAAGACATTGCAAGAAGGGGCATGCGGTTCGAGCAAAGCAGACGCTGCGTGCGGCACGGGCAGCAAAGCGGCGCAACGCAAGTGGCGCACGGCGCGTTATGGCACAGGGGTGCGCGTTGGCCTAGCGGCGGTGCTGTGCGCAAAGCGAGCGCGCGACAAGATGCTGGGCAGCAGCTCCGTGCACAAAAGGCACGCGGCAGCAAACGCGCAAGGCGCACGGCAGCAGCGCCGCAGAGGAGTAGCCCGCACGGCAGCATGCGCGCAAGTCGCGTGCTGGCGCAGGGGCGCAAGGGCGCGCGGCAGCAGCCCGCGCCGCCGCATGGGCACAGAGGCGCGCAGCAGCAAGGCGCAGCGCTGCGCGCGCGCGGCTGGGGCGACACGCGTGGTAGCAGCGCTGCGCGGCAGCAGCCCGCGCGGTTGCATGCGCGCAGCGGGGGCGACACGCGCGGTAGCAGCGGCGGCGCGAGGCACGCGCGGCAACAGCGCGCACAAGGCCCGCGCAGCAGCAGCAGGGGCTCGCGGCACGAGCGCAAGGTGCAGCGGCAGCGAGCGCGCGACGGCTAGCAGGGCGGCGGCGGCGGCTAGGGCAGAGAGCGGCGCGCAACAGGCTAGGGTATCCGAACCCAGAGTAAAAAAAACAAGAAAAGGAAAGAAAAGAAGAAAATAGGAGAAAAGAGAAGAGGAGGGAAAGGAACCCACACCTGCTTCTCCTTCGACGGCGGCGACGGCTCCGTTCTCTGAGGCGTACGGGCGAGATGGGAAGGTGGCTGTTGCAAGGAGGAAGAAGGAGGATTAGATTAGTTGGGATTAGGAGCCCTAATCCCAATTCCCCCTTATAAAAGAAGAAATTGGCAAAAAGACCAAAATGCCCTCACATCAAGATTTAAGACTTGGGTTTATCTAACCCAACCGAAAAATCAAAACGCAACTAAAAAAAAATCGGAAAAACGTGTCCCAAATCCAACTTTCCCAAACAACTTCGGTTACACAGTTATCCATGCGAAACAGCCACGCTATATCCGGAAAAAAAAAATCAATTAAATTAAAAAAAACCAGTTTTAAAAAAATTTCTCGAGTATTACATATTGTGAGGGATTTGTGGGTTGATGGTAGTATTATTACTATTTATTTCTCTTCTTAAATTAATTGAGTTTTTTTTATGTGTTTGGATGGTAGTGTTGTTGATTATTTTTATTGTTAACTAAGTTTAGTTTATTAGAAATTTTTCGCTAATCATCTTGGTTAAAAAAATTTGTTATTGTTTTGGTCTAGATGATTAGATGTTTATGGGTATATGAAGGTTGGGCCAACTATAATTTTTTTTCCCTTTTTTATTAGGTCACTTCTATCACTACTATTACTTTTGCCGGTATATATTTTCGAATCGTTGGCGCTATTTATTAATCCCAAAAACTTGAGCTGTTGGAAATATGCAACCAATTCACTTAAAGTGTACAGGTATAGCACCCACGGCTCTCGATTGTGACTCGGCCCAACTAGTCTCACGCTATTTCGAACATGATTCGGCCCAACCTAGTCTCCCGCCATTTTGAACGTGACTCGGCCTAACCTAGCCTCCCGCCATAGGGCAAGATGTTAGCCCCTTTAAGCCGACATATGTGATGTTATATGTTATTTTATTCTCGTTATCATAATCTAGTAGAAAACAGACCTAGAAATATATATTAACAAACCAACTCACGTGCATGATGGATATGAAAGACACGTGGGATTGACAGGTGAGGTAGGAGATAGGGATTTAACCCATTGAATGTTGAAGGTGGGGGATTGAACTAGTGACCTCGCAGAACGAATGGGTTTAGAATTGGCTTTGATATCACGAAACCCAGAAGATCAATAGTAGGAAACGGGCTTAGGAATATATATTAACAATCCTTCTCTACTATGCCTTTCATTTGGTGATAAGTTTTGAATACTAATACTTTCGTTGTTTCTCTTATTTCATTATTATGTGTTCTCTCCTGAAACTTGGTTATTAGCCTATGTTATGATCTTTAAGTGGAAATTTTCTCATTATTAGTTGTACGTGATCTTATCTAGTAGCTACAAAGACCAAAAGTTGCTTGAATCTGAGTTTTTACCGTTTGCTCGTACCAATTGCTGCATATAGAACTCCATTTGTCCTGCTCATAGCAAATTGAGTTTATCGGGTTTTGCTCTTTCTCTAGTTCTACTGTTTTAGTTGGATGGTCTACTAGTTCCTTTCTCTTTGGACTTTGGTCAAGCTATGCAACGTTCTGATCCAATACGTGATCCGTATATCAACCATGCAACCAAAACTTTCTCTTAAATGAATTGATATGCAGTTATTGAAGAACAAACTGAAGCACAATGCCTTATTAGCTCTCCTATTTCAATTCTATAAAAGTTATTGAAGAAAAACTGCAGTTATATCTGTCTTGTTAGTCTATGTTTCATGAGATCATCATCTAAATAAATCTAGTCCATGTTGGTGTGTATCTCATTGCATCAAATGCAAAATAAGATTGCGCATTTCATACTTGAGGTTTCATCCCTATTCTTTCCATCATGGCTCACGTAACTTCTTCATTTTTAGTTTCTGAACGTAAACATATATTACTAGATGCTAGTGGCCTTGAATTACCCCTAAGTTTTTCTTTGGTTTCTCTCTAGCCAATTGAATAAGTCGGATACGTTTTACTGTAAATTTTATTGTATTCTTCATTGCAAAAGCTTTCTAACGGAATGTGTTTATTTTATCTACGCTTCTAGTGAGGGAATTATTAGTTTTACTGTAAGTTCTTTCAAGGTGCTGATATAAATCAAGCTCTAAAAGTATGCCACCAGATCTTTTGCTTGCTGGCACATGCATCCTGCACAATTTAGCTATTTTGCGTTCTGTAATATTCATTCCCCGTTGTGATTCTTGCAGGCTTCCGACGTGGAAACGACAGGGACGGATCAATGTCTATATCCAAGGAGCCCGGCCTTGGTCCTAGGGCTGGCGTCGGCGGTCGCTCTTATGATGGCGCAAGCCATCATAAATACCGTAGCCGGGTGCATATGTTGCAAGAAGCATCCGCATCCCTCGGGCACCAATTGGACTGTAGGGTTGATCTCGTTCATCATTTCTTGGTAATCTTCTGCTACTAGAAGTTCAATTCTGGTGTGCTATTTTTCTTGCTTTTTTTTTTTTTTTTTTTTTTCCCTGTGAGTTACTATAAAGTTTTTTTCTTGAATTTTAATTTTCCGGAATGCTGTTGTCTAACATTTTTCTCACTGATCTAATTGCTCAGTTAATTCTTTTTTAGTTCTTGAAATATATTCCTCCAATCTTGCAAATTTGATGAATAGTAGCCACCAATTAATTGGCGTAAGCTCTGCAACTCATTTGCATTGTAATAACGCGATGTAATAGAACTCGATCATGATCCCTTTTTTTATTATTTATTATTATTCATCCATGTTTTCTTTTTAAACATAAATCTCATACACGAGTGCTTACTCTTTGGATCGTAAATTAGCTTATCTTAGTTGCTTTATGAGCCGACTTTACCTGCATGCAAATGCTTATATGCTTCTTCAGTTCTCCGTAAATTTCTCACTAGTTTCTAGAAACTTCTAGTACTTTCGAATACATTTAATGGCTCGATTGCCAACTCGCATACCCTAGCGACACCACAACCGAACTCTCCGTTGTTTTTCTACTTCTAATTTTGTGGTTCTTTGTCCCGGCATGCAGGGTGACCTTCATAATCGCATTCCTTCTATTGCTGACGGGCGCGGCCCTAAACGACCAAAGAGGCAAAGAGAGCATGTACTTTGGGAGCTTCTGCTACGTGGTCAAGCCCGGCGTTTTCTCCGGCGGGGCCGTCCTCGCCCTCGCCAGCGTCGCGCTTGGGATCGTTTACTATGTCGCATTATCGTCGTCGAAGATCAACACAGAGCCTGTTTGGGGCCCGCAGCAGATCCAAAACCAGGGCATCGCCATGGGCCAGCCCGTGATCCCCCCGCAGAGCACTCAGCCCGTGTTCGTGCACGAGGACACGTACAACCGGCAACAGTTCCCCTGATCGGACCGCGCTCTCTTTCGACAGAAACTTTTTCCGACTGCTTACTATGCTGTTTCTCGAGGATCATGTCATTGGTTTGTATAGTGAGTTGCATCTTGAAAAATATTCGCCAACTAGTCACTAGTTTTTGTATAGAGATCATGAATCTTGAAATTTAGTTGAATGGCTACATTGGAGTGTTTTTTTTTTTTTTTTTTTCTCTTTTCCTTTCATTGTTGCAAGATTTTATTTTATTTTTTCTTAAATCAGTATATTTGTTAGTAATATGAGACGGTTTCTTTCCTTGCTGATGATGTTCTTCGTGTTTTTCTACGAATTTCGAATGTTTTCGCGACAGATTGCTTGTTTATGACCCAGAATCAACCGATAAGCAAATTTTTCGAGCTTTATATGCTGCAGTAGTACAGCTGCAGATGCAGTTCAGTATCAGCATTGTTTTAGTGCTGCTTTAATTCATCTGAGTTCTCCGTCGCAATTGTTTCGAAACCTTGTGAGGATGATTTTGCATTTCTTTGTCAGTAATTGCTTGATGTTTTGCACTGCATTGGTTTTAAGCTGAAATATCTGAAGAGTGAATTCATAAAAAGCCACAAAATGAAAGAAATAATGAAAGAAAAGAAATTTTTGTCTGAATTTTAATTCGCTCGAAAGTTTACTTCCAATCTGAACTTCACCTTCAGTGAAACAAACAGGCAAGTATACAATACAATTACACAACTTGTTTTTTAAAAAAATTAAATCACAAATCCTTCAAAAGCAATAGATTCATATTGTTCACACTGGACATCTCCAGGTGCCTTTAAATAGGACAAGTACATCATCCACAATTTTCTCGGATCTCACACTCGCATCGATCTTACTTATTCCTTCAGCTTCGTCGATCTGAAGCAAATCCAACTGCGAACGCAACAAGCTCGCGGGCATGAAATGTTTCCCCTTGTCCGATCTTTTCTTCATCCTCGCGGCGATTAGTTCTGCCGGGGCTTCCAGACACACGAATTTCACTTTGCATTTGGAGAAACTCCCAGGCTTGTAACTGATGTCTGATGATCTGAGAATCTCCCTGTACTTCTTTTGCAATGCTGAGCAACTGATAGTCGCATTTTCGCTGAGGAGTAGCTTTTCCTTGATGGCATCGCGGAGTGCTTCGAGCCATGGAATCCGATCTGCGTCTGTCAGCGGAATTCCCTTGCTCATTTTTGCTGCAACAAAAGAGAGGTTCTTACAAGATGTGAAATAGATGAGGTTCATCAGTGAGTAGTTCAGTATAAGTTTCCGTCGCATTCGAAAGCATTTCGACTTAAGAAACATCTTCAAAACTTAAGAGGGCTAATGCAGTGCTAGAAGATTAACAAGAAGTAACATGAGAAGGTTTTACGCACTCGTTTAGTTACGTAGAAAGTTTAAGCGGAGACCGATTTACCACAAGCACTCACTGAAAATTTCATCGACGAAATCATGACTCGCTAAATTCTTAGAATAACTTAATGCTCATAGATTTCCGGCGCATAGTGGCAAACTGTTTCTTCCTTTTTTAACAACCCTAGTTCCAATACCAGTTATATTTGTCGAAGATACCGAAATTCAGAATATGTCAAAGGCCCCGATTGAAATTGACAAACTGAACATAAAAAAGCAAAGATGTTCTATAATTTCTGTTTTTATTTAAATGAACTGTAATTAAATGTCGTAATTTGTTTTATAGATGTTTCCAATGTTCTGTTAGTGAGTACCTTTATTTGCTGGTGA
Source organism: Tillandsia fasciculata (assembly GCA_029168755.2). NCBI lineage: Eukaryota > Viridiplantae > Streptophyta > Magnoliopsida > Poales > Bromeliaceae > Tillandsia > Tillandsia fasciculata. The sequence continues at coordinate 569,865 of CM054952.1, forward strand.
GTGGTAGTCGTCCGCCTCAATAAAGCTGCACCGTAATGCTTTCGCAAGCAATTCTGCAACAGTTCTGCCAATGTAGTGCAACAAATATTATAACCAAATTCAGGCCGCAAGGAATTAAAAGTTATTAGAGTCGCAAAAAGCCGCAGCAAAGTTAAGTTCTCAGCTCAAATTACCAGTTAAAACTGAGAAGGAGAAGGTGATTTAATCTGAAAAAAGAGAACCTGCTCAACAGGAAAGAGTTTTTGAACCAAACTCATTGGACTGCAATTGAAAGGCATAACATGCAACATTCCTGATCTTACTTAGAGGGTGTTGAAAGGAGTAATAATACATCAACCTACGCCTGTCGATTGCACACAACATTTATGATCCAAAGGTCGTGGATTGCATACGCAGATGAAGGCGCAGCGCAGGGTCTACGTGCCAGTTTCTAATCGAAAGTCTCTAATAACCAGAATCTTTTCAGATAGAACAAGATCCTTTCATTTAATTTTTTGCTGATTATCGAAAGAATGGCTACTGATATACGCAACTGATATTCACAGATCAAATTTCACTATCGACAGAGAGGTTTTCTTAAGAGATGATAACTGGCGACTATTATGCACTGATTTAGAGACAGAATGATAGATACATCATGTACTTTACTCCTACTAAATGATGTATGTGACGCCCCACTTCACAAGAGGTCACCCATCCGAGAACTACTGTAACTCTAGCACGCTTAACTCTCATAATCTTTGGATCTTGCTACCATCCAAAATGCTATAGCCGGGTTAAGAGATTTAATCCTATTATATCATTTATATATATGACTAATCCAAATTCCGAGGGTGTCACATTCTTTCCCCCTTTAAGTTCTGACGTCCACGTCAGGCTCAAGCACACTCACAAGCACCAGACGATGTGAGACTCGTCTCGCTAGCCTTAGCCAACCTTGTGGGGAGCTGCACTCCACCCACAACGGTCATTAGCCGGAGAGTCTTGCTCTACCCGCTATATAATCCTGGCTCAGCCGAGACTCATCTCACATTTCCGACTGGTGAATGGCTCTGATAACAATTATGACGCCCCACTTTCCAGAGGGTCACCCATCCTAGAACTACTCTAGCTCTAGCACGCTTAACTTTCATAACCTCTTGAATCTTGCTACCATCCAAAATGTTATAGCCGATTTAAGAGATTTAGTCCTATTATATCATTTATATATATGACTAATCCAAATTTCGGAGGTGTCACAATGTGACTATCAGAATCTATTATGAAAATCATCGATAAAACACGGACATGCTCTGAACTTATCAAAAGCAGTGCTGTCAGTATCAGCACATATTAATATGCGACATCAAATAGTGAGGCCACATTCGGTATTTTTGTCAATTTTTTCTGTTCGTATAAACAAAAATTCTTCGTGATTAAAGAAACGAAAAGAAACAAATGTATTACAAAGAATTAACAACATATAAGCAGTATAGTACAAGAGATTCTTACGATTTGCCGCAGCCGCTGACTCCCATAATCACAATTCCTAATCCTGAAACATAAGGAACAAATAAATTGATGGAACAAATCAATTTACTACAACTATCACCCATCTTGATCTAACCATCTATTTAAAAAAAAAAAAAAAAAGATTTTGTCATATAATCTTCTAATTTATTTGATTTGATCCAATTAATGATTCTTTAATTTTAAATTTTGAATACGTCGTTTATCTTTACAGATTCAATTAGCATATTTTATACAATTCATGCAAAAATTAGCTTAAATTTTGTACTGAAAGAATCATCAAATAACTTAAATTAAATAAAGTAAAAGATTTGATAATTAAATCAAGTAACTTGTATACATTTTCAACCAAAAAGCACCCAAAAATAAAGGAAAAAAGAACAAAAAAAAACAAAAGGAAAGGGAAACCAAAATTGAGAACAGGAACAATCAAAAAACAATCAAATGATCCAATCTATGTAAGTAAGGGACATGAAACCCTAATTGGAGCACGAAGGGGAGGGACCTGTGAGATCGGAAGTGGCGGCGTCCATGGCGTTGGGATTTGGAATTTTGAGAAAGAGAGAGAATGAATAGAAGTCGGCGCCGAGTATATGCGAAACAAATAGAATTCGGCGTTGATGTTATTATTATGATAATAATAATAATAATAATAATAATACGTTGGGTATGTGATAACTAAAACCAAAAAACAAAAAAGAAATTTGTGCCCAAATCAATCACTACTTTTCCAAAATCTCACGCAATGAATGCTTGTGCTTTGAACTGGACCTCGGACGTGTCCCCATCATCACATGTCACATGTACCTGTCTCATTTTGTGGATAACAATGTAATCTAACGGAGTCTAGTAACATTTTTTTTTTTTTTTTTTTTTTGGAGCAATTTTTTATATACCTCTAAAATTTTTTCTATTTTCAGATTTATCCCTATTAAAAGACTAATATTAAAACTACCCTTCTTACGTTACAACTTCTTTCCAAAATATTTCTGAAGTTAAACTCTATTAGTCTACCGTTTGGAGCTGTCGTTGTCTATGTAAAATTACCATTTTGCCCTTTCAATTATACCCTAAACCCTAAAACCTAAAAAATTCTAAACCCGAGCAAAATAGGTATATCTAATAGTTTTCAAACCCTAAAACCCTAAAAAATCCTAAACCCTAAATCCTAAACCCGAGCAAAATAGGTATATCTAATAGTTTTCAACTCCGATTATTATTTAACTCTAGTTTAACCCTAGTTAACTTAACAAAGGGAAACGGTAGGGATATTTTTAATAACGGTGGAACGTATGAGAGGTATTAGAAAGAAAAAAAATAAGAGGAGTAAATCAGATATTTTTTCAGATTTCAGGAGTACACATGCAATTATTCCTTCTTTTTTTTTTGTACTCATAAATTTTCGATTCTAAAATAAAAAAATATACAGTTAAAATTATAATAATTTTTTAAAATTTATATTATTTTATTAATAATTTACTAAACTATAGGGAATCATTATCATTCTAACTGTACATCCCTTTATTCAAGAATAAAAATTATATTCAAAAAAGTATAGTAATCCTACGCAATCTAATAAAAAAAAAAAAGTAAAAAAGACCTACGTACTATCGATAGCACTGAGTCATTAGTACAATAAAAAAATATACAGTTGATGTAATAGTAGTTCTGTAGAGTTTAGTAAGTAGGTAGTAGAATAGTATGATCTAAAATTTGATACCACAAAGTTCTCTGTGCTATTGACAACATTGAACTCCATAAATATATTTAACAATAAGTGGTATTATGGGAGGATTAAGTGGTGACATTAGTTTTGCTCAAACTTTCTAAATTCAATGTTAGTATCTTCTAAACTCTTGAAAGAGATTCATTTTTAAGCACTTAAAATTACTTTTACTAAAGAATAAATTATTGAAGGCTCTTCCACCATACACTACACTAGATTATGATAATGCATGCAAGGGAAAAGAATTACAGGAGGAAGACATTAACTTTCATAAATTAGCAACAAAAAAGTTCATACACTGCAAAAAATATCGGAGTTTTACGGAACGCGCATCGATCTTTTCATATTATTCAACCCACATCCATCCTTTGTTCCTACTATCTCATTCAAAGGAGCATCTAATAAAAGAAGAAATTACAACCCACATTGTTGTTGTTATTATTATTACTCTTCTTCGACAGAGAAACAAAAAGGACACCGAACTAGCCCTCGGCGATCACGACAACTTCATCACACCAAGTTAAAGGAAACAACGGTGTCCTTCGCCAGTACCACGAGAAGCATCGCGAAGTAAATCAGAACCCAACTGCGGGTCACCTCGTGGTGGACGTAGTCGAGGAAAATCTCCTTGAAGAACCCATAAATTTGCCAGTAGACTGAGAAGACTAGCAGAGAGGTGAGCACGTCCGTCTTCGACACGAGAAGCAACGCGGGAATGAGAGCATAGGTGATTTTCTGAGAGAGCTCGTATCGCCTTACCTTGAGGCTTTCCAAACTCAATCCGCTTTTTCGTGCTTTACCGATGGCCCCTTCCAACGGACTAAAAGCCATGACTTTTGAGGAGTCTCCGTCGTCATTTTTATTAGTCAGGCGATCAGATTCTCCGGCCACAACTGGTTTAATCATGTTCTGTAATAAGATGTAAATAAAATGCCCAAACTCAAAAAAAAAAGAAAAAAGAAGAGGCCATACAGAAAGAATGATGCTTGAATCTATATAAACTCTAAGACAGAGTTCACTAATATACTTCACTTGCTTTTGAGGATAATTTCTAACCTGCGAGTCAAAGTTCTCCTTTTGATTCATCACAGCCCCACTCTGTGCTTTCATACTAAAACTGCGAGGTAAAACTCGTGTGCTGTCATATGACGAAGTAAATGAGTAAAATGGAGATGTCGGCTTGCTCTCCAAAATCTGCAAAAGAAGTAATCATAAGGATATATCAAAAGCTCAAAAAGCAACCTTCGGCACGGTTTTTTTAACACGACTATTAATCACTGCGAATTATTAATGCAGTTGTGCAGTTTGGTATTTCAGTGGTCAGATTACTATGGAGAAGAATATGAAGGAAACAAAAATCTTTACAAAGAAATACCTAACACTGTCTTGACTTTAAGCGTATCAGAAATGTACTGAGAAAAAAAGTTTTAGATACTCAAACCTTAAACCTTACCTACTTTATTTTTCTATTCTACTCAATTGGTGCTGATCTCTCCTCATCGTTTCTCTTCAAATAATGCTGGGACAGGGACAAAATCAAGGATTTAAGTATCCATCGACACGGGCCGTATCCACCATGCCATATCGTGCCAACAAAATACCGACACGATGCAGCCCCATTGCCGATGGCACAACTCAAAACTCTTTTTTCTTCAAATTACAAAGTAATTTTTTAAATAAAATTTAAAATATTTGATAAAAATACGTAATAAGCAATTAGAAAATTTTATTGCTAAAAAAAATATTTCATGTCATTATGTGTCGGCACACATGTATTTTTTGTGACCGACACTCGTCGACATGGTCCGGCACACACCGTGCCGGCAAGTTTTCGGCACAATCCCGTGCCACGGTACTTAAATCCTTGGACAGAATAAAATTAACAATAGACACCTTCACGTTTGAAGTAAAGAGGCAAACAAACGGAGCATAGGCTAAGAGGTACAATACAAAGAAGCCAACGGCGTCTTAAAGATAAGAGCATCAAAATAAATGAGAAGAGTAGAGAACAATAGAGGAGAAGGAAAGAAAAGACGCGATTTGTGTCGCCAAAAGAAGACAAAAGGAAATGGGATAAAGAAAACATCCTGCTGTAGCGACTTACACAAAAGAGACGAAACAAAGAAGCATATAGAAGTGATAGTTCTGAAACACAGAAAGAGAGACGATAATATATTCAAAGAAATTCTTCTTTTACCTTTTCTTTTGGAGAGTGGAGACAACTAAGTAAGTTCATTCATTTGTCAAAAGTACTCAAAAATATTGATGGCGTTACTGATAAATAAAATTATCACCCAAGCAAATAACAAAAGCTCATTTTCCATACACGATCCTCATAGCTTCCTCGTAGAAAACAAAAACAACTAAGGAAACACATTAAGTTGAAGAAATCGAAAGCATATAGATATATCAAATTCAGGCCTTTGTTTTCCATAGCAGAATAAATATCAATTATAAATGTGGAACAAGGACCTAACAAACTAGTTCTCCAAATTTTATGAGCTTCAGGTAAAGAAATAATTCGACGCCAATTAATAATAAGCTTGAGACAGGAACTTTACAACATCTTAGCCTAACAAATTTAAAGAATCTTTAGGAGACCCTCTGATCTAATGCCAATTTATATTGAATAGATTATCTAAGAGAACTAAACTCTATTTGGTGAATCATTTGCTACCCTAATTGAATCGAAGAAATAATAGAGGAAATGCATCAGATTAAACAGGAAGTGTCTATCAAAAAGGCAAAAAAAGAGCACATTTAGCTTTCCTGGCCATTTAAATAGTTTACATAAAATAAAATAAAATAAAAAATAAAAAATAAAAAAAAACTCAGCAATTCTTTGTAACTCGATCTTCAGAATCGATTGGTAAAATTGCGGTGAAAAGAAGGTGCAAATTCCTAAAAAGTAAGATGAAATCCTACCAATAACACTCCAGAACCTCGGGTTTCATCAAAATTTCATCCTAATGCATCGAGAGAAATGCCCTAATTATCCTCTTTTGGATCAAAACCAATTTTCGAGAGAGAGAGAGAGAGAGAGAGAGAGAGAGAGAGAGAGCGCACCTTTGGGGGGCGAAAGAGAGGGTTCGGAGAGGAATCGAGCGAAGGGGAAGGGGGAACGGGTCCTCCGGCGGCGGCGGAGGAATATCGGAGGGCATGGGATGAAAGGGGGAGGGGATAGATCTGGGACGAAGAGGAGGAGGGGGAGGAGAAGGAGGGGTGGAGGAGGCGGATTAGGGTTTTGGATCGGGTGGTAAGGAGACGGGACGCCATGATCGTCGTCCTCCGATCGAGCGAGAGAATGAGCGGGAGAGATATAGAGAGAGAGAGAGAGAGAGAGAGGGAAAAAGGAGACGTAGTAGTGACTCGTGAGCGCGCGTGGGAACCACAATACGGGCCGCGTTTTTTTTTTTTGGGGGGGGGGGGGGGGAGAGAAAGAGAGAAAGATTTTGTTTTATTTTTTTTACACCAATCATCGCATGACACGTAGGGTCGAAATACCAGTGGATGCCACAAGGGACAGACCAAATAATCCTTGAACAATAGTATTTGTCAAAATAAAATTTTTTTTTATCAAATCAATATCAAGAATTTTTTTTTTTAAACGTGATAAATTATTTATCATTTTAAAAAAAACGAGGAATAGTTCATCATTTTTATAAAATTTTATAAAAAATATATAAATCATTCACCGCTTTTTTAATTAAATTTTTTTAAAATAATAATAAATCATTCATCAACAATGAATAATTCAACACATTTACAAAAAAAAATTCTATCCGGTGCTGGCTTGGCAAAACAAAAAATTATTTTACCAAATAAAATTTTTGTAAGATCACTTAGTCAATTATAAAATTTTCAAGGATCATTTAAGAAAAAACCCTCCCACAAATATGGGAGAAATTAAATTATCAAGCTTAAGACCCTTTTATATTAAGAAATTACATTACATACAGTAAAAAATAATAATAATAAATTAAAAACGCACAAGGTGATATTATTTCACAAAAAATAATTTTAACAAATCCATCAATGAACATAAAACCACACCACAATTTAAAACCATAAATAAACAAACAAACAAACAAACAAACAACCAACCAGAAGATGCAAAGATGCAGTTTGAATAAGCGTGCTTGTTTCTTAACACACAATGCTGCAATCATCAGTTCACTGCTTACCTAACACATGCGGCGAATAATCAACAAATGCGAATGCTGCTCTAATAACATTACCTTACAAAAGTTCCTTCTAAGCCTCACCATCTGCCTGTGCTTATACAAAAATCAATTTGGAGAGAAGATGTCCAAGGGCACACCTCGAGCGCTGCTTCCGCCGAGACATTATAAAACAAGTTGATTCTTACGAAGAACCGGATGAGCATCACAAGCTTAGCCGAATTTGAACCTCGAGTTATTCTTGTTATTGTTTCGGCCGGAGCAGATCCAGGAGCAATGTCGTTGGCGGAAGCGATATCAGATAAGAGGAATAAGAGGATCAATTATGAGGAAAAAGGAAATCGGCGAGGGGTTCACATCCTTTTATTCCTCGGGAACAACTTAAGAAGGTTAGGGTTTGCTGAAACTAGTTTACAATGGAAAACGGTACAACAGGGCAGGGATGGCAGGTGATCGAAAATGTAGGAACAACAAAGGAGTGGAACATAAATATGGGAAATGGGATTAAATTGGTCTGAGAGAGGTTAAGGTTCTGATTCCGGAACTACGGAGAGATGGAGGGACTCAGGGATATCCTGGATTTCGTCAGAGAAAGCAAAATTAGGGGGAAGGGTCATTAGGGCTCCTCCGTCTCTGCTCTTCCCAAGCCACGCCATTGCCAAAGCATATCCCAGTGCTCGACCTACCGGAATAGCCACAGCGTTTCCGACTTGGCGGTACCTGCGAATTTAGCACGGTGCTTTAGAATTATATTCAATCAAAGATTACCGCCAGAATTGTATATAGAGGCATGCAAATATGCCATTGAGTAATTTGAATACAGATGCTTTAAACGTCAGACCACTACGTTATCTTATAAAACCAAAAGTCTGTGAAGTTTCACTCGGTGCAGACATCAGTTGTGCATTCTCTAAAAAATATTGACAACCAGATGTCCAAGATACCCGTATTAAACAAAATGATCTGGGAAAAATAGAAGCTTCATTAGAGGCCAAGAACCTAAAATAAGAAATCGGTTACTGGTGAAAATGTACGGCTAAGTGAATTTAGGAAAAGAGGCCTCGAGGTCGAAGAGGCATGTATGTAGAGAAGCATGAAAGGAGTGAAGAGACTAGGAGGAACAAAGCATGATAATCGAGGTCATTGTTTGGTAATGCTATGTGCAATATTGCATGAACGCAGTCGCATGTCACAAGAGCGGAAATTTTGAACAAAACAAGATAGCATGACTCGAACACAACTAGTTAATAACTAAAAGAAACCCAGAATCAACACGAAACTACCTGAAGTTATAAATGATACGACACGACAAAATTAAAAATGAGAGCAAATTTTTTGAAAACTTGAGATAAATTACAGACAATTATAGACAATCTTCAAATTGACGTGGCCGACATGATTGTCAGAAACGAGCATGATCCATGAACCAAGTTGCCACACCAGAAGGCTACGATCCATCCTAAACATTACAAGAATCATTCTTTCCTATTTAATAAAAGTCCACCTCTAACCTATATAAAGAAAGCAAGAATTATCTTCATCAAATTCTCTAATAATAGTCAGTTCACAAAAATCCATTGATAAAACAGGTACACTTTAAATCCTCCACAAACACGAAGATGTGTTTTAAGTGAACAAACAGAATTCGTGGCAATTAAAGAAAAATCACAAAATGTATTTGAAACATGAAAAACCCACGCACCTGTCTTTAATTGACCCGTGGAATCTATAATAGTCAGGAAAACCTTGCAATCTTGCATTTTCTCGAATGGTGAGTATCCGGTCTTGCTCGGGATGTAGTATGGCCTAAAGAAATTTTGAGAGATGAATTTGATGCTTATTATGTAAATGGTTATATGAAAAGATAAAGCCCAAAGTTGAGGAATATAACTAACTTGCATGCGAGGGTTTGATATCGTCAGCACAGTTGCCACTACCTCGTCCCACCAAAGTCGTGCATAAGGTCTATATAATTCTGTATCTTATCATAATGGATAACCAGAACTGTGGTGCCAAAGTGTAGATAAAAAGATCCAACTAACCTTACAGACTTTCCATTCTCGTAGCGCAATGCACAATCTGGGATCTGAGAAGAAAACAGATAATGAGATCATCATTAGAATGATTGAAGTAAGCTCGAGGATTTACATTTGCATTAAACTGGCCCCATCAAACTGATCAGACCATGAATGGATACATAGAACTGTCTAGGTTAACTCATAAAACTAGAGAGTTCAAGAAGCCGCATCAAATTATTCGAGCTGCCAATTCAACTGGTGAACCGTGCAGATTGAAACACCAACTTCCATTAAGACCTTGTCTATTAATAATAGAGTGACTTAAAAGTTCAACAATGTATCCTCTTGTTTTGGTCTAAGAATGGTTCTCCAGTATTTCCTGTTTCACGTAAAAGTAGGATTAACTTGGTTACGATTTAACAGGATATATATCATGTTAAAATTTAAAAGAACTGATCTACTTTTTATTACTTCATGTTGCCATCACTGGTTCAATCAATTGTCGAACCAGTGAACCTTGAAATGGTATCTTCTCAAAAAACACTCTCTCGCATCTTATCCCATCTAATCCAATCCTAGGTGCCAAATGGATAGAATATGTATATCAATATTACTTTGGAAAAGAAAAGATAGCATGCAAACCAATTAAAAGATGTATGCTACAATGCGCAGAACTTTATTATAATTTTTTTTCTGAAGGTCCAAGCTTCAATACATAATCTTCCGAGTATGGTTTGCAAAACTTCACCCCCAAATAAAAAGATAAAAGATAAATATGAGCTGTTTATTTTATATGTACCACAAGCGAAATAAACTGACGTTGAGCCCCATGTAACAAATAAGAGCACTGCCACAAAAGGAAGAAACAAATTATGTTCTCAATCTATATTATATATTTTTCTGTATAGCAATGAATTTTATAAGTTTCTTCATGACCTGGGATTTCTCTATGAAATACTAAAAACTACGAACTCTTTACTTACTGTTTTCCATGTGAAACTGGCATTCAATTGTGTCGTTAATTTATATTTGAAGGTAACCTATATCAAATAGGATTAACTGCTTAAGAAGTCCCCAAATGATGGGGAAATTTTTACTTTCGTCACTCAATTTCTAATCAAATGATTCTATAGAAGAAAACAAGTAAAAGAAAGGCAATGATTATACAATGAATAAGCAACTTACACCAAACACTTTAGGTCAAACTACAACACTTAACTAGCAACTGAATAAAAAAAGAGATCTTGCGAAGTTTGGAACAAAAACATGTCTCCCCAATGCAAGGAATTAAGTGCCGTGGCACGGGGACGTGCCGCTCTCCACCTAGCACGGTACGGTACGGGCACGCTTCCGTGCCGACACGTGACACGCTTCCGTGCCGATGGATACGCATGACCTCCCAGTGGCATGCTCTGACACGATTTTTGTTTATTTTTTTTGTTCCCAATAAGCTCTTAGGCTGCGTTTGGTTCGGGTATAAACGAAAACTAGTTATTCCTGGGATAGGTAAAGTTCAGGTACAAGCAGGAATTAAAGGAATTTTGTATTTAGTTGAGTATAAGAGTTGTACCGGGGATAAGAAAAATTGTGTTTGATAAATTAAAGAAAAATAAGAAGAATAGAACGGATTAAATTTTCAATTTAAGATAAAAATCTGTATGGTATGATTTTAAATATTTAATTGAAGATATTTACTATAAAAAAAATATTAAAATTTATATTTTACTTATATATAAAAAAAAATTCTTAAAAAAATTTGGTTTTTGAAACTTTATAAATTTTTTAAAATTCAAAATTTTGTATATAAAAATTGGTATAAATTTTAAAATTTTAAAAATTTTAAAAATTTTAATTTAAAATTAAAAATTTAATTTATAAATTTTAAATTTTATAAATTTATTAAAATTGAAGTTAAAAATTTTAAATTGAAAATTCTCTAAAGTTAAAAATTTATAAATGTTTAAAATTTTAATTTTAATTGTCTTTTTATAAAAAAAATTGTATAAATTTATAAATTTAAAAATAAATAAATTTTAAAAAAAAATTAAAAAATAAATTTTTAGATTAATTAAAAAGTAAATTAAAAATTTAAAATTTATAAAAAAAAAAAAGTATAAATTTAAATATCTTATAATTTAAAAAAAATTAATTAAAAAAAAAAAGAGTAAGCAACAGGTGGAACAGTTGTTCCACCTGTGAGGTGGAACAGCTGTTCTACCTTTATACCAGGTTATCCGGGATAACTTGGTATGGGGAGGATTGTTCCCCCCCCCTCCCTTTTTGCCGTTTGGGTATAAAGGAGGGGATAACCCTCTTATCCCCCCTTATATCCGGTACCAAACGGTACCTTATAATATTATTTTGAAATATTTAGTCAAAAAATTATGAGTATTGGTTATGTATAGCTTATTATACTCACCAATTAACATACTGATAACTTTTTATATATATAAAATACCTCATAAAAAATAGAAATAACAATATAATAATAAAATTCACAAGTATAATAAGTATTTAACCATATGTTTATTGTATAACCATGTGTTAAAATATAAATATAAAAATATATATCGGTACAGTACAGGTGATACCCATTGGGTATCGCTCTGTCTCGAGCGATACCCAATGGGTATCGCCGAGACGGGAAGGGAGGGGGGGTTAGATAAACCCCCCCCCCCCCCCCCCCCCGTACCGTGCCCCTATTGTAGGGGCACGGGGCGGCACTTAATACCTTGCCCAATGTCCTCCCAAAAAAAAAAAAAGACAAAAAAAGGAGAAAACAGATCTTACCAGTGGCCTCCCCGATGGTAATAATATTCGTTCCATTGCCGGATCTAACTGCACGGTGTTGTCAGGACCAACTATGAGACCGCGGAGGTCTCTAAAATTAGCTCCCTGGATAAGCATATGATTTTAAAAAAACTGGCCAAACATCAAACTGGAAATTGGAGTATAGAGGTAATTCAAAGCAACCTTTCTTTTAGGAACTTGACAAACTCGTAAGTAGTCATTCTCGCCCAGCTGTAAAGGGCGATGGTCGTACAGCAAAGATTTAGAACCTTCTAGTCCACTGGCTGCTAATAAAATCATCGCTTGAATATGAATGGAATAAGAAGTTACAAATAAGACTATCTTACAAAAAATGCATGCAACATGGATAGAGAAACCATGGTCATTGAATTTTACAGTTATTTAACTAATTAAGCATTTGCATTAGTAACAAACATCGCCATCGAAACTATATGCACAAAACTAGAATGCAATCAAGGCAAAACAAATCAACGAGTCACAAAAATCAAATCTGAAATTTCTGTTTTTTTCAATAAGGTATAACGAACCAGTCTTAGGTTCCCGAATGTATCTTTGAAACTCTGTTTGAGGTCTCTTTTGATATGGCATCTGCTCACGATATTCCTTGTTTGTTACCTAAAAGGTAAGTAAGAAAAAAAAATTTAGTGCGACAGGATAAAGCTGGAAATGGCCTTGCAAACTTGAATTTGATCACTTACTGCTGGAAGATCAGAAAGAATATCTTCTAGAACAAGTGCCTTTTCTAACTGCCTGGGTTTGCCCGCATCATACCCAACTAGGTTTCGCTATGAGAATGGTAAAGTTATGATATTAGTTTAAAAATGTGACATCTCATGCAACAGAAAAAAACAAAAGTTGAAGTTTGGCCTCCATTTCAATTTAATCCTCGTAGTTTAAATTACCACAATTTAGTCCCTGAAGCTAGCTTTGCATGAGATTCAAGCCCAATTAGGTTTCTGTTTGAAGAAGGCGCGACAATTAATCATCAACATCAGACTCTGCTTAGTTAAAAAAGAAGGCAATTTTGACAAAATATTGAAATTGGATCAAATTTCAGGGATCAAATTGTTAAAATCGAAACCACGAAAATTCAAACAGGAGTAGAACATTACAACTGAAACTTCGAAGAAATCAAAATTCAGATCAAACTTCGGGGACTTACTATGTAATTATAATCTATAAAAAAAAAAGAAGAAAATAATGTGTCCAGCAAGAACTAGCAGCATTAGAAAATGATAAACGGACAGGAGGCATGCATACGGTCTTCCAGAGGACTAATATGCAGTAGCTTACTATACTATACCTACCAAAACATTTTCCTTTCTATATCAATTAAATTCTGAAGAAAATGAGAAAAATTGAATAGAAATGTACCTCAAATTCTAACGGAGAACCATACTTTTCAATTACTTCATGTGTAGGAAGCGGAAATTGGGGTAGTTTCTGAAAGAGAAAATATGATATAAAAGGTCAATCATGCATGGAGCAAAATGTTGTTTTACAATTGATTTAGTCTAAAAGCTTAAGTTGCTAGAGAATGACTTTTCTAAAGTTCACACTCATAACACTCCCTCATGTCTGGGCTCAAGGCTTTTTACATGCCCAAGACAAGGATTTCGAAATTTGAGTGAATGGGAGCAGATAGTATAGTGAATGTGCCTGGCGAGATTAAAACTAAAGACAGCTTGTTCTGATACTATATGAAACAACCAACTTATCTAAAAGCTTAAGAATGTGTTCATTTTGATGTAAGTGGAAATAAGGTCAAGGCGAACTACGATGAAGTATGTCATTTTCACATGGCTGTTTGCTTGCCTTAAAGCTACCTAGGGGAAATAACATGCAAAGTCTAGCATTAAGCACAGACATTTTATCAATCATCATAGCTACCGATTTCCTGAAATTTGAACCAATAGCAATGGAAATCATTGCATGGAAAAAGTGAGAAATTCAGTGAAGGTTCAGTTTCTCTATTCTTTACAATTTCACTAAACCAAACAATGAAAACTGAGCACCAAAACCGTATCTTGACAACTATGGCTCCACCTATATCAAAACAAATACACCCTAAGTTGTTAAAGGATGGTGTTTTATAGCTTATACTCAATTATAGTCATATATAAAGAACACTGTTACTTGCCTCATTAGGCTGACACCCCCACAAAAATACACGCAAGCGAAATTGTGGGAGGCCATAACAACCAGCAGCCATGATCCCTAGCCTTGCTTGGTAATGCATGCTAACCAGACGGCCTAAAGCATATCTAGCAACTGTAGCCTTGGCAAATTTTAAAATATCGAGAACATTTTCCATCAAAACATATTTGGGCTTCAAAAATTGAACAATGTCCATGAAGACGATGACTTGGCGGTTTTTTTCATCTTCCAGTGGTGCCTCAAAATTCCTATAGCGATTATAGCCGCTGATACCTTGGCATGGTGGGCCCCCACAAATGACATCGACATCACCCTAGAATAATTAAACAAAGTAAGACAATAAAATTTGAATTAATCAAATGGCGTAAGAAAACGAATATTCTTTCGGTGCCTATTTGTCCTGGCTTACAGGACTCGCCTGAAATTAGTTTCCGGTCCTCAAAAACAGTAGGTTATGAAATTTGTCAGGTGATACACCCTTAGTTACAAGATGATTCATCCTTTGTAAGATGTTAAATTGACTAGAAGAAAGCACAGACATCAAGGTGACCACTTACGGGGAGTGGCAAAATCTTAGACTTGAATCCTTCAATTACAAAATCCTGTATTGACTCTTCACAGTTGCTGGAAAAAGAAAATGTCAGGACGAAAGATTGCTCGCATGTCCACATGAAAGCTTTATAAAACCTAAACCTGCATACCTTAGTCCTTCAATTGGCTCCCATGTGTCTTCATTATAACTGTAGCCCCTCCAACGAACCTAGACACGACAAATTAAGTGAAGATAAAGTAATTTACTAAGACAAAATTCAATGAAAAACATTAACCCCACTTAACTCTAAAACAAAAGAGAAAAGAAAAAAGAAAGTTCATAAATAGAAACTACAAGCAAGTCCAGCCGTTTGAGTGATAACCTTTTAGATTCATCCGTACAATAATTTGAAGTTTTTGGTTAGTTACTAGTGTTACAACATTCCCTAAGAAGTAGCTTCACTAGATTAATAAATAAATGATCAAGTATGAGTAAGTAAACAGTCAACTATTGAGAAAAGGACTATTTTCCTCTTTGTATAACCACCTGAAGCCATAATGGTCCCTACATGCACTTGTTAACTGCTACAAACAAATGGCTCAAAAGTCAAAACACATCTTGCAACCACATGTTGACAAATTTTATTACATTGACAAAATGTTTTCTATGAAAGCAGATTTAGGGTTCAAAATGGCGCAATTTCCATGAACAGTCTTGAATTCAGTTCTCAAACTTGGATATATTAAACTAACATAAAAGGAACCTCACACCAACATGTAGAATAAGAAATCTAGAAATGATGCAGATTATTGAGGCAAATATGATTGATAGTTGGACAGAATTAATTTAGGTTCCCATCTTGTACCATGTAGTTCCATTAATAGAACTTAAACCTGAAAATATTATCATGCCCCCTTAAATAGGCAAATACTATCATAGACAGTCTTACTAGTAAAATTCCTTCCTTGAACAAATAGTTACAGGACAACCATTTTACCCCTCCCTCCTCTTCATCTTCCCTTCTCCATCGATGAACTGGGCCAGGGTTCTTTTTTTTGGGGGAAGGGGTTGTTGTAGCTTCATCCATATCCCTTCTCTCCTCGTCCCTCTACGTCTTCTTTTTCTCCTTCATCTTCCCTCCTCTCTTGAATACTTTATGCAATGAGAACGAGAATAAGAAAGAAAAAAAGACAGACCACAGCCAATCTATCTCTTCTTTTCATCTTCTCCATTGGTGCAGAGAGGGTGAGAGATAGACAAAAGGACGGAACAGCATCTAGGCGGTCTCCCTTGTCCACCAAATTGGGAAAGGAAGGGGATCAAAGGATGGAAAGGCATTTGCAAGAGAGAAAGGAGGGAGAACTGATTACAATTCATCAATTTACTACTTGACTCGTAGTAGAATTTAGATAAACCTTAAACGTGTTTGCTAAGAGGATGACTGTCGACTGGATTTGTTAATAAGGACTTTAAGAAAAACTCTTTGCATAGATTATATTTCAAACTTCACAGGGTACTTCTAAACAAATGAAATTCCCTTAATTTCATATCCGAAAAACATGAAAATGGCATAATACTAGCAGTGGCAAAGAGTTAAAGCAGAAAAACAGATTTCACCATAAAAGCAATGATAAGACCACATACCTTAAATTTTAAACCACGCTTTCCAACGTTAGTGGGATCACCATAACAGATATCAACTAGCTTTGATACCACAAATTCTTCATCAGATTCCGAAGAATCATCTTCGTTGTCCTTTCTAGGAGCTCTTACATTTGAATTAGAGCTCTTTCCTTTACCATGCCTCACATACTTTTCACATAGCTTCTCCCATGCCTTCAATAGATCAAGAAAATCAACAGCAGTCTCGTTCCTGACCTATTACAATACAATGTCAGTGCAGACTAAAAATGAACATTAGTTTCATGTTCAATATAAAATAGATTCCCTAGCTTTATTTTTTTTCCTTCTTTGGTTGACAACCTCGCTACGTTTTGTTGTTTTGATAGGAATTGTTTCCATCAATTAAATTGGGGATCTCATCACAGCTGTACCTCCTTTCAGTTGACACGACAAGAGATTTTGTTAAGAATTGACGGTTGGTAGCTAATGGAACCATTAGTTGCAAGTGATGGAAATAATCAAATCAAAACAAGCAAAAAAATTGAGGGGTCTGATTTTAAAAAATAATCTAGGGGTTCGAACTACTGTCAACTTAGTATCCATACATTTTTACCTAATTTATTTTAGACCAGGAACAGCATACCTGAACCTCTGGATGATTTAGTTTCAAGCTTTTGCATGCAGCTTCTTCAGAATCAACAGCCCATCTCTACGGAGCAGTGGTAAAAATCATCCAAGAGAAGAATAAGTACAATGAGATACTGCACGATAAAATCAATAATAAATGGAAGGTAAATACCGCCACAAGATTCACACCAGCAGTGCATGCTCCAAGAGAAAGACCAGTAGACATCCCACCACACCCACAATACAGATCTAATAAAGTTAGCTCCGTGTCTTTCGATGCCTGATTCTCATGCCTTTTATTAGGGAATGGCTTTCTTGCTACACCATTGATACTATTTGTACTAGAAAAACTGGATAAGATCGTATAACCATTTTCTTCTGAATCATCTGAAATTGAAGGCAAAATTATGAAACTTCCTAGTAATATTAATCAGAAAAGTAAACAGTACAGAAAACACCCCCCCAAAAAATTGCAAATGTGTATGCTATCCATATGCTACTAAGCATAAACGTTCTGTGGGTATATATTTACAGGACTTGGAATAGCAAAGTACATAGTGCTGGCAAATAGGTAGTCATTGTTTTGCAATAGCTGTTCTAAAAATCAAGAAATCAAAGCAGGCCAATTTTAAATTTTGTTACAAAACATGCTGGATACCTCAAGAGCCAAGGGCATCAATTTCATCATTTTGAGACAACTTACACATTGTAATGGTACTGAATGTACTATACTCTACAGAGTACTTCATGTCATAGTAAAAATAGTATGAAGGAATTGATTTGGACTTCAAGTCAACCTGCAAAAGAAAACAACTTGATTGTGTTTATGACCTTGTAAAAACTCTTAACGACCAATTAGAACAAAAAATGACTGAAAAACATTGGCTTGAAACCGCATACAGTGGGAGAAGCTTGTACAACATAGGCTTTGGAAACAATGCAATCTAGTAGGTTGTCATTTTTTAGATCCGAGTAGAAAAGCCGCTTCTTGTCGTGGGATGTCGCTTGCTCTTTAATAACCTGAGGTAAAGACAATTTTAGGCCATGATATAAACCATGATGTTTAACTAGATTAACTCTTATCTAAATGCTGGATGCAAACATATAAAGAATGAATGCAATTCTGGGTGGCAATCAACCTTGCAAGCCCTGCTTACCTAAGATCAAATTAGACCAAAATTATCAATTTGCATCTTAAAAGTCTAAAATGCACACTCAAATCAAAGATATTTGACCCTCACGAA
Source organism: Tillandsia fasciculata (assembly GCA_029168755.2). Lineage (NCBI taxonomy): Eukaryota > Viridiplantae > Streptophyta > Magnoliopsida > Poales > Bromeliaceae > Tillandsia > Tillandsia fasciculata. The sequence goes on from CM054952.1 coordinate 588,293, forward strand.
TGATTAAAAATAAATTGGATATTCTAATAAGTAATAAAGTCAGACAAACAGCTGGTAGGACCAAATAACCTAGTGATCTTGAACCATATTCATTATGGTTCACACCCATTGTCACCATAACTTTGTTGTTAACTAACAGACCCCGCATCAAATAGAACATGACAGTTTCTAGAACCAAACATCAAAAATTACAAACTCACAGTATCTTCGGCTCTGAAAAACCATTGTACTGTGCAATAATAGATTCCTCCTGTTGTTTCAAAAAACTCCAAGATCCTGCCAATATAATCTGGTTTACCCTTTGGACCCTGTCAAGATATTAACAGAAAGTCACTTCACAGTGCCACTATTAGAAAACACAAATATCGCTACATAATTCAGGACAAGATGATGCTCATTCCGATTCAAGTATAGGGTAAGTGAAAATGGAAAGTAGTTGTTATTATTTTTCAAATTTATTGTAGAGCTAGGCTGGAATGCTATTAATAGCACCAAGTCATTGGTGCTATTAAGTTTTTAACCATTGGATTAAAAGATGTGTGGTTGAGATGATAGTGGGTCCCTTGGATTTAATGGGTGGTTGGGAAAATAGTAAAATCTAACGGATGGAAATGATCAAAGGTGTTGATCTAAGGGTAGAAAACTTGATAGCACCAAATGCTTGGTGCTATCGATAGCATAACAACCGAACTCTTTATTGTAAAGAAACTTCATTTGCAATAAGTAATGCAAAATCAATATGTGAATAATACCATGATAACAACCAAAAACAGTACTAGGACAAAGAATCAGCCAATTCTTTGCTTCCATCTTGCATTATACTGTCACTGTCAATCTTGCAGGCTAGGAGTTAGCCATGAGATAAATTTCTGCTCCTCGAAATACAAAGTTAATTTTGGCGATGAGAAGTATTAAACTGTGTTCTCAAACTTGTCTATGCATAAACTAATCTTTGTCCAGATATAGTACTAGGTGGTGTTATTTCCAGACTCATTAAATTGCAGAAGTTAATATGAAAACACATTGAAATCAATAAAAACATTGCACAAGAAGAAAGAATTTTCATTATCTGCATTTCACTCACTTTCACATATGCACAATCCCCAATGCTCAAAATACACCCACATACACTTGCTTTCAAGAAATGAAATTTTACATCTAAAATAATATCATTGTCGTCATCATCACTGCAATATACAAAATCATGGTCAAAAAGGATGATATTAGTAAGTAAATTGGGTAATAAAGTTCAACTCCCTGAAACAAAACACATATGCATGATCCACTTACTTGGCAGCTCTTCGATTATTGCTCCCTTTACACTTCAAAATAAAAACAAGGGTATCAAATACAAAATTACCAGAATATCCCAATAAAGCAGCAGATTTCCTTACAAAATAATGTTCCTATAGATATGCAGCATATGCTAATAAGCTTTCTTTGGAGAATCAAAGCTAATAAGCATTCGCAAGAATAAAATTCTAGTCAGAGTGAGAATTTGAATATGACAGACCAGGTCCGTGAAAATTATTAGAAGGGAAGGCAAGAACATTCATATTTGGCATCCATACTATCAAGTTGTTACTAAAGAGCCTCTTTGGCCCAAACAAAGTCTTTGCAAAAGAGGTGGTTGATCAGAGTTTTTCCTTAGTATCGTCCTAATAACTTCTGAGTATACCAAAATTAGAAGCTTCTAATTCAAGCTTCTGCTTTTGGAGCCTAGAGCTCTTTTTAGCTTCCAACCACAGCAAAAGCCCCAGGCCTTTTGTTTTTGACAAATACCTGGTTACTTCTTCTAGAAATAGCAAAGTTCTTCTAGAAGCCAGGCATAACAAGCAGGAAGTTACAAACACTAATATGCCCGTCCTCAAATAGGGTGGTGTAACTAATAAAACACACAACACTGATTAGTCGTATGCTAAACGTCATTCGGTTTTGAGAGTCTAATAAGGTGCCCTAAAGACGAAGCGTGAAAAAATATGCAGGTAATTTAGTTTAGCATCAGCAATCCAGGTCATATGATGTGTCATCTGATTTGAGGGATGAGTCTATTTCATTAGGCACCGCAAAGTTCATGCATGGCAAAATTCAATTTACAGCAAAAAAATCAATACAAAGGCCTATCTAGACTGCAGATAAAACTATTTTCTGTCTTTCTTCTAGAAGCTGCTCCCTCCTCCACATATACTGTGGTAAAGGAAGGGAAATGCTGTAGCAGTAAACGAGGATGTACAATGTGGCTCATAAAGAATGAACCGAGACAATTCCCAAATCTGAAAAAGAACTAAGAACCACTTAACAGAAAAGATATGATCTTTGCAGCTTCTTAGCCAAAATGAAGCAACGTCAAAAAAGTAAAACTCCTAGAGACTGCAAAAAGCAACCAAGGAAAAGGCAAGGAAGCAGCTTGAGAGGACAAACAAAATCCAAATTTGGCATTTCTTTTCCATTCTATATCTAAATTAAGTAAAGAAAAATTCCTATTTAGTACATGATGGAGAACGTTAGAGAGTTGGGTGCTACCTTGCTCACATAGTGATGAGGCCACCTCCTCCTCGCTTCCTCATCCGACACCGGATCTCCTATAAAGAAGCAATCACCATTGGCATCCTGCATCTCTGAAGAACCCACTGGAGCTGCTCCTCTTATCCCCGATCCCACCCTCAGCTTCTTCGGAGGCGGCAAAGCCAGTGACTTCAACGGCGCCTTCTGATTGCCATTGCTGCTTGTTGTAATGGAGCAGGGAGAATTCTCTGCAGTGGAGAACCTCGGCGATCGCCTCAAGGACCCGTTTTCGCCCAAGCTCGGAGCTTGGGCGACACTATAGAGAAACCTAGGGCCATTAATTTGGACTATAGCAGAATTCAAAGGGGTTCTAGAAGAGGACATGGAGCAGGGCTCGAGGGGCTTGAGGATTGCAAGGGGTCCCAGCGACGGCCGCAAGGAGCCATTCCCTGCCGAGCTTAGAGCCAATACTCCGTCCTTGAGAATCCTAGCTCGGACTACAGCCCCATTATTCTCGGACGAATTTTGCGAGGGGCGGCCGAGAAACCTCGGCGACCTCCGGAGGGAGCCATTGATTTGGACCAAATCCCCATTGTTCTCGGACGGATCTGTCGAGGATCGGCGCCGAGCCTTCGGTGAGGGAAGAGCAGAGAGGGAACCGGCGCTTCGAGAGGCGGAATTAGAGCCGTTCCCCACCGATCTCGGACCCGACACTCCATTCTCGAGAAACCTAGGCGACCTCCGGAGGACGCCATTGTTGCCGACCGGATCCGCTTTACTCTTAGAGGAGTCCAGCGAGGACGGAGAGCAGTGACCACCGCAATCGAGGGGGCCGAGGATCGCTAGGGGTCTCGGCGATCGCCTCGGCGAGCTCGGAGCTCGTGCCCCGCTCCGGGAAAACCTAGGCGACCTCCGGAGGGCGCCATTGGGGTCGATTGCCTCCGCATTGCTCCTGGACGGGCTCCGAGGGGATTGGCGAGGCTTCGCCGAGGCCGGAGACGGGGGATCGCCGCTTCTGGAGGAGGAGAAGGAGGAGGAGGAGGAGGAGGAGGAGGAGGGTTCGAGGATAGAGAGTGGGGTGGGGGAGGGGAGATCCTCCGCATCCATGGCGAGGACGGAGGAACCAAAAACCCTAGCTAGGGTTCAGAGGAGGAGGAGGAGGAGGGAGAAGAGAAGTGGAAAGAAAGGACGATCAAAAGAATGAGGGAGGAGAGAGAGTGTTGGGCGGGAGGAAAATACTTATTGTGGACTCAATATAGATGTATTATTGTACGATGAAATAAATTTTGAGCAATATGTATATTTAAAAAATATATATATATTTTATCTATATAAAATTTATTCGTCACTCGATGTGATGGATAAAATTTATCTCATCTTAAAATGGGGTGGAATATAAGATGTACATTCCAAGAAGGTGTACATCTATTTTTTTCTTATAAAAATAATATATTTTTTAAGAATCATTTTAAATAACTTTTCATCATATCCCCACTTATTAAATAAGTAACATGTAAAATATACATTCCATAAAAAATATACAAAAATTTTTCATAAATTTTACCGGTCGAAGCAATGAATGAGATGTAAATATTGCTCAACTGAGTAATATTATATGCCTAATATATATATATATATATATATATATATATGATATACACTTTATTATTTAATAAATAAAATATATTTATTAATTATTAATTATTTCAAAATAATTAATAAAATTTATATTATTTTAAAATAAATAAAATATAAAATATAAATTCTTTTTAAATATACAAATATCATTTTTTTCTCTTCAACGATATCAATTATTGAAATTGTACCCTCAATCATTTATTTCTCTTTTTCTTCGGTAAAAATGTATCCAAACCCCTCAACTATATAAACTTTTAAAATTCACCCCTCCTTTTTTTAAAAAAAAAATTTAAATAATTATAGTCAGTATTATAATCAAATTCATCAGCTATGTCACCAAAATTTAATGGCTATTTATTTTCTAACACATAAAAATAAGCTAATTAATAATCATTAATAGTATCATTAAATTTTTAAAAATATTAATTTAAACAAAATATATAAAAATTCTAAAAATATTTCTTGTAACTCTATCTTATTTCAGAAACATATGAATTATACTAATTATTTCGAGATAACTAATAAATAAATATCCATTCTGAAATGAATAGAATATATATTATATATTTAATTTTGAATGTACGAATAACATTGCTCGATGTAAATTCAAAAAAAAACTCTCAAATTGTTATTAGAATAAATTAGACACGTATCGGTGATGACAATTGTGTGGCAAAATTTAAATATTTTGTATTATTTAACACATCAAACTATTTGGTGAAATAATTTCATGTACATAATGTTGTTTCTGATACCTCATACTAAAACTTATTTTACTTAAGAAGCACTTGTTAATGGATTTCCATCCCAGGTACTGTGAAAATAGTAATAAGAATCACATGCATTTGTTTTACCAAAAGTGTGGGAAAAATAAAAATCAAATTCAAAATTTAGGAGGGAAATGGTAAATTTATTCAAATTATTGCACAGCCCCTCATAAATTGCACTAATTTCAAATTTGAATTGTGGGTGGTTTGTTAGATTTATTTCGTGAACATGGTCCACCACGCTCTCCGTGTACCGCAATGGTCTCCACTCTCCATCACCACTCTCCTTCCAATCCATACCGTCCAATTAGTTTCAATATTATTTTTTTTCTATTTTACAAATTGTTTATTTATAATGTCCACGGTCCACATATGACGTGGTGAGAGTGGTCCAGCGAAAAAAGTTGTAGACCACCAGTGGAAATAGTTTTGTAATTTACTGCGTGATTGGTTTTGCTCACCTAAAATATACCAAAAGTAATTTTTTAACTTAATTTTTTTTTATTATTGATTTAGTCATTAAAAAGTTTTTCAAAAAATTATTTTACGAATCAGAGAAAAATTATTGATTTAGTAATTTTTTTTTTTTACAATTTTATATGCTTAACCTTTTTTTTTTTTTTTTTTTTGAGTAGGGATGCAAATAATCCATTAGTAGAGCTCCTGTCCCAATCCTTCTAGAATAGAATGGTAAATAAGAATAAAAATTATAATTATAATTTATACATTCTAAATTCAAAAAAAAAAATTCTTTTTTTCATATGTTAAAATTTTACTTTCGTTATATTTAAAATTAATTTATTTTGAATTCGCTCCACTCCGATAAGAAATAAAACGGGAGGTTAAGGACCCGTTGCGCACTTGGATCCGCTCCGTTTAGAGGGATGTTTAGGAGCGGTGTACGAAATATACTTGTGCGCCCGGTGCAGGCAATAGTTTATCTACGGTGAGGTGCACGATGCGCGAACATCTGACACGTGAATGTGACCGTTGGCGTGAGAGGCGCGGGTGATGCGCTCCGATCCACGTGAGAAATTCGAAAGCTGAGATGACACGTCACGTCTCGCTCGTTATTCGAATTTGAATCCGTGAGCTTGCATTGTTCGAAATCCTAAACTTCTGAATTAAATTTTTTTAAAAAAACATTACTTATTGAAGAAGAATAATTTTAGATCTCATATTAAAATTTAAGACCAATTAAAATAAAAGTAACTCGTAATATTTATAGTAAATTATAAAATTGCAGCTGCAATCGACACGCATGAGACGTTCGTAGCTGCATTTTGCGATTGCTCTATTGTTGCATAACTAAAAATAGAATGTATTTTCTATCCATTCATAGCAGGACATTGCACGGCCGGAAAGGAGAATTCAAGGAGAATTCGACAGCGACGACGATACCGTCGACATCGATTCAAACCAAATACAAGAGGCCCTGAACAGGAAGAACCCGGAGGAGCTCCAAGAGGACTCCGAGGGCGTCATGACGGTTCTCCACGAGGAAGTGGTCGAGTCGGACGAGTCAGACATCTTCGGGGCGAGGTTGACGTGAACGCCAGGCTCCCTGCCCCGTCCGTCCCTCGGGGATCGCCTACGAGAGTGGAAGTGGTGAAGGGGACGGCAACGGTAATGGCTCGTCGGTGCTCGAGCAAACCGTTTGGGTCCGAGAGGTCGATATCAAGGAGATCGAAAGGCCTGCCCCTACCGAAACCGCAACTGAAACCAAAGAATGACAACTAGGTCCATGCTAGAATAGAATGCTCTTTTATCTCTTATCCTAATCTTCAAAGTAGTGGTACAAATGGAAGTGTGATCAAGGGTCACTTTTTGAATGAAGTGCTTGATTGTTTCACAGTTGTTCTTTGTTGATAATTCAACTTCACATTCTCAACATTCTGGCGGATTCATCTGCATAGACCCAACAAGTAACTTCTTTTTAGAGCTTCTTTGGCCGTATAGCTTCTGCAAAGTATTGTTCGAGTGTTGTCGCCGAAAGACGATGAAAGAAGCCACTTCTCTGCTCCTGCTAGAAGCAAAAGCTTTATATATTCGAACTTCTAATTTCGGCGCGTAGAAGTTCATTTCAGCTCCTCAACAAAGTATGAGATTTAGTCATTATGTTTACTGAATGTTTGATTTTTGGCTTTCTGCTTTTTGTGCATATAAGCTAATTTAGAAGTCAGACTATTGACATGCCCAAATGACCTTTCTGCAATGCTAGTTTTCATAACGATTTGCTCTAAACCCACCAAAACTCATTCTTCCATCTTCTTCTTTACTCGAAACTCATGAACAACGCCATTTATCTCAATAGAACTACAACCCGGGGTCTTCTTCACTTTCTTCCTCCTCATCGCCTTTCGTACCCTGTTCGAATCGTGACGACGATTATTTGCCGCATAGATATTTGACAAAAGCACATAACTCCCGTCCTCCTCATTCTCCACACTCGAGAGGTGCTTCATCACACTTTCGCCTATCGCAACTTCACCATGGATCTTACAAGCCCCAAGAAGCGACCCCCATATGAAAGCGTCGGGTTCGACTGGCATTGCCCTAATAAACTCATAGGCCCTATCTAAATACGCGGCTCGGCCTAGCATATCAACCACGCACCCGTAATGCTCAAGTTGAGGTGATATATTATAGACACTCGACATGTCCTCGAAATGGCGAAGCCCTAGCTCAACCAACCCGGTATGAGTACATGCCGATAAAATTCCGACAAAAGTGACCCTATTAGGGCTTATACCAACTCTCAGCATCTCATCGAAGAGATCGAGAGCCTTCTCCCCTCGGCCATGCATCGCGAGCCCTACTATCATCGATGTGTACGCGTAAACATCTCTCTTGCGCATTTCGTCGAACACTTGCGCGGCATGATCGATCGTCCCGCATTTCGCATACATGTCGACCAACGCATTGCCCAAAACACCGTCGGCCTTCGACCCGATCCTAACCAGATACACATGAACCCATCTCCCCATTTCAAGAGCTCCGAGGCCGGCGCAAGAGTTGATAACTCCGACTAAGGTCGCGTCGTCCGGCTCGATCCCTTCGCCCTGCATCCGCTTAAACAAAGAGAGAGCCCTCTCGAATTCGCCGGCGCGAACAAGCCCGGAAATCATAGCATTCCAAGAAACCACATTCCTCCTAGGCATCTTCTTGAAACACTTGTAAGCCAAATCGATCTCGCCGCACTTTGCGTACATACTAATCAACGCATTCCAAGCAAACACATCCAATTTGATCCTACTACTATCAACATACTCATGAACCCTTTTCGCCAAATCCAAATCCCCCAATTTGGCGCACGCGGCGAGGACCGCGACGACCGCCACCGCATCCGCCGCCGCGAAACCCTCATCGGCCATGCACAAAAACACCTCGATCGCTTCCTCTAAAAGGCCCATCTTCGAATACCCGGAGATCAGAGTGGTCCAAGAGACCACATCTCTCTGGGGAAATTGGTCGAACAGGTGGTGTGCGGAGACCAAATCTCCGCACACGGCGTACAACCTCATGAGGTTGTTCCTCACGTACAAATCGCGCTCAAAGCCCATTTTTACGACGTGGGCGTGGATCGCTTCGCCCTCGAACAACGCGTTTGAATCGGAGAAGGATTTGAGGAGAGGGGGGAAGGTGAAGGGGTCGGGAAAGGTACCGTTTCGGAGCGATTCGACGTACGAGGACATGGAACGGGGCCGCGATGGCTCGATCCGATCATCTCCAGCGACAGCGACGGCGGCGGGGGAGCGGAGAGGGAGCGCGAGGGGGAGTTTTTGGGTGCGCGTTGCGTGGGGGCAGAGGTGGAGGTGGAATTGGGTTGGGTTTGGGGAGGAGGAGGACGACGACGACGACGACGACGACGACGCCGCCATGGTTCGTTGAGCTCTAAAAATGTCTTCTATCTACAAATTAAAAATTAAAAAAAAAAAACAATTGACTCACGGGTTAGCGGGTAAGCAGGTTAGCGAAGCTTCTAGTCCGATTGGTTCGAGAATAAATTTAAGAGATTTAAATTTTTATATATCTATAATAATTTATTATTTTGGAATAATTAAGTATAATAAAAAGTTAAATTGCGTTTGGTTCAAAAAGTTGGCAATTTCTGAAATAGATTCAATTATGTTGGTTAAAATTTTAAAATAATAGAGAATAGTAAAACAAATATGATTGTCATTATATAGAAAAAATAATTTATATTTTACAGTAAATTTGAAGGAATTTAATTATAAATAATAAATTATATTTTATCCAAAACTTAATAATATTTTATATTTTATAGTATATTTTTATAAATAATAATTAGTAAAAATTATAATGCAATCCAACATTTAATTTTACCAAAGTTTTAAAAATAAAATTACTTTGAGCAGACCATTTAAGACTTAAGAGTAAGTAATAATGAAATTGTATATTGTATTTGTAATTACATTTTATTTAAATATAAATCAAATAAAAAAAATATTTATATGCACGTTAAATAAGGGAGCAATAGTATAATAAAAAAATCATATAATTATATATAAATAATGAAGAGGGCGAGAGAAATGAGTAATTAAAAATAAATTTTAAAAAAAAATCAACCATTACCCTTGCAATAAAAGAATATCAAATTTTTATTCCGTAGGCTAGAATGGATAAATCTTAACCGTTAAGACCGGAATAAATTAAATCCAATTGTTCGCAGATGGAGATCTAGCAAGCAGTTTAATGTATTTGAATCTACCTGTTGTAGTTAAAAATATATAAATATATTCAAATGCAGTAACAGCTAGAACCATTTTCAAATTGATCATAAATTTTAATTATACTAATTGAAAATAAATAATTTTAAATACAAAAAAATTATTCGACCGTTTTCATTCCCAAGAGATAAGAGGGATGTTGCTATCAGTTGATAGATCCGTATGAAAATTAATACGAAATAATTCAAAAAACACATGTAAATTATTAAATAATTGTTTATTTATTTGAAAATATTATAAACGCTTACCGAAATTCATCCCTGATGAAATACATTCATCTTATCGTTTCTCCAACTCCGACAATAAAATCGCGTGCTTACAAGTCTAGATTCGTCGTCTAATTAATTTTGTTCTGAATGGGGTAGGGCAAATTAACGGCAGAAATCCGACTCGGGACCACAAACTTTTTATATTCCTTATATACTAGTTTAATTATAGTCTCATAAATCTTAATTAGACTTGTATTGGATTTCTACACATTAATAGTCCATACCCAATAGATATTTTCAGAGCCCATATTAAATCACTTAATGACCCTATTAAATTAGATAGTTTATAATATAATTATAAATTTATATGTTAGTCTATATATAGAAAAAAATTAAATCCAACACCAGTTTCATCCATTTTTTTACGAAAAATTAGCTAAGAAATAAGACGGACGTTGCTATCCATTTTATCTATTTTTTATATAAATAAATTTAATAAATAATTATGAAATAACTAGGTTTTGAACTTGAAACTTCGAATACCAATTATCAAACTTTTTACCAGTTATACTAAAAAAGATTAATGAAATAAAAGAGATGTTAATATATATTGTATGGGAATATAGTGATTTTCTATCGCGTTCTTCGTTTATTTCACTACAAATTTTATATTAAAATTATATTTATATTCATTATAATATTAATTGTTATTACAAAGTATACGAAGTTTGAACACAATTACGAGTATTTAATTATATTGTGTGTCTTATTTAGGCTAATTTTATATTATATTTATATATGCATATTAGTATATTTTATTATTCGAACAATATTCGAATATAAATTCAACTCATATCTGAATCTGAATCATGTTTCTAGCTAATCTGATATTAAAAATTTTAAATAATTTTGTTAAAAATCTAATCGTATTTGATCGCTTTCTTGGACTTTAACTAATATTTTTGGATATTTTTGGAAAGTTAATAGTTTCTATGATTAATTACATACGGCTCCCTGTAAACTTTTCGAATAGCAGATTTATCCCTATAAAGTTCAATTTTTTATATTTATTCATTCAAAAGTCCAACATTATTCATATATATTCTTACTGTCTATCTCTGTTAGAAAAATCTAGTTAATCATAAGTTAAATACTTAATCTTGGTTAGTTAGTGAGGTAAATTTATCTTTTTACCATTCCAGATATTTCTGTATTATTTTTTGAATGGATATTTTTTAAAGGGCAAAACTGTTATTTCACATATAATTTGTTCAACAATGAACAATGAACTAACGATAATAAATCGGAGGAATATATATGAATAATGTTAAATTTTTGAAAAAATATATCTACTATTCGATATATTTACAGTGAGTCGTATGCAATTAATCTTATTTTCTATTAGTTGTTAGTTGTTCTCAATCACTCCACCTAAGCAATGGCCTTTTTTTGTCTAAAATTATTAGTGCCCAAAATAGAACAACCAAATTATCCCCAAAAAAAAAACAAAAAAGCACCAAACCCACCCACAATGTTGTTGGATTAATTGAACAATTTATTTCATAAACTTAAACTGTTTTTTTTTTTTTTTTTTTTTTTTTTTGAGAGAGAGAGAGAGAGAGAGAGAGGGAGGGAGGGAGGTTTCTCTCTCTCTCTAGGAAACTGAATTGGTTTTGGTTTCTTTTCTTGTGATTGTATTTTGTACTATAAATTGAGTTCCCATGTTTTCTCTAATTCTCCAATTAATTATTTATTTATTTTCCAATTTCACAAATCTCATTCCTTTTCTACAACAAAAGATGTATGGTCCAAGATACCCCCCACCATATCCTGCTCAAGGTAATTGAACCATTATTTTTTATATTTGTTAATGCTTCCATTTAAGATTCTTATTTTAAGAACAAAATAATAATAATTCAAAGAACCATTGATTTGATCAAAATTTCCCATTATTATATTTTCAAGTGTTGTGTGTATAATAAAACTTGTGCTCATTGTTTTTTGATCTCTTCTTTTTATTAAGGGTGTGTTTTTGTTGTATGCAAAGTAAGTTTTAAGTTTTGTAATATTTGATTTGTAAAAAAAAAAAAATTTTCATGGGCATTTGTTTGAGTGACAAAAAAAAAAAAAAGAAAATTACATTTGTCTGATTCAACAAAAAAAAAAAAAAAAAAAAAAAAAAAGGTTTTATGCGGAAAACAAAAATACTTTATTTTTTTTTTTTCAAATATGTAAAATAAACTTTTCAAAATCTTTTTTTTGCGATGAAATAAATACATAAAAATAATGTTTGGTACTTTATGCCAACCAAACACACCCTAGGTGTGACACATCCGAAATTTGGATTAGTCCTTTATATAAATGATATAATATGACTAAATTTCTTAACCCGATTATAGTATTTTGGATGGTAGCAAGATCCAAGAAGTTATGAGAGTTAAGCGAGCTAGAGTAGTTTTATGATTGGTGACCCTCTGGGAAGTGGGGCGTCACAGTTGGTATCAGAGCCATTCACCAGTCGGAAATATGAGATGAGTCTCGACTGAGCTAGGGTTATATAGCGGGTAGAGCGAGGCTCCCCGGCTAATGACAGTTGTGGGTGAAGTGCAGCTCCCCACAATGTCGACTAAGACTAGCGAGACGAGTCCTTGTGAGTGTGCTTGAGCCTGACGTGAACGTCAGAGCTTAAAGGGGGAAAGAATGTGACACCTCCGGAATTTGGATTAGTCCTATATATAAATGATATAATAGGACTAAATCTCTTAACTCGACTATAGTATTTTGGATGATAGCAAGATCTAAGAGGTTATGAGAGTTAAGCATGCTAGAGTTAGAGTAGTTATAAGATGGGTGACCCGCTGGAAAGTGGGACGTCACACCAGGATTCTTCAACCTTCTAATTATTGTTTTGTTTTTTTATTCTTTGTAAACACTAATTTTATGTAAATTAATAGAAGCTTTTTTTTTTTTATTATGCCTGAATATTATTCAAACATTTTAAATTTATTACAAAATTATTAAAATACCCTTTTGTTGGGATATTTTTTAAAATAATTTTTGAAAATTAATAAATATATTTTGATCAACCAGAATTATTATTAGATATTTTTAAAAAATTTAAAATATATTAAATATTATTTCAAAATAATATTATTATTATTATTTTTTGTTTATAGGATATTATCAAGGACCTCCAGTAATGGCACCACCTCAATATGCAGCTCCGCCGCCAAAAAAGGGCGGCGTGGGCGGCTTCTTCACCGGATGGTGAGTTCATATCTTCTTCATATTCCAAATAAATAAATAAATTTTTATAAATTTATGAATCAAAATTTTAAAGGTTAATAATTACATACGGGTTCTTGAAAACATATCGGATAATAAATATATTATTACAAAATTTAATTTTTTATATTTATTTTTTAAAAAATCCTAAAGTTATTCATATATATTTATTACCGTTTATATTTTAACAGAGTATAGGTGAAATATCTATTTTGTCCTTATAAATATTTTTCTTTAAAAATTATGATTATAATATAAAAAGAGTATAAAAATAAATTTACTTTTTTACCTAATCAAGATTAAGTATTTAATCTATGGTTAAGTAGATTTTTCTAATAGAAATAAATGGTAGGAAAGGGATATATATAAATAACGTTGGATTTTTGAATGAATAAATATAAAAAGTTGAATTTTATAAGAATATATATTTTTAAGGACCTGTATGTAATTAATTTAAAAATTAAATACCTTGATGTAAGATCGTATCAAAAATTTACTGATACGGTGCATGTCAAGTCGTATTGATGCCAGGCACAAAAATATATAAGTGCCGGTTCATTATATCGTGAAATATATATATATATATATATATATATATATATATATATATATATATATATATATATATATATATATATATTACAATCAAATATTAGATTTGTTTATTATATATTTAAAAATTTTATTGAGAAAAATATTTATTAGTTAATAAAAATAAAATTTTGAGTCGTACCACCGACACGAGAACTGTAGCGTATCAATATTTTTTTGGCATAATGTTGCATGATAAAATAAGGCGAAAGCAGATATTAGTGTAGTCATGTCACTAAGCAATCAGGAGTGTCAACGAGCCGAACACAAATGCGAATATTAACTGGCCTTTTAAAATATCGTGCTGAAAATTTCAGGTCGTATAAACGAGCCGAACACGAGTTGGCGTGCGAAAAATAAATTAGATTTTCAATCATACTGTTAGGTAAAAAATAAAAAATTAAAATTTTAATCTAATAATTAAAATTTATAAATAATAGTTTTCTTTAATAGCCTAAAATTCAAATAATATAATTTATAATATATATAGAGTAGAGCTTATATGATTTTAAAAGCATAACTCCGTTCATATTTATGAATTTTTTACCATCAGATTTGTACTAGGATTTGTATTTTTTACTTTTTTTTTTTTCTCTCTCTTTAGTTGACTTTACAATAGAACAAATCCCAATACAAATTTAATGATAAAAAATTTACGACTATAAATTGATTTATACTTTTAAAAATATATAAGCTCTACTATCTCTCTCTCTCTATATATATAGAGAGAGAGAGAGAAGAGCTTATATACTTTCAAAAGCACAAACTCATTCGTGTCTATGAATTTTTTACCATATAATTTGTATTGAAATTTATATACTTATAATTTATCTCTCTTTTTAAATGCTTTTACAATAATACATATCCCAACATAAATTTTATGATAAAAAATTTATAAGTATGAATTAATTTGTATTTTTGAAAATATATAAGCGCGCGCTCTCTCTCTCTCTATATATAATCAAAATAATTTTAAAAGTATCAAAATATTGGTATTATAATATTTTTAGATATTGTATCAATCCTAACAGTATTTATATTAAATACAATGAGGGGTCTTTCAAATAAACTTTTTTTTTTTTTTTTTGATCCAATGATCAAAAAAAATAATTTCAAAAAGCTAAAAAGTTTTTTATGCTTTTTAAAAAATTATAGCTCGGTATAGATAAATGGATTTCTTTATAATTAAGTTGAATTTTATATTTAAATTCAACAAAAAAAATTAAATAATAAAATTTTATATTATATATATAATTATATATAATATAAATTATATAAATATAAAATATATGTACTCGAATTGTTATCAAATACGAACGAGTTCACTCCGGTTTGTGTTCGACTCATTTCAATCCAAAAACACAAGTTGGATTGCCATTTCTATAAGCAACTACATAATTTTTTTATTATTTTTTTTGGAAAAAAAATGGCTAAATTACAGAAAACCCCCCTCTAATATCCCGCTTTTCCACTTTACCCCCTGTCATTTAAAAGTCGACAATCTGTCCCCTCGTAATTTCAGAAATGTCTTTAGGGGGGTACGCCGTTAACATAAATGGTAAATTGACGAAAATGCCCTCCTATTTTTTTTCTTTTCTTTTCCAAAGTTTGTTTGTTTTTTTTTTTTTTTTTTTTTTAGGAATATTTTCCAAGGGTATTTTGGGTATAAGAAATTATATTTTTAAAAAAACTGACGGTCAACTGACGGCGGGGGGTTATTGTACAATTCGATAATTACGAGGGGGCAGATTGTCGACTTTTAAATGACAGGGGGGTAAAGTGGAAAAGCGGGATATGATAGGGGGTTTTCTGTAATTTAGCCAAAAAAAATATATTATTATTTTTTATTTTTTATTTTTGTAGCCTTGCTGCTTTATGCTGCTGTTGCCTACTGGATGAGTGCTGCTGTGATCCATCCATCATCTTCGTTAGTTGATTAATTTTTTATTATTAATTATAGCTAATGTTACTTATTTAGGGGTGTATATTCTATATCCCACCCTATTCTGAAGTGTCACGAGTGAAATTCATTCCATCCCAGAATGAAATGGGGTGTAAGATATACATTACTAAAGAAGTGTATACTTATATATACCCATTTACTACATTGTTCAAGTTTAATGTTGTAATAGTAATAATAATAATAATAATAATATGTATATATATATATATTTTTTTTCTTTTTTTTTTTTAGCTTGCTGTATGTAAATATATGTATAAATGTATCTATAAATGTCAAAGGGGGTATTTGTAATTAAAAATAAAATTACATAATTTAATTCAGCCTCCTGTTGAGTGGCTATACTAGAGTTCCAGTTTCTTTTTTTTTTTTTCTGCAAAAATTTAAATTATTTTAATATTTTTAATTTTTGTATTCAGCATTTATTTTCAAAATGCTCTTTTACGGAGTTGGACTTCAACTAAATAATATTAAATATATAAGCGCCAGAGTTAGATGTAGTTATAAATGCAATACAGTTGAAAATGTATGTCGTTATAAATACAAAAATTATAACTATATTTATTATAGGAATAATTTTATACAACTTAATATAGATATATTAAATAACAGATATATTCTTACAAAGTTGAAATTATCATATTTATTATTGCAAAAATTGATTGACGTTCATATTTACCATACTAATTTATTATTTTTTAACAAAATATAAATATAATATTAATTTTAACATCACAATTATGCCCTTTTAAAAGTCCAATAATGTTTTATCAAAAAAAAAAAACATTGAAGGACTTTGAAGAAATAAATATGAAAACTTAAGTTTTGTAGGAATACATATACTATTCGATATGTTGTTGTTGAAATTAAAATTTTCGCCATTCGAGGAGGTGACACGTGAAATATATCATCGGTTAAAGATATTAGTCGACGGAATAATGAGTCAACAAAATGGGACTCGAGTCTCGATTAAGACCAATCTTAGTCACGTGAGAGTGTAGCACGTGACAGACGTCAATCGGCCAAAGTCATTAGCCGACAGAAAAAGCGGTCGAAATAGAGAGATCATCGCCTCGTCCGGAATCGGCCTCAACTGAAGACGAAAGCCAGACCGCCCGGTCAAGTGACAATAAGGCATAGTCAAGGTCAATTCTCGGCTGTCCGAGCCGAAAATGGAAAGACTCTGAAAGGAAGGAATACGAGATTTTGGCGTGAATCTCGTAACAGCTTCCAGAACGGCAAGCGACGTTAAGTATTGAAAAGCGCCGAGAATCACGCTTTGACGCAAGAACTAGGGAATGAACCTAGACAAAAGATAACTACTATCCTGTTAAAAATGAAATAGTCGAGGATTTCCTGATAACTCTCCCCAAATCACGTCGATTATTCAAATCGGCGATTATACACATAGTTCGGGAGTGTATAAATATCTGAACCATCGAAAAATAAGTGATCCTACAACCTCATAAGCCATAACCGCCCCTCTGTTTTTTCATATTTTTTATATATACATTTATCGTATTTTATAGAAATATGTTTACTGTTAATTAGCTACTTGTTACTTTTGTAATTCCTTTTCTATCAATACAATTTCTAATTGGCTCCTTAGCCATGACAAATCATTGTTTCTACTTTTTGGTTTGGTTACTATAGGCCGGACTCAACCTCTCTCTATCTCCATATCTCGATTCGGCTAATTTAAGCCGGATGGCCGCAATAGTTGAAGTGAGAAAAATTCGGCCGAGCGGATCCCTCTTCGGCCCAATCGCTTGATCCATCGACACGCGACGCATCACATTCCAGAAGGTCAACCGAACCACGGGGCCGGTCGACGACCGATATTTCCGGTCCCAACAACTGTGTAAAATTATTTTTTTTTATTTTATTTTATGGTCGGTTTAGCTTATTACCCGTTCATTGACTAATATAAGATGATTGTTAATAAAGAAGTACTTAATCTATGCCCATATTTTTATTTTGCACTTTTTCTCTCTTTTTTTTCTTAGGTACTTTTTTATTTAAAGTGTATCACTTTAGTATCTTATTATTTTATTTTTCTCCCTCCATTACACCCTCGGTTTTTGTTAAATCAACAAAAGAGTTAAAAACATACAGTACTAAACTGAGAATTGGGCAAGCTACAAAATGCTAAAGTGAATATTCGATAAACCACGGGTGTGTTTCTGAAGTTTTTCTAATATGTTTTAAAAAAAGGGTAAATATAAGTGTACACCCCTGACGGGGTGTACATCTTACACCCCACCCATCCTAGGGTGGGGTGAATTCCACTGGTCACATCGAAGTGACCAGTGGAGGAAGCCCCACCCTTGGATGGGTGGGGTGTGCATCATACACCCCCTTTTGGGGTGTATGAGTAGCAAAGCCCTTAAAAAAAATATTTATTGTATATTTTAAACGAGGTGTATATTTTACACTTTATTCATTTTAGAATAAAATAAATTTTATTTATTATTTCGAAATGATAAATAAAAAAATTATTATTTTAGAATGAATAAAATGTATATGGTATATCTCGTTTAGAATATACGAATAGTAAACAAAAACATTTACGAAAAAGTGACATATTTTAAATCATAGAACACTAGAGTGAAAAAGTACTAAACCCGATGGGGTTATTTAAAAGTTTTCCTAAAAAAAATAAAGTAAAAATAATTAAGCAGTATCCAACTCACGACCCTGTTCACACCACAACCCCCACGCGCTTCTAGATGCTTCCGCAGCATCGCGAATCAACGGACGTTAATAGTGCGTACAAAAATCGGACGGTTGAGATCGTTCTGAAGCTTCGCGACCAATACCCCAAACCCTCGAGCGCTCTATATAAATAGCGCCTCATCCGCACCCTCTTCGCTCTCGCTCACTCCCCCCGTGCGCGTAGTGTAGTAGAACTCTAGCCCTAATCGCGGAGCCTCATCCACTTCGCTGCGGCAAACCCTAGACCCCCGAATCCGTCGCGAGGTGAGCTCTTCGCTGTTGCTCGTGCCATTTGGATGGGTTTTTGTAGAGAAATGGGTCGCTTTTAGAGGGTTTGTGGGGTCGGATTTGGTTGGGATTGGGGAGCTTAGGGGAGGGGTTATGGTTCGAGATTAGGGGAGGGGTTATGGTTCGAGATTAGGGGAGGGGCTTCTCCGTTTTCTGCATCGTGTGGATGTGTTTTTGATGAGAAATGGGCCGTTTTTGGAGGGTTTGTGGGGTGGGATTTGGTTGGAGTTGGGGGGTTTTAGGGGTTTTGATTGGAGATTAGTGTTGAATCTTCTCCATTTTTCGCATCATTTGGATGTGTTTTTGTAGAGAAATGGGTGGTCGTTTTTGGAGGGTTTGTGGGGTGGGATTTGGTTGGGATTGGGGGGGTTTAGGGTTTATGATTCGAGAGTAGGGTCTTCTCAATTTTCGCATCATTTTGATGTGTTTTTGATGAGAAATGGGTCGTTTTTTTGGAAGGCCTGTGGTGTGGGATTTGATTGGGGTTGGGGGATTTAGGGGTTATGATTGTTGTATATTATTTAATGAGCTTTATATTTTGAATCTTTGATGTTTGCGGTAGTTGTTTAATCCAATTTCCATTTTAAAGGGTTGAGCTTAAGGTTTGCCGCGGATCTGCCGAATTTAGCAGCTACTTTTTCTTGGTAGTGTTTGGAAGAAGATATGGAGATTTCGTAGTAGGAACTATGATGATTTCAAGTTTATCAGATAGAGTACATGGTTATAATTCTGTGGATATTATGATTCTAAATAGAAATCAAATGCCTATTTCTGCTCCCTGTTTGCTAAGCTTGGAAAGTGGAACTGTTAATTATTGAGGTTGCTATACTGAAGTTCATACTGGATGTCACTGTAATGAATGGAATATTTCAGTGGGAAATGTCTTTGTTTAGCTTGGTTATTTATTGATTTTTTTGTGTGATTAAATTACACTTTTTGTTCTCAAACTGTGAGGTGTGTGATACTTTAGCCTTAAACTTTGATTTGTTGTAATCTAGGATACAGTGATACGGCAGTTCCTAAAACTTTTATAATACGATATGCGGATTATACTTGAATAAAATATTATTTTAAATATATTTAAACATATGTTGATTATATGTAATGATATATTGAGAACAATCAGCATATTTGGATTATATTAAGAAATATATTTTGATATACATTGATGTGTATATTTGTTTTACAGCTGTTCTTAAAAAAAAGATAATCAATCGTATGAAATAATAATTCAAAAAGTATTAATAAAATATCATCCAACTTGATCAAATGATAACAATAGATTTTTAGTTGCACAAACTAGATAATTAGCCATTCAACATATATGTATCTTTTATTAGGTTCTATTATGTAAATCAGTAATAAAATAAAATATACTAACAATTTAAGAGAAGAATAAAAAAATTATTCTCTATGGCCTTTGTTGGTTAGTTCAAGGTTGATTTATTAGATGAAAAAAAAAGTAAAAGAGAGACGATAAAGGACTAAATCATAGCTTAATACTATGTGGAGATAGAATGAGAGGGAGCACTTCAACCATTCAAAGAGTAAAATGATAGAAAAAATGACGAATTGAAGAGAGATTTGTATTTTTCTCACTTTTATCCTTATTTCCAATGGGTTTGGATGCAGGCTTTTTCAAAATTTTTACAATCCGATCATTTTAGACTAAAAAAAAAACATGGTTGTGTACCCACGTATTCCTCCCCCTCCCGTAACCGACCTGTATCTGATATTTTTTTATTCTTTCAAAATGTTGGATACTTCATTCCCGTATCGGACATGTATCAGGTACGTATCGGTATTCAATACGTGTCTGATACGGGTACAACATGAAATTTGAAGTATCTGTGTTTCATAAGTTGTAATTTCTAGATTGTTGCAAGTAAGTCCTGTAGTCAAATTTAGTGGACCAGATGCTGATGTGTTGCTGATATGGTGGTGTTATTACAGCTTGGTCGTTGCCACATCAGTGTCTAGTCAACTAATTGGAATGCGGGAGTTAGTGGCAACAATCTCTAAAGTTTGAGCTAGAAATTCTAGCAAATTAAAGTTTGACAACCAAAGTGTCACATGCTTCATAGTTTGAGGACCAAAGAATTTAGTCTTTTTTTATTTTTGGGTTTCACTGGTGGCGCTGAGAGTTTAGCAAATCAGATAGTAACCCAGAGAAGAAAGATCTAAGAATTAACATATTTTAATATTATCTTTGCTGGTAATCAATTATATCGACTTTGTTCGGTTTTTATGACTAATTGAGAATTTTCAGCTGAATTTTCCAAGTAGCATGCAGGTGGGTATATCCTAATTCTCTTCACAATTTTCTGGCTGAAAGTGTGCGTTTTTTGCTTGACTGTATAGTTGGGAAAAAATGTGCGAATTCAAGATGTTCTTGTATATCAATTCAATTTTCTGTAAAATTGTTGTTTACTCTTTATAAAATTTGGAAATATGTCTTCTTGATTGATATTTCAGGAGTGTGTATGATGGTTATTAACTAGTTTTTTGAATCAGGCAAAATATGGCTTCCGCTTTTGGCACCATTTCTACAGTTGGTCTCGTGGCTGCCCCAAGCAGCTTTGCCTCGGAGAAGAGGCTTTCGGCTTCTGAGAAGCTCTCTTCTCTTGCTTCTATTTCATCCAGCTCCGTTAGTGCTAGGACGCATAATGTCAGACTCCAGAAGAAGCACAACTCTGAAATCAGAGCAATGGCCAAGGAGCTGTACTTCAACAAGGATGGCTCAGCTATTAAAAAGCTGCAGGTACTTTTTTTTTTAGATCATTAACAAAACTAACTAAAGTACTTTAATCAGAGGTTTCGACTGCTATTGTTTGAAGCTGCTTCAATCTTCACATGTTTTTTCAACCTGTTAATTTTCAGATCGGAGTTAATAAACTTGCTGACTTAGTTGGAGTCACACTTGGTCCCAAAGGAAGGAATGTTGTTTTGGAAAGCAAGTATGGGTCCCCTAAAATTGTGAATGATGGTGTTACAGTGGCGAAGGAGGTATGCTGCTTTTATGTTTTACATGGTGTTCTTTGTTGTTTAATTAATTGTAAGGTCTTTAAGTGCATGAAGGCAGCATTTTAGTTATTTTCGCCTTTGCCTTTGTTATTTATATGGTTCAAGCTGCTGTCCCGTACTTTGTTGTTGCTGTTGACATACTATATATACCCTTCTCTGCATGAAAATTGTTGTGAAGTCCTGTATATACCAAATAAGTTAACTTGCTGTCCTATATCGAAAGTTTTTAGTCCTCTAATTATGAATTTTCATATATTCTGGCAAGCAAGTTGAGTTTAATAAAGCCTTTAACAAATCCTTTTTAAGGTCGAGCTGGAGGATCCTGTTGAGAATATCGGAGCTAAGCTGGTCAGGCAAGCTGCTGCTAAGACGAATGACTTGGCTGGAGATGGGACAACCACTTCTGTTGTTCTTGCTCAAGGATTAATCGCTGAAGGCGTTAAGGTATGTATTAAGACTTTGCAATTTCTCAATGTTTTTAGGATGACAAATATCTTCCTGTGTTGGTAAATTGAGCCCCTTTCTTTTCTGGAAAAAAATTATCCAGGTAATTGCTGCGGGTGCCAATCCTGTCCAGATAACGCGTGGTATTGAGAAAACGAGTAAAGCTCTCGTTGATGAGTTGAAGAAAATGTCTAAAGAGGTAAGTTGCAGTTCCCTTAGGCATAGTAACGAGGATAGCATTTTTCATTTTTTATCACTTTGCTAAGTTTATTTTGTCGGTTTGACATTAAATGGATAACACTAATGAGGAAGGGGTACTTTTAATAATTATGGGGATGAGTCAAGTAAAATGAAGGATGCTGCTTTTCCTTTGAGCGGTTGAATAGTTGTTTCTTGGTCTTAGAATAATCTTGTTTGATAGGGACGATTATTCCAGGTGATATTTTGCTTTATTTAGCAAAGCAAAAGGGATAGCTGAGTTTCTCTCCATTTTGTCTCGAAATATTTGCATCCTCGGAGCGAGCCTCTTTAACGTATGCTAGTTTCTATACCCATTTGCCACATCATTATTATAAACTATCGTATGCGGCTGTGCTTCTCTTACTGTTGTATCTTTTCTCTCGTATTGAGCGTTTTTGAGGTTCTGCAATCTTTAACTGCATTTATTCCTAATTCACAGGTTGAGGACATCGAGCTTGCTGATGTCGCTGCAGTGAGTGCTGGAAACAACTATGAAATAGGTAACATGATAGCCGATGCCATGAGTAAGGTGGGCAGGAAGGGAGTGGTCACTCTTGAAGAAGGGAAAAGTGCCGAAAATAGCCTTTATGTTGTGGAGGGAATGCAATTCGACCGTGGCTACATTTCTCCTTACTTTGTTACTGAAAGTGAGAAAATGACCGTGGAGTATGAGAATTGCAAGGTTTGATGCATTTCTATATAATAATCGTCCCTATCCACTTTCACTTTTGATCAACATCGAACATTTATTATCATATATGACTTTTTTTTTGATTTTTTTTTTTTTTTTTTTTTTTCAGCTGCTGCTCGTTGACAAGAAAATTACAAATGCCAGAGATCTTATCAATGTTTTGGAAGACGCCATAAGAGGCGGATATCCAATTATTATAGTTGCTGAAGATATTGAACAGGAAGCTCTTGCGACTCTGGTTGTGAATAAGCTGAGGGGGGCATTGAAAATCGCTTCACTGAAAGCCCCTGGATTTGGAGAGAGGAAAAGCCAGTACCTTGATGACATTGCGATTTTGACTGGAGGTTAGATAACATCATTTTTATTTATTGAAGTCCTGCAAAACCATCTATTTCTGTACACCACACATAACTAAACATTTGAAAATTTCATTTATGCGCTCTAAAAATTTGCTTTCGGAGTATATATTTACAGGAGTATTTTGGCAATTAGTGTAGTTCTTCATTGTTTATTTAACTGGTGATTATTTTCTGCAGCTACTGTGGTCAGAGATGAAGTTGGGTTATCTCTGGATAAGGCCGACAAAGAAGTTTTGGGTACTGCGGCAAAGGTTGTGCTCACCAAAGATTCGACCACCATCGTCGGTGATGGGAGCACTCAGGAGGAAGTGGCCAAACGAGTTGCACAGATCCGAAACCTAATTGAGGTCTTATTTGCAGATGCCTTGTCCCTTTGAATAAATACTGTAATGAGATTGATATTAACTGGCAAATTTGTCACCGCTTTTCTTATCAACTTCGTTCTCAGTCTGCGGAGCAAGAATATGAGAAGGAAAAGCTTAATGAGAGAATAGCTAAACTCTCCGGCGGCGTTGCTGTAATTCAGGTGCATCATTGTGCTATAAGCTCAACATTGTATTCATTCTTTATTACACGATGCCATAATATGTCTGTATTTTTTCATTAAATTTTTTAGGTCGGAGCCCAAACAGAAACCGAGCTGAAAGAGAAGAAACTGAGAGTGGAAGATGCTCTCAATGCCACGAAGGTAAAATATATATAAAATTATAAATATATATTTTTGATTCAACCAGCTTATTGATGTTCACTTTGATGTTTATTATTATACATTTAATTGTACTATATTTGTGCTCAGGCGGCTGTTGAGGAAGGTATTGTTGTTGGTGGCGGCTGTACACTGTTGAGGCTCGCATCGAAAGTTGACGCCATTAAGGACTCCCTTGAAAATGATGAGCAAAAGGTATTAATTCTAAATTTTGAATATATTCTTCGAATGGCACCACCGACGTGGCAATTTTTCACGCAGTAAATTCTATTTGAAATAAACTTAAAACGGACGAAATCGACAAAACCTTTTGGGGGCTAAATCTCCTGTTAACCCAAAAATAATTCACGAAAGCTCGCTAGTGCTAGCTGACTCGTTGCTTGAGTGCTTTCTTCCCTTTTATTTATTGCAGGTTGGGGCAGATATCGTCAAGAGGGCCTTGAGCTACCCGCTGAAGTTGATCGCTAAAAATGCCGGTGTTAACGGAAGCGTGGTCACTGAGAAGGTCTGAACTTTCAGATTTTTCTATTAAAATCTATTACTTTTGGCTTCATTTAACTGCGCTTCGTCTACTCAGGTTCTCGCTAGCGACAACACTAAATTTGGTTATAATGCCGCGACCGGAAAATACGAGGACTTGATGGCTGCCGGTATCATCGACCCCACCAAGGTTTGTCAATTTTCTCCTCTTTTTGTGAGTCATTTCCTTCGGATTCATTACTAGATTCCAATGAACCTGCACAGATTCTTCTCTCTGCATACAAATAATCGAAAGGGACAAGTATACTATATGAGATGTTCGCATGCTTAATGTGCGGAAACAAAACGACTGAAAAATCATCAGCTCTTTGTTTTGTTCTTGTAAACTATCTGACGGGAGAAGTTGAATCTGAAAAATGATCGAAACGCAGGTGGTGAGGTGTTGCTTGGAGCACGCGTCGTCGGTCGCGAAGACGTTCCTCACCTCGGATGTGGTGGTGGTCGAAATCAAGGAGCCCGAGCCTGCCCCGATGGCGAACCCAATGGATAATTCCGGTACGCGCTCCGTAACCAATTTCGACTCGACCTAAATTACGAATTCGAAGATTCTGATAACGACTTCGAAACATTTGACTAATTCTTACCAGGTTACGGATACTAATCATCGATCGACGAAAATCATGACGCGTGAGAGAGAGAGAGAGAGAGCTCGGTGCGGGGTTCGTGTCTTTTTGTAGATTAATCTTCTATTACTTCTATTCCGCCAGGCGAGGTATTGAATTTTGTTCTATTTGAAGTTAAAAGTACAACAGGAACTTTCTAAGTTTTTTTTTTTTTTTTCCCCTTAAAAAAAAAGAGAGCTTTTATAATCAGTGACTCCGGTTATAAAATGTCGCAGATTTCTCTCTGAATTGCTCAGCAGGTGAACTTTCTAATTGTTGTTGTCTTTCTCTTCCTTTTTTCAAGTAGTTTAGGGTTAGAACTTGGCTCGGGTATTGGGTATCGAAATTATTACTTTGGTTTAGGAGCGAAAAAGTTTTATAATCAGTGACTCCGGTTACATGGTCGAAAGCTATTTTGTAATCAGTGACTCCGGTTATAAATTCGAAATCTGATACATTAGCTATTAAAAATGTTCATGTCGAGAGGGAGAGGGAGAGGGAGATTATTTAAAATAATATATATATATATATATATATATATATATATATATATATATATATATATTTAATTTTGATTATAAAATTTTTATATATTTATTTTTAGTCGGTTATTAATGTGTTTTTTATAGATAAAAAAGTATTAAAAAAATATAAAATTTGATTTTTAGATAGTTTTAATAGTGTAGATTATATTCAACTTGATTATTGATAAAAGAATTTTATTATTAAAAATAATTTAATAAATTGATAGTAAAAATATTCGTTAACTTTATATATATATATATATATATATACTAGTATAGTATTACTAAGTATATGTGTTAATAAAGTTCAGTTGGGCTGAGGCTTTCGTCCTTGTAAGTATAATAGAGATTTTGATTGCATGATCAAAGTCGTTAAAATTAATTTAAAATATTTAAAGTTTTTAAAATTTAAATTAAGTTTATCAAAGGATGAAAAATAAACGGTTAAAAGTAAATAAATTTTTATGAAATTAAATTTTTGTGAAATTAGATGGTAGATTTTTTTAGTTAAATTATAAAAAAGTATTTATTTTTTTGATTATTTTATAAATAATTTTTAAAAATTATAAATTATAAATTATAATTTTTAAAAAATTTTAAATAAATTTTAATGATTTTCATTATCTATGTAGAATCTCTGCCCTTCCACAAAAATATTAGTTAGATTTATATTAATTACTCATTATTTTAAATGACGAATAAAATTTATCCTATTTTATAATGAATGGTGTATAAAATGTATATTTTAAATAAGGTGTATACTTAATTTTTTCACATATTAATATAAGTGAGGTTTTATTACACGTTTAACTATAAAGAATTAATTTTTTAAACAAATTAAAAATCTCTGACCTGCAGCTTAAGCATATATGAACATTTTAGGAACTATTTATTTATTTATTTATTTTTGACATTTTGGTACTTAATTATGAAGATATTTTAGTTCAATTCTTTCTAAGTAAGATATGCTAAAATGTAATTAATTTGGTGGGAAATATCTTTTCCAGGGTAGAGAGAGAGAAAGAGAGAGAGAGAGAGAAGAGGACATGGAAATGACGAGGCTTTCGATGTTTCTGGTTGTGTTTCCATTTTTGCATCCAAGACCTCGTGATATGCGTTTGTCACATCTTACAATCAACCAAGTTGCTGTGATGCCCAATAGATTTTTTCTTATTTTTTTATTTTTTCTTAGACACGAAAACTTTTATATACTTATAAAATTTTATTTTAGGTAAATACTAAATATACATCACAAATAAAATATATATCTTATATTTCAATTATTCAAGAATAAAGTAAATTTTACCGGTCATTTCTAAGGGACCGGTGTATACATCTTATTTAGAGTGTATATATAGTATAGCTCAAATTTTTAACCGTTAAATTTATTATTTCAGCTATTTTTATATTTTAGATCTTACTATATAACTAATTATTTTATTAAATTTTTAAAAATTATTAAATTAATTATTCAATAAATTATAAAAAATTATTATTATTCTAACTATACATATGTAAAT
The DNA here is from genome assembly GCA_029168755.2 of Tillandsia fasciculata. Lineage (NCBI taxonomy): Eukaryota > Viridiplantae > Streptophyta > Magnoliopsida > Poales > Bromeliaceae > Tillandsia > Tillandsia fasciculata. The sequence goes on from CM054952.1 coordinate 615,652, forward strand.
AAAGATAAATATTAAGTATACAGTTCTTCGGGGTGTATATTATACACCTCTACCCATTCAATGAATGCGGGTGGATAAGGGGTCACTTTAAGTAACCCCTGAAATCATCCCACTGATTGAATCGGTGGGGTGTATGATGTACACCCCTTTCAGGGTGTACATACTACATATAGCATTCCTCATATATATATATATATATATATATATATATATATATATATAAAAGAGAGAGAAAAAGAGAGAGCTAGGCTGGAATACTATCGATAGCATTAAATTATTGGTGTTATTAAATTTTTAGTTTTTAGATTAAGTAATGTGCGGCTAGGATCATAGCGATTTTCTAGGGTTTAGTGGGTGGTTGTTGAATAGTAAAAATTTTAGGAGTCAATTATAATTTCATCCGCACATTCTTTTATTAAAAGGCCAAAAAATTGGTAACACCAATTATTAGATATTATCGATAGTATTACAATCGGATTATATATATATATATATATATATATATATATATATATATATATATATATAAAAGTAGAGCTTATATATTTTTAAAAGCACAAATTCAATTATATTTGTAAATTTTTTACCATTGAGATTTGTTTTGAGATTTGTGTTAGTATAAAATCAACTAAAAAGAAAGAAATAAAAGGTACAATAATAGCACGAATCTTAATATAAATTTAATGGTAAAAAAATTTATAATTACAGTTAGATTTGTGCTTTTAGAAATATATATATATATATATATATATATATATATATATATATATATATATATATATATATATATATATATATATGAGTTAGAATACTCCAGGTTGTAAATTTTATTTTAGATAGTGTAAATTCTTTTTAACTAAATTTTTTATAAAGTTTAACTAGTAAAAAATTCATATATGTCATTAAAACTATAAATATTATAATTTTTGATTAGTAGGTCAATAGTGTTGAAAAGAACTGAAAATTAATTTTTAGATATTTACAGTAGTTTAGATTGTATTCAACGGTGCTGATCTTCAATTTAGATTTTTCAATATATAAAATAAATTGGTGGCAACGGAATTCGTTGGCTACTAATAGCATTCCGGCTCAACTTTAAATATGATTTAGACCATTAAAATTATATAAAAATAAAATTTCAAATATTTTTCACATTATTGATCTAATAATTAAAATATTATAAAATTTATAATTTTAATGAGAGATATGGATCTTTTACTAGTTTAACAGTGTAAAAAATTTTGATTAGAAATTTTTTAAAATTAGTTAAAATAAGATCTATATTCTTAATTTTGATTACAAGACTCTTATCATTACTTGTTGAAGGATATTTATTTTCAGTCGTTCATTTTTGTATTCACTCGATAGACAATAAAATAAGATCGAAAAAATCTGAAAAATTAATTTTCTAACTGCTTAAATGGTGCAGGTTACTATCGTTATTTTGAAAACTGCATCATCGAAAATAAATAAATAATAACATAGCCCATTACTATTAATTTTTTCATCTTTTGATTTTTACTATCCCCCAATTTCTAATGAGCTAGTTAAGATTTTTAGATGAAAAGTTTAGTATACGTACGGCTTGTTTATTATCTCGTGTTGAATATAAATTAGCTCACGAACAGCCAGCTAAATTGTAATTCTTAATCTTAATCGAATTAGTTTTTTCTTAGAATACATTTAGTTTGCGCTATATAGTATTACAGATTATATTGTCATAATCTGAGTTTACTGAATCGAATTACTACGGATCTTGTATTTACCACGTTTGATTTAATACAGTAATATAATATTGAATTACAATGTATATAAAATTATTATGTTTGGTTTATATTATAAAATACAGTAATCTTGACAATAATAAATAGTCTATTTCAAAATTGTCCTTATAGTCAAATTTAATATTATTTTTATTAAATTATAATTTTAATATAATTTGTAATTAAATTTAAATTTGAATTTATATTTAAAATTTGAAATATTAAATTTAAAATTTGAATAAAAATATAAAATTTAATATTTTAATTTAAAATTTAAAATTTAAAATTTTAAAATTTTAAAATATAAATATAAATATAAATATAACTTTAAAATCTAAATTGAAATTTAAAAAATTTTAAATTTTAAATCTAAATTTTAAATTTAATTTAAAAAATTTAAATTTAAAATATAAATTTAAGAAATTTAAATTTGATGATTTAAAATTTAAAATTTAAAATTTTAAAAATAACGTATTGAAAGGGTTCAGGAGTTGGAAGGTGAAATTGTAATTTAAATGATATGCAATATTACCCGCCTTCAGTAATGTGAGATATTCGCACTTCCTGATAATATTTTTAATGTAATCTCGCATAATTTGTAATTCTACATTACCGAAAATAAATGAAACACGGTTATTCTGACAGAATTATATGTAATTTTGATAAAATAATTCGAACTAAACGCCATTTAAGGACATGTGATTCCTCATTTCAGAAAAAGTTAGAGAATGATATTTGGTGGGACCTTGTGATTTAAATGGGACCTTAGAAGAAGAACTTAAATATACAAAATTTGCACTCTCATGTACCCTTTTTTGTTTGTGTTCCTTTTCATCATGAAAAGAAGAGAGAGAGAGAGAGAGAGAGAGAGAGAGATCTGCTTCACTGGGAAGCTCAATTGAAGTGTTTTTTTCCACTGCCACTTTATTTTTTTTCTTTTCTTTTCTTTTTTTTTTTAAATTTAAATTTATTATTATTATAAGGTTGTAGTTGCAACTATATAACAACTAATGAAAAGAAGCTATATTAGTAGTATGTGAGCATATGTTTCTCCTTTTCTTTCACTGTGATATTTATATAGGGTTGTTGTTGTAGGGTTGGAATTGGATTGGATCTGTAAAAAGGATCCAAATCCAAATTTAATAAGTTATCTGGCCTTCTGGCTTCAGGTGAATGAGTCGGATTTGGATCGGATTCGGATCGGGTCGGAGCACTTTCTTTGTCTCCTCGAAGAAATTTTTCTATGTAACAAAAAAAAAAAAAAAAAAAACTATCTAATCTGGGTCGGAATCGAACCGTTTTTTTTTTAACTATTATTTTTAACTTAAAATTATCATAATTATTATTACTTTTAACTTTTTTTTTTTTTTTTTTTTTTTTATTCTGATACGGTTGTAATAAAACATTCGTATTTTGTGAAAAACTGCTGATGCACTAACATGCTTATATATAACTCATGAAAATTAGTTCGCATAATACAGTTCGAACGGATATAAATACATATACTTAAATTATTGTTTTTTTTTATTAATTTTATACAAAATTGTGCTGTATATAAAAATATATAAATACTATTCTCTAATAATTTTAGTTTTTGGAGTATTATGATTATTTTATATTATTTTATATAATTTTTTTTAATTTAATTTATTTTATATTTTGGATCTATCAAAAAGTTTCTGAATCCAAATGTAGAGAGGAGTCGGGCGGATTAGTTTTTATTATATTTTTAACTCTCACTTATCACGAAGAGGGCGAATTTTTAATGAATCAGAGTGGATTAAAAAAAGAAAAAAAAAAGTTTTTTTTTGTGTCATTCGCTTCATTTTCTTGGCTAATCGGGGCGAACTTAAAATAAATTATATTTTTCTATATATTTGATTTTTACTTACCACCTCATTCGGATCGGGCCGAATCTCCACCAACCCGAATCCATCTTTAATCCTAATCATCTACATATCCTTATACCATGAATACATTGGATCTTATTTTTATATAGAGAATAGATCATAAAATTAAATAAAAAGTTTGATCAATCAATAAAAAATACAGAAAAAAAATCATGAAACTATTTTAAGAGTTTAGAAACCAATAACACCAATCTTAAAATTTTGAGGACCAAAATAAAAATAACCAAAAGTTGGAGGACTAAATTTTTTTTAATTGAAATATTAAACACTTTATTTACTAATTATTTAAAAATAATCAATAAATTATATTTTATTTTAAAATAAATAAAATATTTATATTATATATTTAAAAATGGATGTACAGATATATATATATATATATATATATATATTTTTTTTTTTCATTCCACAATTAACATGTTGTTATGGAAAGAGAAAAAAAAGGGAAAATATACATGGAGGACCTAGCAGTGGTAGCTGTACTTGTTTACAAAAATAGCAAAATATACGGAGATGGGTGCTAATAATCATCATCATAGCTGATTAAAATAATAAAAAAAGTCAAAAGATCCACTTTGGTTTCAAAAAAAAAAAAAAAAAACAAAAGGAAAAAGTTCTATTCCCATGTGTAGCTCATTATTGCAACGCATAGTAGAACGTAGGATACCCTGTAATTTTCCTGCATCTTTTTGGCCATTGTGGAAAGAATCCGAGGCCACAATATAAATTAAAGAAAATTAAAAGGAGGATTCTGCAATTTTTTTTTTAAAAAAAGGTCTTTCTTCTTTTCTTAATATATATATATATATATATATATATAAGTTTATATATTTTTAAAAGTACAAATTAATTTATATTTATGAATTTTTTATTATTAAATTTATATTGAGATTTGTGTTATTGTAAAGTTAATTAAAGAGAGAAAGAAAAAATAAAAAATATTAATTTAAATACAAATTTAATGGTAAAAAATTTATAAGTATAAATGAAATTATTCTTTTAATATATATATATAGAGAGAGAGAGAGAGAGAGAAGAGCTTATATGCTTTTAAAAATATAAGTCTAAATATGTTTGTAATTTTTTTATCATTAGATTTTATTAAGATTTGTGCTATCGCAAAATTAATTAAAAAAAAAAAGAGAAAGTATAATAGTACGGATTTCAATGCAAATTTAATGGTAAAAAAATCATAAGCATATTTGGGCTTGTATTTTTAAAGAAAGAGAGAGAAAAAAAATTAGGTTGGAATACTATCGACAGCACAAAGTCATTGGTGCTGTCAATTTTTTAGCTCTTGGATTAAGGATGTGCGGTTAGGATGATACTGGTCTCTTAGAGTTTAGTGAGTGGTTGGTTGAATAGTAAAAATTCTAAAAAATTACTATAATTCCAACCGCACATCCTTTCATTCAAGGGCTGAAAACTTGATAGCACCAATTGATTTGTGCTATCGATAGCATTACAGAAGGACTCATATTTTATGAAATTTTTATTTTTAGTCGTTGATTTTGAGTCTTTTCGATTACTAGACAATTGATATCGAAAAATCATAAAAATTATTTTCTAAATAATTTCAAATATTATAAATCAAATTTAATGGAATCAGATCTGAAAACAATTTAGGAACACATAAGCTTTTCTGTTTCTAAAAACATACAAGTTGGACTATATATATTTATAGAGAGAGAGAATTAAGTTATTATATTATTAATAGCACCAAATCATTTGTATTATTAGATTTTCTACCGATTAAGATGATAATAATCTCTTAGAATTTAGTGAGCGATTGATAAAATAATATGATTTAAGAGATATAAATGATTAGAGAAATAGATCTAATGGTAAAAAATTTGATAGTACAAAATATTTGATAATATTAATAGTATAATAAGAAAACTCTCTCTTTCTCTTTTTCTCTCTTTCTCTCTCTCTCTATATAAAGTAAATATTTGTTTAGTTATTTTAAGTTAAGTTGTTTATAAAAATACTAATAATATATTATTTAATAATACTATTTAAATAATATTTTTTTTTTAAAATATATTTATCTGCAGTTAGTTTCCAGTGCCTATGAACTTCTTTAAAATAAAATTTACAATATATATATATATATTAAAAATAATTGCCCACATGATAAACTAGGCCTACCCAAATTACCATTCCCCACAAAACATTTAAAATGGACCCACACCAATGAATAATATATATATATATATATATATTTTTTTTTTAAAAAATTATTTATAGGAACACTAACTTGTAATAATATAACTTCCAATAATTCTATTTAAATACATATCAACTATGATATTTCGCTGTTTAAATCGTTTACTACCAACAAGTAAACTAATTGGTCCATATTTTTATCTCGACACTGAACATTTTAAAAAAAATCCCACACATCCATATATAGATTTTTTTTTTTAAATTATTAATAAAATATTATTTAAATAATATTTTATTAAAGAAGTGAACACAAAAACACACACCCATATCTATAGATTTTAATAGAAATATATAACTTCTAATAAGTGAGTTTTTAAAGATATGGCATTTAGCTATTTATATTACTAACTAGTTTGGTTGGTATCTTTATCTCTGCACTGAATAAGTATATTCGTGGTGTCCACAGATCTTCAAAAAAAAAAAAAAAAAAAAAAAAAAAAAAAAAAAAAAAAATCATCTCCAACACCAGGTACCCAAATGGTGAATTTAAAATCATCCTATCCATCCTAAACAATAATACACTAATAATATAATTACTAATAATACTACTCAAATAATATTTTTATCAAATAATACTGTATAATCCAACTAAGTAAATTTTAAAAGACATGATGTTTCGCCATTTATACTGCTAACTACCAATCAGCAAATTAGTTGATTAATTGATATTTTTTTCGCAGCACTAAACGAGTATATTCGTGGCGTCTACAGAGAGACTTCTTTTAAAAAAAAATTATCAAATAATACTATGCAGTCCAATTAGGGGTGTCAACGAGCCGAATACGAGCTGGCTCGTTTAAATATCAAGCTGAAAAATTTAGCTCGTGTTCGGCTCGTTTATTAACGAGCCGAACACGAGCTGACTCGCGAACAATAAGTTTAATTTTCATTCATATTATTAAATATAAAACTAAATAAAAAAATTAAAAAAATATAATTTATAAAAAATTAATAGATTAAAATCTAAATAGTAATATATATATATATTGGAGCCGTTATCGAGCCGAACACGAGCGGGCTCACCCCAGCTCGTGTTCGGCTCGTTTATTAAACGAGCTGAAAAATTCGACTTGTTTACTAAACGAACGATTCGATCTCGAGCTCATTTCGAGCCGAACATGAATTGACCCGTAAACAATGAGCTGAATTACCATCCCTGATCCCAACTAAGTGAATTCTTAAAAATACGACGTCTCGCTCTCTATAACCCTAACTACCAATATGCAAATTAGTTGGTTGATATCTTTATCTCTGTATTGAATAAGCATATTCTTGTGGTGTCCACATACCGACATCTTAAAAAAAAATAAAATTAAAATTTATCGCCAACATCAAGTACCCACATCGTAAAACATGTTCACCCAAACCACCAACACCCCCACACAAAACATTTAAAATAGTCCTAATAATACAGTTCGTATAACACTTTATCAAATAATACTGTATAATCCAACTAAGTGAATTCTAAAAGACATTACGTCTCGCTGTTTACATTGCTAACTATATTTTTTTCTTGACACTAAACGAGTATATTCATGGTGTCTATAGAGAAATGTCTTAAAAAAAAATAATTTATTAAATAGGGACAATTTTTTATATATTCCAAAAAATTTCTCTCTTTTAGAAGGCTAATATTAAAACTACCCTTCTTACGTTCCAACTTTTTTCCAAAATACTCCTGAAGTTAAACTCTGTTAATGTACCGTTTGGAACTGCTGTTATCTGTGTGTAATTACTATTTTGCCCTTTCAAATATACTCTAAACCCTAAAACTCTAAACCATAAATCCTAAACCTTAAACCCTAAAACCCTAAAAAATTCTAAACCCTAAAACCCTAAACCCTAAACTCTAGAACCTTAAAAAATTCTAAACCTTAAACCCTAAAACCCTAAACCCTGAACCCTAAAACTTTAAAAAATTCTAAACCCTAAACCCTAAATCCGGGCAAAATAGGTATATCTGATAGTTTTCAACTCCGATTATTATTTAACTCTAGTTTAACCTTAGTTAACTTAACAAAGAAAAACGGTAGGGATATTTTTAATAACGGTGGAACGTATGAAGGATATATTGGAAAAAAAAAAATAAGAGAAGTAAATCAGATATTTTTTCAGATTTCAGAATTACACAGACAATTATTCCTATTTACAATTATTCCTATTAAATAATACTGTATACGCTAACTAAATGAAAATCTCAAAAACATAATATCTCACTGTCTATGTCGCTAATATCTCACTGTCTATAATATTTTTAAAAAATAAAATAAAATAAAATAAAATTTATTTCCAACACCAAATATCCACGTGGTAAACCATGTTCACCCAAATCACCTACTCCCCCAACAAAACATTTAAAATGGCCCCACCATTCCCCACCCCCACCCCCACCCCCACCCCCACACTCCTTGTAAAAAGTGCACACAAACACAAACACACAAACTACACACACTAAAAAAAACAATTTACTCTCTCCCAACCCCCAACTCCCCCTCCCCCCACTCTTCCAAAACCTCACTATCTACTTCACACTACACTACAAAAATACCCCCCAAAGTTCACTTCCCCTCTCTCTCTCTCTCTCTCTCTCTCTCTCTCTCTCTCTTGTAACTCCTCCAAGCTCAAAACCCTAAAACAAAAAAAGAAAAAGAAAAAATGGTGGTGTTGTGTATGTGCCCTCTCTTGATTCCCTTCTTCATCCAAACCTAAAAACCCTAATCACCATCTCCTTGTAACCACAACAACAACAACAACAAAATCCTGATATTTCATTGTATCTTTTTCTCACACGCATTTCTACAAACACCTGTGGAGCGAGGGATTTGGAAGGGGGGGCGGGGGGGATGGCGGAGAACAACCCGAGCATTAGGGAGGCGCTGGAGAGGGCGGAGGAGGAGACGTACAAGGAGCTGGAGGTGCCCCCGGCCATGGCGGCGGCGGCGGCGGGGTCGGGGGGGGAGCGGGAGAGGAGGAGGAAGGTGGCGTACGGAGGAAGGGGAGGGGATTACGCGGTGGGGGTAGGGGTCGGGGTGGGCGTGGTGGTGGCGGAGGACCCTCCGGCGAGGATAGAGCTCGTTGGGTGGTACGCGTACGCCGTTTGCTCCTTCTTCGTCCTCGCCGTGCTCGTCCCCGTCCTCTTCCCCCTCATCATCGCCCAAATCGCCGCCTCCGATTCCCCCTCCTCCACCACCTCCACCATGAGAGGCGCTTCGTGCTCACCTAAGGAGATGGCGCTGTGAGTACTCTCCTCCTCCTCCTCCTCTCTCCGTTCTAGGGTTTCGTTTCTCCTCCTCCTCCTCCCTCTCCGTTCTAGGGCTTTGTTAGGGTTTCTCTCCTCCCTCTCCTCTTTTTTTTTTTTTTTTTTTTTTTTTTTTTTTTTTTTTTTTTTTTTTTTTAAATCTTAGGGTTTTTGTAGTTGGAAAGTGTTCGTATGGTCCCTGTAGTATCTCGACGTTGTCATTTGGTCCTCGGAACCTCTCTCTCACCTTTTTTTTTTTTTTTTTAAAAAAAAAAAAACTTGAAAACTTTGTGACTATGTAGTAGTTTGCAAGTTGGTCCCTAGTAGTTGAAAAAAAAAGGAAGGAAAATCCTACATGTAGCCTTGCTCAAAAAAAAAAAAAAACCGTATTACTTCTACAATTTGATTTTTCTACCTTTATTTTTTTTTTTTTTTTTTTTCCTTGAGGGGTTTTGTAGTTGGAATGGTCCCTGTAGTATCTCTACATTACGATTTGGTCCTTGGAATCTCTCTCTCTGGTTTTTTTTTTTTTTTTTTTTTTTTTCCAGGGTTTTGTAGTTTTATAGTGTGGGAATGATGCCTGTTGTATCTGGATATTGCGATTTGGTCCTTGGAACAATTTTTTCTCTTTACTTAAACATTTTATTTTCTTTCCTACAAAATATAATACTTCGAAAAAAAAAAAATCTCCCACATTTTTTTCCTTTTGAGTGGTTTTGTAGTTATGAAGTGTATGAACGGTCCCTATATATCTAACTACTGTGACTTGGTCCTTGCAACGTCTCTTTTAGTCTCTATTATTTTGCAACTTCGTCCCATTTCTTGTGAAAATGTGTTTTTCCTGTAAAATCGCCATATAAAAAAACGTACTAAAATCCCTTTTTTTTTTTTCTTCGGAGTTGTAGTTGTAAACTGTATGAACGGTCTCTCTGTAGTATGTCGATATTGCGATTGGGTCCTTGGATTTTTTTTGAAAGAATATCTTAGAACACTTTCAGAGTCTCTCCATCATTTTGCAAATTAGTCCCCTACTTATTAAAAAAAAAAAGATAATTCTCTTTTCCCATATTTACTTCTGCAATTTAATCTTGCTAACCCTTTTTTTAATTTTTTTTTTTTAGGATTTTTTTCCTTTTGTTTTAGCTGAGTAAAGTGTTTGAATGGGCGCTGAACTATCTTAATATTGCGATTTAGTCCCAAACTTGTCCTGTTTAAGGTTACTTTATTTATTTATTTATTTTTGAAAGATGTTGTATACTTAAATAAAATTTAAAATTCCTGAACTTTTTAACATAATTTAATTTTTCTTTTTTATAATATATATATATATATATATATATATATATATATATATTCTAGTGCAATATCATTTTTTTTTAATTTGAGTTTTTTTTAGTTAATCAGGATAATGGCCATGGTCTTTTTATAGTAAAAAAAAAAAGACATCCTTTTTTTTTTTTACAGTGACGTATACTTTGTAGTGACCAAATAGTAATTAAAAACAAAGTTCAGGGACTAGGCTGCTTAGAAGTTCACGTGCTATGCTTTGCCTACATTTTAATTGGTAAAATACTTAATTATTTATGTTTGACTGCAAAATACCAAACGTACCCCTGAGAGTGTCGTTTGTCTCCTGCTCCACAATTCAAATTTGAGGGGTATAAAGGTAAATTCACACGTATCACTGACACTCTGACACTACCCACCAGCTAATTTCCAGTAGCATTAAAAGTGCCACAGAACATTTTGCGTTGCGGGACACTTTTGGGTACTATTTGGTTTATGCATAGCACAGCATAATCATTAATAAATTCATATATATATATTTTTTTAAAAAAATTATATTCATATCATCACTCTCTATTATAAATTTAATTAATTAATTAATTAATTAATTAATTAATTAATTAAATTAAAGCAACTGTGCAAAAGTGTGCATAAAAAGCATAAAAAGTGTCCTTCATTATCAGGTCTTCTTTTTTGAAAATTGTGTGCCATAACAGCTGTACCCCATTAAAACTTGAGGGGTAGAATCGTAATTTCACTTTGCCCTGTATCTTGGAGTTATTTGTCTTTTTTTTTTTATAGTTTTTAATTAATATTATAGAAAATAGTTCTCTTACTTAATATATATATATATATATATATATATATATATATATATATATATATATATATATATATATATTTTGTTAGTTTAATTCCTAGCAAAAGTAGTTTTTTCTGATTTTTTTTTTTTAATTTATTTTTTCAAGTTTTGTGGAAATTTAGTATTTTTTTAATGAAAAATGTGTTTTTTGAAAATTATTTTTCAAGCTTTTTCGAGGAACCAAAAAAATGAATTATTTTTTTGTTGATTAACACTCTCGATTTTTACATATAATATGAACTTGGAGATGTTGTTGAATTTGAGGGTGATTTTGCTAAATTTAATGGCTCTGTTGTGAATTTGATATTGTTATTAGTATTATGTTGTAATTAATTTGAATAATTTTTTTTTTTTTGTGATTTTTTTGTTGTTTTTAAGGTGAGGATTATAATGATATATATATATATATATCAATGGTTTTTTTTTTTTTTTTGTGTGAATAGGTTTTTTTTTGTTTTTTTTGTGATTTTTTGTTGTTTTTAAGGTGAGGATTATAATGATATGTGAGGATTATAATGATATATATATATATATATATATATATATATATATATATATATATGTTGAGGAGTTTATATATATGTTTACTGTTGTTAGAGTGATTCTGTAAATTTGTTTTTTTGATTGTGTTTTTAACAGCTATCAGAAGTTAGTGAAGCACTCGATCGACGTGGGCGGGTCGCGGTTCTCCGCGCTGCATTGGACGGCGATCTCGTGGGCGGCGGGCGCCATTGCGGTGGCGCCGCTGCTCCCGCAGGTCGCCCACCAACTCGACCGCGGGCACCACCAGTCGTTGCTACTCATTGCCGCCATCACCGTCGGCGCATTCTTCTGCTTGCTCACCGGGTTCTTCAAGACAGTCTGGCTCTTTCCGTTCTACATCATTTTCGTCGTGTCTGCGATCACTGTGTCAGACTCCGCACACTCCCGGTACCTCGCACTCATGCTCCGCGGCCTCACCGCCAGCTCCTCGGGCCGACACCTATCGCTCCGGCGCCGCGCCGCAGGCGGCCGCCTCTCCCTTTACTCCACCGCCGCGGGGAGCCTCGGCGCCGCCGTGATCGCCGCCTTCGTCTACCACATGCTCCGCCGCTCCGACCAGCTGACCGGCCTCTGGGTCGTCTCGATATTCAGCGGCCTCATCTGGTTCATCGCGATATGCCACGGCCTCTTCTCCAACCGGCCGGCCTCGTCCATATCCTCGTCCCCCTCCCCGTCGTCGTCGTCGTCGCTGGCGCACAATATGTACGACAAAGTATCGCATGCCCTAACCGTGTTCAACTACCCGCACGCGGTCGGCAGCCTCGCCGCCGTCTTCCTATCGTCATTCTCGACGATGTGCATCTTCACGGCCGGCATTCTGTACATCATGGGCGGCGGCCTATGCATCAAGCCAGTCATGATACTATCCTTCTTGATCATCTACTTTGCATTCCCGGTGCTGTCGCTCCCCGGAATCCACGCGCTCCAGATCCTGCTCCGCACGGACGCGGTGCGGATGCAGCTCCTAGGGTTCCTCCTCTGCGCGTTCGTGTCCGGCGCGGGGTTCTACTTCAAGGACCGGCGGTGGCGGGCGGCGCACGTCGCCCTCGTTGGGCTCGTCCAGAGCACGGCGGCCGGGGCGCTCCACGCGTTCGGCCGGGTCTTGCTGCTGGACTGTGCGCCGCCGGGGAAGGAGGGCGCGTTCGCGGCGTGGCTGGCGTGGGTGCGGGCGGCGGGGGCCGGGGTGGGGTTTGCGGTCGGGTCGGCGTCCCCCGGGCGCATCGGGCCCGCGTTCGGGGCCGCCTTCCTGGCGAGCCTCCTCGGGGGCCTGGTGCTGGTCTTCGGGAGCGTTAGCGACGAGGGCGGGATGGTCGCGGCCGGGCATGTTCGGAAGGAGGAGTTGGAGTATGAGAGGAAGATGGTGGGGGAGGAAGGGTTGGGTGGGATTGGTTTGAGCACAAATTCTGGGGAGGAGAGGGAAGGAGGGTACATTGGTAGAGTGAGAGTATGATGATGATGATGATGATGATGATGCTTAATGATGATCAATGATGATGATGATTTAATTTACATAATATGCTTGTGAGAAATTTAATCAATGGTGGTGGTGGTGGTGGTGGTGGTGTGGGTGTTTGTTAATTTTAATTATTATTATTATTATTATTATTATTATTATTATTATTATTATATCACTTTCACTCTCTAGAAATGGTGTTTTTGAGTAGGAATTGGTTGTAGTTCATTCATTTGTTTGAGATAATTGTAACTGACAATGTTTGTTTGTTTTGTTTTGTTGTTTGTTGTGAAGTGAGAGTGCTTTCTTCTTCTTTTTTAACTTCTTTGTTTGTTGTTAATTGTTCATGTTAATTGAAATGTCCGGTATCTAATTTTTGTGTTTTTGGTTCTTTGTGAAGGATAAATGAACTTTTGATGTAATTGTTATGTAGTGTATGTGGATAATGCTTTAAGTTTGTTTTCTATGATGCTTTGTGTTTTGCTCAGTGTTATGTGTCTGTTGGCTCATCTTTTATATATATATATATATATATATATATATATATATATATATATATATATATATATATATATATATGAGTAGGATTATTATACTCTTATGTATATTAATTTTTTTATACATAATTTTTTTACCTTTGGATGATGGGATGTGCAGTTAGGATTATAGAGATTTTTTTAGAGTTTAGTGGATTGTTGATGAAATAGTATAAATCATAGAAGATCATTATAATCCTAACCGTATATTTTTTTATCCAAAGGTTGAAAATTTATAAGTACAAAAGAATTTTATTCATAAAAGTATAATAGTTGAATATATATATATATATATATATATATAGCACTAAGTCATTAGTGCTATTAAGTTTTTAATTTTTGAATTGAAAGATGTGTGGTTGAGATAATAATGAAGCCCTTCAAAAATTAAATACTTTGTGCTATTGATAGCATAGTAATCAGACTCTCTCTCTCTTTATATATATATATAGTTCGGTTATTATGTTTGTAAAAGTATCGATCACTTAGTGCTTATAAATTTTTCACCGTTTATGTAATATTTTGAGTAATTTATCTCTTACATCATGCAATTCTACTGACCACTCACTAAATTCAAGAAACCTACTATCATTCTAACTGCATATTATTTCATCCCAGGGCTAAAACTTATAAATACTAATAATTTAGCACTTTTAAAAATATAAAAGCTTTTATATATATATATATATATATATATATATATATATATATATATATATATATATATATATATATATATATATATATATTCTGATTATAAAAGTAGAGTTATATACTTTTAAAAGTACAAGCAAATTTATACTTGTGAAATTTTTATTATTATATTTGTATTAAAATTTGTGCTATTATAAAGTGAATTAAAAATAGAAAAAAAAAAGTAAAAAATACAAATTCCAATACAAATCTAATAGTAAAAAATTTATAAGTATAGACTTTATACTTATGAATTTTTTACCATTGAATTTGTATTGAGATTTGTGTTATTGTAAAATGAATTAAAAAGAGAAAAAGAAAAAGAAAAAATAAAAAATATAAATCTCAATACAAATCTAATAGTAAAAAATTTACAAGTATAGATGGACTTGTGCTTTTAAAAGCATATAAGCTATACTCCCGATTATAATGCTATTAATAATATTAAATATTTAGTAGTATTAAATTTTTTGTCATTAATTTATTTTTATAATTATTTTTATTTTTTAAATTATATTATTTTTTTTTATCATCAACTAAACTTTAAAATATACTAAATTTTAAAACACTACTATTTTTCTAACCGCATATCCCTGCATTCGCTCTATTGCCTCTGTTTGGTTTGGGTACAAAGGGGGGATATCCTTCCTTTGTACCCAAACACCCCTGAACTAGGGGGGATATCCCAGAGATGGTGATCCCCCCCTTACCCGGGTTGTCCGGGCCCCCCCCGAACTGGCATTCCTCTCCCTCTCCTCTATTATTACTGCTGCACGATTCCCGAGCTCTCCTTTCTCCTCTTCTCCATCTTCTTCCTCTTCTCTTCTCCTCTCTTCTTCTTCCTCACATCTCCTCCCATCTACTTCCTCCCCCAACCGAGCTTCCTCGTGGTCTCCTCCGACCCTCCGCGTGCAAGCCGACGCCGCCGCTGAGTCCCCTGCCCTTGCACGCATCCCGAGCCCCTCTTTTCCCAACCGAGCTTCGCCCAAAAGCTCGTCATTTTCCGAGCTTTCTCGTCGCCTCTTCCTCCGCTCTGTGTGCTAGCCGACGCCGATCTCCCATATTCTTCATCTTCTCCTCTTCTCCCATCTCCTTCCTCGTCGCCGCCTCTCGGCTCCCCCGTAGCTCCGCGTGAAACACGCGGCCGATCCGTGCCCTCCCCGTACCGCATCCTCATCGCCCCCGCCTCTCGGCCTCCCCTGTAGCTCGTCGTCGCCGCCGGCTATAAAATCTCTCCTCCGTATCGCATTCTCGTTCCCAACGCAAAATAAATAATTAATAAAAATTTTAGCATAAAAAATAATTATCACTAATTTTAACAATAATTAACACTAATTATTAAATTTTTAAAATTATATATCTTACCAGGAAAAATTATTGTAATTTTTAGATAATATTAATTATTTTTTAAATATAAATAGTTAACACTAATTTTATATAGCATTTAATTTATTAATTAATAGATATTACAATAATTATTTAAAAAATACAAAATAAATAATAAATACTTATTATTATCGTCGCAGCTGCTGCCTCTCGGCCTGTAGCTCTTCGTCGCCGCCGGCTAAAAAATCTCTCCCCCGTACCCGCATCCTTGTTCCCAACGCAAAAAAATTAATTAACACTAATTTTAACACTAATTAATACTAATTATTAAATTTTTAAAATTATATATCTTAGCAGGAAAAATTATTATAATTTTTGGATAATATTATTTATTTTTTAAATATAAATAATTAACACTAATATTTTATAGCATCTAATTAATTAGATAATATATATTATAATTATTATATTTAAAAAGTTATAATACAATATTTATTTATCAATTTTTTATACATATAAAAAAATAAAGGCATTTTCGTCTTTTTACTCTAAAGTCAACTATCTATTCCTCTTATTCTTCAATCCCAACTAAACACTATTTTTCTTATACCTGGTACTAACCTAATACCCAACGAAACACTATTTTAATTTATCCCCATCTTATACTCAACTTTATACTTATCCCTGCTACTACTAATTCTCACTAATTCCCGAACCAAACAATACCTATATGTTTAATCAAATTAAATTTATTAGATATTCAATAAAAATTTATTCTAGCAATTTAATTGTTATCTGTAGATGTAGGTCCATATATTTTAATACATTAAAAGATATATTAAATAAAATATTTATATATTCAAATAAAAAATTAATACACCTACCCCATCAATTAAAAAAAAAAAAAAAAACAAATTTAAGCAGTATTTATAGCACTATATTGTACAGCAATAATTGGCACACATTGTTTGTTTAATTTTGTATCGATTGACACAAAACCTCGGATGCTTCAATTTATTTATTTGTTTCAATTTATTTGTACAGCAAAATATATTATGAGTTTATTCAACCCCACTTGTACACCACTAGTAGTAATAAACTAAAAAAAAATTAAATTTAAATTATGTGACGTGACGTGACGGTCGTAAATAAATTAAATAACAGATATATTTATATAAAATTTATATTTTTATATTTATTATTTTAAAAATTTTAAATTATTTATATATATATATATATATATATATATATATATATATATATATATATATATATATATAAATTTATTATAATTAATTTATTATTTAGTTGTTAACAGAGTATAAGTAGAGGGGCAATTTTTTATATATTCCTAAAAATTTTTCTGTTTTCAGATTTACCCTCTTAGAAGGCTAATATTAAAACTATCCTTCTTACGTTCCAACTTCTTTCCAAAATATTCTTGAAGTTAAACTCTGTTGGAGCTACCGTTATCTGTGTGAAATTACTATTTTGCCTTTTCAAATATACCATAAACCCTAAACCCTAAACCCTAAAACCCTAAACCCTATAAACCCTAAACCCTAAACCCTAAACCCGGGAACCCGGGCAAAATAGGTATGTATATCTGATAGTTTTCAACTCCGATTATTATTTAACTCTAGTTTAACCCTAGTTAACTTAACAAAGGGAAACGGTAGGGGTATTTTTAATAACGGTGGAACATATGAGGGGTATATTAGAAAGAAAAAAATAAGAAGGATAAATCAGATATTTTTTCAGATTTCAGGGGTACACAGGCAATTATTCCTAAGTAAAATATTAATTTTGTTCTTATAAATATATTGCTCTAAAAATTTTAACTGTTAAAAAATATATTCCGGTAGTAATAAAATAAAAAAATCTTGATACATTAAAAAAAAGATTAATTTCGTACAACATCTGTAAACATATCGAATAACAAATATAATTCTATAAAATTTAAATTTTTATATTTATTATTTTAAAAATTTTAAATTATTTATATATATATGTTTATTTAGTTTATTATCATTAGTTTATTATTTAGTTTTTAACAATATATAAGTAAAATACTAATTTTATTCTTGTAAATATGTTCTTCCAAAAATTCTAACGTATAATATATAAAAGGATAAAAAAATAATTTATCTATCACTAACCATGATTAAGTATTTAACCTAAGATTAATTATATTTTTTTAATAAATATTTAAAAAATTAAATTTTATAAAATTATATCTATTATTCAATAAATTTTATTATAGATTATTAATCTATGCTTATCTATATTGGGAGTAACAAAAAAATATAGTTTTAAAATCTAATAAAAATCATTACATTTATGAGCATTTAGTAGGGCACTTTTCTTATCGGCAGTTATTATCAGAATTAATTTTACTATTTATTGATGAAAAATATTTAGCTAACTTATACTGTTGAGTCACATTTATTAATTATATTGTACGATAAATAAAAAAAAAAAAAAGTTAAAGTAGATGTTAAATTATTTTAACAACTTTTTTTTTTTTTGAGTTTAAATTTTAATTCTTCTTCCCGTAGATGAAGTTCTATATTTTCGCACTGTCAATAAATTATTTTAAAATTTTAAAAAAATTATTTTAAAAGTCAAATCAATATGAATTTTATTTAGAGGTCAGATCAAAAATACAATTTTTTTTTTATAAATATTATTTTTTTATTTTTTATTTTTAACTATTAAAAATTTATATTTTATTTTTTTAAATATTAAAAAATATTTTCAAGAATTATTGTATTAATGAAGAGGGTGAAATGATCATATTATCCTTTTTTACTTTATAAAGAAAAAAATAATTTTTAGTGTATTTATGTCATTTTAAAGATATTTTCAGTATAAATTATAAAAAATTCACGAAATATTGACGGAATCGTGATAGAGGGGGTCAAATGCATCAACTTGAATTTTTGAAAGAATAAAATTAGATTTTTGAAAGTCAAGAAGAAAAAAGTAAAAAAACGAGAATATTTACAGAAAAATTTTATGTAATTTAGTCGATTAGTAAATATATTTCTAGAGTGATCAAACTCCTGATCTCTGAGCTGATAATTTGATAAATTTTAAAAATACGCGCTTGTAAATTTTTTATTATTAGATTTATTTTTAAAATTAATTTTATTTTTTAGATTATGCTATTTCACCAAACGCTTATTAAATTCTAGAAAACTATTATTATCGTAAGCTTATAAATTTTCATATAAAGACTGGAAATATATAAACAACAATGACTTAATATTTTTAAAATTATGAACTAAGTTACTATACTATTAGTAGAATCAAGTTATTAATAGAACAAATATGTAGGTAGGATGATAGTGGGCGCTTAGAGTTTAGTGGATGATTTGAAAAAATAATATGATTAAAGGGATAGATCCAACGCTGAAAACTTAGTAGTAGCAAGTGTTTGGTACTATCAATAACACATAGTAGTCAAACTCTACAATCATAGAAGAATAAGAGACCAATTAAATAAAGTTTATATTCTTTCAAAAGCACAAGCCCAAATACGCTTGTGAATTTTTTACTATTGAATTTGCATTGAGATTTGTGCAATTATAAAATCAACTAAAGAGAGAGAAAGAGAAAGTACAATTGCACAAATCTCAGTGCAAATTCAATGGTAAAAAATTCACAAGCATGGTTGGGCCTGTGCTTTTAAAAATATATACAGCTCTACTCTTCTCTCTCTCTCTATCTTTCTCTCTACCTCTCCTCTCTCTCACGTTTCGGCGCCCACTCTCTCTTTTTTTATATCTCTCTATATATATATATATATATAGAGAGAGAGAGAGAGAGAGAGAGAGAGAGAGAGATTAGCTAGAATACTATCGATAGCACCAAGTCATTGGTGATATCAAGTTTTTAGCCGTTGGATGAAAAAATATACCGTTGTGATTATAGTGGTCCCCTAGGATTTACTAGGTGGTTGGTTGAATAGTAAAAAGATTAGGGGACCACTATAATTCTAACGGCATATCTTTTCATCCAACCGCTGAAAACTTGATAGCACCAATTGTTTGGTGCTATCGATAGTATTCTAGCCGGACTATATATATATTACTATTTTTCCAACCATCTATTAAACCCAAGGAGCCCACTATCATCTCAACTACACATATTTTAATCTAAGGGTTAAAAACTTATAACTTCACAAATTTGTGAAGTGACCAGCCTAGCTCTATAGTGTCCTAAAAATTCCTCAAACTCCATGGCCTTATTTTGTTGGGCAATGCTAGAAGTACACCCACAAGGGGGGTACACTTTGTAATTTGTAATTTTGTTTTCTCATGTCTAATATAAAGACTAGGTGTACATAAATTATTACAAGTAGTATTTTCCTATTTTGTTTTCTCCTGTCTAATATAAAGACTAAAATAAATAAAAATATTTTATATTTTTTTTTTTTTTTGGCTTTTAGAAATTTATAATTTTGTTCTTGTAAAAATTTAGAAATATTTTCAAAAAGTTTCAACATTAATAAAAAGGTCCAGATGATCAAATTATTCATATTTATTTTATAAAATATATTTTAAATATATTTTTGTTATTTTTAAAATTATTTTTAGTATAAATGATAAGAAATAGATGGAAAGAGAATGCTAAATGCATTAGCTTAAAATTTTGAAGGAGCAAAATATAGATTTTTAAAAATTAGAAAGTAAAAATAAAAATGTGAATATTTACTAGAGATTTTCTATATCTTAGCCTAATATAAATATAAAATAAATTTCAATTTGCCTCATGCTCTTTAGCATATTTTTATTTCACTATTTCGTGATTTAAAAATTTAAAATTAATTATTCTATAATTTTATTTTTATTTTATTAAAAAAAAAATACGGTCAAATAGGATAGTAAGATAACAACATTTTTTAAAAATTATAAAATAATGCTCGTACAATAAAATAAAAATAAAACTACAAGATAGTTATTTTTTTTTTTTTGAGAGAAAGGTAGCAAGCTACCCGCTTCATTCAACAAAAACTGAACTCGGACTACAAGATAGTTAATATATTAATTTTTTAAACCACAGAGTATGTAAGTGCAATTTTTTGAATCAAATGGTAGCAAAGTGAAAATATTCAAAACTACAGTAAACTAAATTAATGTTTACCATATATATATATATATATATATATATATATATATTTTTAAATGCAACGGTAACTAAACGTTGGGTCTTCGTTTTGGTTTGACTTTATTTACTGAGGCAACTACCCACATTTTGAATTTAACGGTCACTTGCCGTTTCCTTTTATTTATTACTATTATTATTTTTTTTTTTTAAAAAACTAGGGTTAGGGTTATTAGTACATTTATGACTAAACCTGGTGCTCTCATTGTGGTCCCTTTTGTCACCCCACTTTAACTTTTGCTTTTGACCATTTACAAATTTTAATTTACTATAATTTTTTATTTAAATTTTTTAAAATTATTATAAGTAAATGTTATAATTCTATCTAATTAACTAATGTCGTTAATATGAAAGTGATATGATTAATAATACGGTAAGATTTGAAATATTATATTTATTTCAAGATTTAATTTTATGTTTTATTAGTATTATAAGTAAAATTTAAATAAATTATATTAACTTGATATATCAAAATAAATTATTTTTATTATAAAAATTATTAACTGAATTAATAGATATTATATTTGTACTTAAATATTATAATAAATTAAAATTACATCAAATTCTACCATCATTTTTTTTTTTATTATTCTCGACTATTCTATAAAATTAGTGAAAATTACAAAACACAATTTTGATTATACCTAAAATAATTTTATTATAAACTAAATATAATTTACTTTTATTTTTGATTATATCGAAATAGTAAATTATCTGAGAGAAAAAAAATTAAAAAATTAAAATATTTATTTTCGATTTCTTATTAGTTTACTTTTTTGCCCTTGCTAATTTGGATAGGTGGGAATTAAATTCAACTTGGTAAAGTAAAAAAACCACAAAAGGGCCTAAAATTTCCCACTTTTTAAACTTGTGGTTAACAAAATTCATGCAGTAGGATAAAGAGTCCACCAAACTTTATGAGGGGAAAAAGAAAAGAAAAAAAGTAAAAGGTCAAAAAAAAAAAAAAAAAAAAAAAAAGAAAAGGAAGGAGAATCTTACAAATTGGAGCAAAAAAAATATAAAATGTACATTCCAAATTGAATATATAGGTAGCATAGTTCATAATTTATTATAGTTTATCATAATATTTTTCGGAGAGATATTTGTTTAATTAAAGAATATATGGAATGTAACTAAATAAGTGCAGTTTTTTTTTTTTTTTTTTGAGATCTCTTTGGCCATTTTAAGCTAAAAAGCTTCTAGATTCTTCTAGCCCCTGACTAAAGATCTAGAAGAATAAAGCTGGGTGAAGACACATGCAGAGAGAGAGAGAGAATTTTTTTTTTTATTTGCATTGGAACAAAATGATGAGCCTAGTCATCTATAAGAGCCTTGCTAAAGATGTCTCTCAAGATACACAACATATATAGCTAGGGGTCAGGGACTTGCCAAATTGCTTATCATGTGACTCTTGTTTTTCTTTGCAAAATGAGTAAATCTGCCTCTTTACTTGCCAGCATAAGATAGAGAAGGTTCGAAAAATATTATATTGTATTTGATAATAGTTTAAAAATTAGGGGTGGAGGCCACAAATTTTTATAGACGACTCGCTGTTGTCTAGCTAGCAGATAAAAAGATGTCAAATAGTACAAAATTATAAGCCAAAATAAGAAAGACTACAAACTTTCAGTAGACTACACTTATTATTCTTTCTAGAAAGGCTAAATTACAGAAATCCTCTCTGTAATATTCTATTTTTTCATTTTGGTCTTTTGTCTTTTAAAAGTCTATATTTTGCCCCCTCGTAATTACTGAAAAATGCGTTTACCTCCCGCCGTCACCATTTCGTGAGTGAACCGTCAATTTTTTAAAAAATATTATTATATATACCCAAAATACCCTTCAAAAATTACGAAAAATTAGCTAAAACTCATTCTCTCCAATATAAGATAAGGGCATTTTCGTCAATTTACCTCATCCGTTAACGCCGTTGCCCCCTAAAGACAATTCGGTAATTACGAGGGGACAATATATAGGCTTTTAAAAGACAGGGAGGCAAAATGAAAAAAAAGAATATTACATGGAGATTTTCTGTAATTTAGCCTTCTAGAAACTCATAAGAGATTCTTAGCCTTTTGGTATCTGCACCCGCAGTTTCGAAATTTAAAGAGATGCTTTCAGAAGATCGTAGCAAAATCTCTAACAAATTTCTTTCTCGAGATTTGGGTGATTGCAAAAGAGTAATCCGCAAAAAAAAAAAATTAAGTTCCTAACATAGGGCTTTAATTCTATCAAACCCTAGGAAGGGATTTATGCACTTACAATCACATGTTTTGCTTTTCTGAGGACAAGCAAAAGAAGAATAAAGTGGAGGTGGAAACAATGGAGGTTTAGGCATGTCATTTATTTGAACTTAATAATATAACCCAATCATCTTGCAAATTCATCAACTCCAAGAACACATAGGCCAAGGTTGGAAAGTGCATTTCTTTCCCCAAATACAAGAGATTTTGTACTTGAATTTTATTTTTATTTTTTTTAAAAAAATAAAAGTGTTTTAGGTTTTGTTTAGAACTGTAGAGGGATTACATTACGTGCAGTGAGAAAGAACGATTAAAAAAATATCTTATTTGTTTCCGTATATAATATCGTGTTCCGTATATTGCAATGAGTCAGTTATAATATATTTTATGTAATTTCACCGAAAAACATAATAACTTTTGATAGCTCTCAATACCAAACGGACAACAAAAGTACAATATCATTCTGGGATAATATCTAATGAACTCATAAAATTTAAAATGCCCTTATTAATTTTTAATTTTTTTTTCAAATATATTCAAACCTAAAAATTTAAAAGAATATTTCGATAATTTTAAGATAAATTTGAAATTTTTGAATAGTAGCCATGAAAAATAAGCAGATCATATTTTCAATTCACACTTTGGTGGATCAAAGGATCTATATGGCCCCAATTGAGTTTCTAAAATTAAAATTCTAATCATTTAATTTAAGTTTGTAAGGCTCGTATTTGAAATTTTAGATCCAAAAATTTATTTCAGTTTAATATTAAATTTTAAAATTTTTAGATTTGAAGTGCTTGGATATTAATGTAATATCAATTTTTATAGAGTAATATTACAAAACCTTTTACAATATTTTAAAAATAGAATATTTGATTAGAAATATGAATTATTTTATTTAAGGTTAATCTTTAATTATTTGCGTATAAGAATAATAATTTTCATGAGCTAGGCTTCTATATTTTTTAAAATATAAAAATCTAGATATTTTCAAAAATAGGACATTCGATTAGAAATAGAAAAATTTAATAAAAAATAACTCCAATAAACGACCGAAAATAAAAATTTAATAAAAAATAATGATAAAAGACTTAAATTTTAAATTAAACATTTTGATAAGTAGAATTTTTTATTAAAGTTTTATATAATTTGAATTGTTCTACACCGTTGATCTTATAAACATACTATATCGATCGTTAAAATAATTATTTTTGCGACATTTGATCACTCGATAAATAATATCGAAAAATTATAAAATTTGGTTTCTAAATAATTCTAATAGTGTAAATTATACCTAACAAAACCGATCGTCGAATTGGATATCCTATCATCAAAAATAATTTACAAGTACGAAGACCTCCGTACTTTCAAAAATACAGAAGACGTACTCTATTTTTCATTTTCACAAGGATAATATATGTGAATATTCCTAAATTGAATCCGGCTACTATGCTTTTAAAAGCACCAAGTAATTAGTGCTCATAAATTTTCTACAGTTAGATCTATTTTTCTTTGACTAATTTCACCTCTTAGAATATGTTATTCCACCGATCACCCACTAAACCCTACGAGCCTACTATCATCCCAACCACACATTCCTTCATTTAAGGACAAAAAACTCACAAAAACCGATAACTTGGTGCTTTTAAAAGCAGAGGAGCTCAATTCCTTCATTTAAGGACAAAAAACTCACAAAAACCGATAACTTGGTGCTTTTAAAAGCAGAGGAGCTCAATTCTTCCTATATTTTTGTAACATTACAACTTATTGTCTATACTTAAGCACTACATACAATCTTTAAACTTTCACATACATTAAACAAGAAGAAGAAAATTTGCTTACCCATCTTTAACTGAAAAATAGGCCATTCAATTTTTTACATGAGTTCACATCTCACACATTACATAAAGTAGTTACCACAAGTTTACACATCCCACATTCAACTTAACATAACATACTTTTGGTGTTTTAGTTATCAAAATATGTAAACCCAAAATGCCTCTAAATAAAGTATTTCCACCACTACCTATTCGAGGCCGCACCCGCTGAGAAAATATAAAGCATTTTCGGTGAGTACACCGCCAAAAAATGGCGAGTTCCCTAACCGGGACTAAAATTCTAATGAAATGACAAGCTTCGATGTATAGATATATCGATGATCTATGGTGGTTATATATGAGTTTCGAGAATTTGGTGTTTATGTCATAATCCAAGAGCAATGCATGTAATTAAATGCTATCATGATTGCAACTATCAAAAAACCATCTATATCAACATATAAATAAAACACCAGACGATGAGGACCGAGAACTCGAGGCAAAAATGGCATCAAGGAATTGAAATTAGGGTTTGGGAGAGGGAGAAGAGGGTGGATTGAAGCGAGATCTGACGGCGAGATCTGACGGAGCCATCATAAAAAAGGAAATTGCGCCACGTCAGTTATAGGCATTGAGGATTAATAGAGAGTAATAGATAGATGAATGCGGATGCCTCAATCATCAGACCATAGTGTGGGCGGGCATGCATAATCAAGTGATCATAATGCTTATAGTTCAAGATCATAGAAACGAATAATTTGGCATGCATAATCAAGAAATAATAGTTATTACATAAAAGAAATCGCACCTACTACTCTTACGATGTGTGCAATGATATGGCATATAATCATGATGGTTTCTACATGATCAAGATCGCATTATAATTAGTAGTATTGTGGGAACTCAATCAAGTTTGAAAGGGATTAACCCACCTCACCTCCTCCGTACGCGACGCCCCGTGACCTTCACCTCCTCCGTACAAACCTACACCAAGAACACCCCAATTTCAATTAGAGGTGGGAAGTTGCGGTATTTCAGAAGGCAAGCAAAATAGGTCCTAGCAAAAGTTACCGGTAAATCTAGTTTTCATTGTTTTCTAGCAAAAGTTCTACAGTGACCGAAAAAAACTACTTTATTTGGTTCTTGAATCAATTACTGAAGATAAAATACTACAACTGCACAAGCTAATCGACAAAGCTGATTGTCGTCGAGAGGAGGAAGATTGGGATTACTAGAAATTAAGCATAGGTGCAGGATTAGTTACGTAATAAGAGATTGAGAAAGTTTTGGACGTGCCCTACATTGACCACATAACATAATACACGACAAAAGAGAATTTAAATTGATAAAAGATGCTTCAAAAGGAAGAGAAGGATCCAAAGTGGCGAGAAGAAATTAGTAAGATGAACCTAAATGGAGAAGCTGTTCCGAAACCCTGTGAATCTACAATATGAAACAAAAACATTTTACTCGATGCCTAGCTTACACTTCTCGACTGAAGAAGCTGTTTCAAAGCCCTCGCCAAACAAGCGATAAATGCGAATGCATATGCAGAAATTACAAGTGATACTTATGAAGGCTTATGTACAAACTCAATAAGATGCTAATCATATACATTGAAGATCTTGGAGCTAGAATGCAAAATTTTTAGGAGCACAACACAGTTAACAAAACGGAAGAATTTATCAACTATATTTTCCTTTCTCATAAAGGATCTAATGGTAATATAAGTCCACTAAGTGGTAATGGAGGCTACAAAGAGCCCTGTTTCTTGAAATCGAACACAATTGAGAAACTCAAGACACATAAATACAAGGGAAATTATAGAACTGATACATGCGGCAGAGGGAGCATGGTCACGGACGATCCCATCTAGTACTAGTGTCCTTTATCACGAAATCCTTCTCTACCACACATTTACTTCTTCTAGGGATTTCTTCTAAAGAACAGTTAGTTGCAGGGTAAAACCATGTGAAGTACTTTGTTTTCAGATGAGATGGCGGATAAACCATACTATGATAGTATATCGAGTCCCTGGTCACAGTGCAGTTTATATTCCCTAGTTGCACTGGAGTAGCATCAGTGTTAATATCCTGGAATTGGTTCTGAGGGTTTACAATTACATGAAGGTGTGGGTTTTGGCCATGTCCCGACACAAAAAAATTTCAAGGTTCAAATTGAAGACCTGGTTTTGGATGAAATTTGTCACTTTTGCCCGGAAACCACTGCAAGCACCGTTTAATCCATTATCAGCTCCCTTTCCCTCTTGGTTCTTAACCTAAATAAATGGAGTTACGACACGACGGAACATATTCTTAGCTCCATTCTATCATTCTTTCTCTAGTGAATATCATTCCAACTTATCCAAGAAGAAAAAAACTCACTTGGAGATCTAAAATGGGTGGAGACCTCGTGACAAATTCCATTTTTATTTTTCAACAGATTTGCAAGTTCAACATGGAGCGCAGCAAATCCAAGTATATAGAGCTGATACCATATATGCCAAATATAATGGTTCTGTGAACTTAAAACATGTAGATCTTATAAATTTACAAACTTTTTGAAGCAAATAGAGGGTCATATTGCATAATTACACCAGTTTGCATTGAAATCACACAAGTTTGCCAATTTCTTTTATCATTTTTGATCCAGTGATGGTAGTGTCTTCCTACAAGTTTTTCTTCAATCACAACTATAATTTCGTCTTTGCGAGCGTCTTTCATATCATGTTAAAATGGTGTTCTAGTTTACTAAGATGTTTATTATTCTATTCAAGCTAAGCTTTATAAAATACTAACATTTGGACTATTTTTAAAGGTATTAGAGATATTAAAACACTCTAAGGAACTCTTTTGTTGAACTTTTTTTTGCTGATACAACTAAAACCAATCCAAAACTGCTTAAATTGTTAAAATTAGTCAAATTGAACTCGTAAGTCTCGATCAAATCCAAACTGTGAAACCAAAACATCGAATTTTGCAAAGAACCAAAGATAACCAAGCAGTTCTTCAAAGAAGGAAAGCACAAATAGCTATGTAGTATTCCGAACCCCCATGCAGCTTTTTCCCGTGAATCCACTGTTTAGACACCTGTTGATGGTGTATCTGGCCCATAGTGCATCAAAGGGATGCCACAGATGGACCCTGTGAGCTTTGGTTAGCTGTTTTGGCCTTCGGCTGCTTTTGCCGAATTTTAGAAAAGGATTTAGGCCAAACGGAGGGTGGATTTGGATTCAGCGCGGAAAAACACTTGAGATTGGCTTTTTGTTTGCCCAATTCTGAGTCCGGATGTCCAAAAGCGGACTCCCGGAAGTTTTGGCAGTTTTTGGCGCTTGCGGGAGCCTCCGGCAAATTTTGGAGGCGGAATTTGGCAAAACGGACCTCGTTTTTGGAATCAGCGCGCGAAAACGGTCAAGATGGGCTATTTACTTGTCAATTTTGAGCTTGCGGGTACTGTTCACGCCGGAACAGTGTCGCCGGCGATCGCCGGCGGCGGCCGGCGGCGGCGGGCAGCGTCGGCGGGCGGCGGCGCCGCCGCGGGCAGGCGGCAGGCGGCGGCCCAGGGCGCGGGCAGGCCGCGGGCAGGCGCGCGGTCCACCGCGCGGGGCGTGCACCGGAGGCGGGCCACGTGGCGCCTTCCGGTTGGCCGGTGCAGCAGGCGCGGTCCACGGAGTTTGGGCCGGGTGCACGGTGGACCGGGTGGACACGTGGCGGATCGGGTTGGCGGGACTTGGTGCGCGCGGTCCACGCGATGGCCGGGGCAGGTGACCGTACGCCCGGGGCAGCCGGCGACGTGCGCGGTGCACGGCGCGACGTGCGCGGTGCACGGCTTGCCGGGGACACGTGGCACGCCGCCATTGGCTGGCTCTGGTGCACCGGGTGCAGCGGGGTTTTTGGGCTTAGTGGGCTGGGCTGTGCTGTGGGCCGGGCCGCACTGTGCGCGCCCGGAAATCTGGGCCGGCCCGTTACTGTAGCCGCCCGAAAATCCCCAAGCGCCCGAAAGTGGGGACACAGAGGGTATTTTCCGAATTGTTTTTCAGCCTCTATATAATGCACAGTCCGAGCCTTCTTCTCCTCTTTTTCTCCCAAACCGAGCCAAATCAGCAAAGCCTATTTCTAGCAAAATTTTCATCTTTTTGTCCTGGATCTCCCTGCCAAGTTTCAAGAGTTTTGGAGGCACGAATCCCGAGGTTCCCCATTTTACGGTGCGGCGCGACGTTGCTTTCTAGTGTTCTTCTTCGGCGCAGCGATCGTGTTTTTGCTCCCCTGGGCTACCCCGACATCATTTTCCTGTGATTCTTGCACCAGTGGACTCCTAAGAGGTAGGACTTCATCTTTCGTTTTGGTCGCGCTTTCCCGTTTCGAGGTTTTGGCACGGTTTTCGAGGCAACAAGTGACCCCTTTTTCTGTATGGAATTCTTGACAGCAGCGGAGTGTTTCGGCCATATCTTTGCGCACGAGCGTCTGACGGAAACGAGCTTATACAACTTTTTCATCTACGGATCGCAAGGAACGCGCTCGTATTTTTATTGGATTTTTGTGAATTTTCTTTCGAGGTGATAATTAATGATTTCTCTGTGAACAGTAATCACCCTTAATCAGATTAGTGTATGAGAGTGCCCCCTTGCCGAATTTTTATCTTGGTGTACAGAACTCGGATTTGGGCGTGCAAGGTACCGTTGCGAAGCTATCGACGCGAGGATCGCCGTGATATTTTTATTGGAATTTTCTGGACATTTCTGCAGGTGATAATTTGACAGTTTAGTACTTGTGTTTGTATGTGGTAATTAGTGCTGTAATTGGGAGCCTAGTGTAATTAGTGGATTCCTTGTTGTACCAGGAGTATTGTGGGGTGCGCGGATTTGGAGTTTTGGTATTTTCTGACTGTACGAGTTGGGACAGTTGCGCTTCAGGTGGGTGGTTGTTGTACTCCTCTCTTTGTATGCCCACTAGGAATATCAGAGTACCCTTGTTATGACAATGCTAAATGTGTTGATTGGTAGACTTGCATGCTCTAGGGAATCGCTTATTAATTCTGGAACTTATACCCCGTGACAACATAGAATTAGAGGACTGCAAAACTGATGTTTATTCATGTGAGACGGTCACCCTAGCTTATGTCACTTCAACTGTTATACTTGGAAATTGGAACATTGCATGATTTAAATGATCACATAATTATTGTCATCTTTTACTGCTACACTATTTTGGGACTTGACTTAGGAGAAACCATGCTTTTCTCTTTCTTCTTTCATTGTTGGCATTAGCGGCTTAGTCGCTCAGGTTCGAGCGTATGTTGGACAGTGTAGGCAGGTATTGGGGATTTGGGACAGGTTGAGTGGTCAGGGTGTTGCGGCGACCACGGATCTTGGGTGGTTGACCGGATTGTTTTATTGCATCAGATTGGGTGTTTTGGGGATCGGGCTTACTTTAGTGGAGGGTTGTTCCCACTTCTTGAGTCTCGATCCAGTCCTGCTATTATGAGACAGTGGTTACAGAGATGTTGATACAGTGATATTTTACTCGTGTGGGTCGCTCCCCTCGAGTGCCACTCCGGAGTAGGCTTTCCACGGTGTGAGCGCCGGGCACCATGCTAGTTTCTTGAGTTCCACGGTGTGAGCGCCGGGCACCAGGCTGGGTTTTTGAGTTCGACAGCAGAGCAGGCAGTGCCAGTGTTCACTGGCTGTCAGATTGGGTCTTTATGACAGGCTACTTGATTCTGATGCATCACTTTTCCCATCCTTATTGGTTGGTCATGTAGAGGCATATTAGGGATAGCACTTTATCAGTTGCTTTATTTATCTGCATCCCTTTCTTCTTCTTTCCCTTTTTGCCTCTGATCACCTGGTGGGCATATCTGAGCTGAGGCTTTACCCACTAGGGGAGGCTACTGTTTATAGTAGTACTTACCCCCATTGTTTTTCTTGTTTCCTTCTTTTCCCTTGTTTTGCAGAGTCCTCTGTGGGAGTTGCTGGGCCGTCAGCAACTGATCGAGGTAAGCGCATCGCGGACTAGATAGAGAGCCACCGAGGGTCGTAGCTGGAGATTTTTGGGTACCAGGACTTCTCAGACAGTTTTTCTTTCTTTTCTTTTGGGACTGGCTTCTGCCAGCTGTTTGTATTTTAGTTGTGAGCTGGGAGAGACATCTGTATTTATTTTACTGTTGTACCTTTTACTTCCAGCATCTGTCTGAGATACAGTAGTTTTATTTAGCTCTGATTATTATGCTCTTTTATTATTATTTCTTATCTGAGCAGGTTACCGACGCTTCGTGTATGTGGGAAATACCGCATGCACGGCGGATCTGTGGACGGGCCCGGGTTCTGGTTTACACCCGGGGCGTGACAGATTAAGTTGGTATCAGAGCTTAGGGATAGGTCAGTTGGGACTTAGGAAACCCTAGGCTTTTGGACAGACCCTAGGATTATAGGGCGTGAGTGGCGTGACTTGTTGCGAAAGTCGGTGATTTTTATTGTTAACTCTTCCTGTGAGTGAAGAGTGATCGACATAGTCTATTTCTGTTGAACCATTATGTTGGCTGCAGACAACATAAGGTTACAGAAATAGGGGGATGTCTTTTGACTTTCGCCAGATTGGGTCGTGTGGGGTTTTGTTGCTGATGTTTGGTTTCTTGTGGCAGGATGCCTCCTCGACGTCGGATTCCCACTCGGGGTGTCCCTTCGCCCCCTGTTGAGCCAGAGCAGCCTACACCACCCGAGCTTACTGAGTTGAGGGCCTTGGTGGCCCAGTTGGCGGAGGGTCAGCGCCGCCAGGAGCAGAGGATTGAGCAGCTGCTTGCTCAGAGGGAGGCACCACCCCCAGCTGTTCCGGAGGCCCCTGTGCCTCCTGTTGCACCTTTTGTGCCGTCAGCGCCATCTTCGAGTAGCGGGGCTCCTGCGGCATTTCAGCCTTTGACTGCGGAGGAGGAGCGGGATTTTGCTGACAAACTCGCTGCGTTTGTCAAGCGGGGACCACCTAGATTTTCGGGGCGGGATGCTCAGCCCCGGGCTGTTGGGATTTGGCTTTCTGCGATGGAGAAGCTTTTTCGGGACTTCTTCATCGACCCGAGGTATCGAGTGCACATGGCGGTGCACTGTTTGGACGGAGATGCTGATTTTTGGTGGCAGCGAGTTGAGCCACTGGAGTTCCGGATCACTCGGCAGTTACCTTGGGAGGAGTTCAGACGGATGGTGTTGGACACCTATTTTTCTACCAGTGTGAAGAAGAAGTTGGAGGACGATCTGAAGAATCTGCAGCAGGGCGATCGACCGGCCCATGCCTATTTTCAGGAGTTCAGGGAGTTGCTGAACTGTGTGCCTTACGTCGCTCGTGACGGTCCGCACCAGGTTGAGTTGTTCGAGGGAGGCCTTCGTCCAGAGATTTACACACTTGTGCATGCTCAGAGATTTCAGACCCTGGAGGCAGCCGCAGAGCATGCACAGTGGGTGGAGAGAGGCGATCAGGAGGTGGCCAGACGGAGGGCCGCGGTCGCGCAGAGTTCCGACAGGAAGCGACCAGCCCCAGAGGACGGGGGACAGGCCAGCTCTTGGAGACCGCCACGGCCGCCGCAGTCCCAGTCTTATGGCCGTGGGCGATCTGATAGGAGAGGGCCTGGGGGACCCCAGAGACCGCAGCAGCATCAGCAGCAGCACCAGCAGCAGAGATCGCAGCAGAGGCAGCAGAGATCTCAGCAGCAGTCCTCGAGACAGCAGCAGCAGCCGAGACAGCCCCGATCTTCTGACCGATGTATTTTCTGTGGAGGTCAGCATGCCGCCATTACTTGTGATCAGAGATGGGGTCGATGCTTCCGTTGTGGACAGCCAGGGCATGTGCGAGCTACTTGCCCCCTTTCTACTTCCTCGGCACCTTCTTCGGCATCGGTTCCATATCCCCCTCAGCAGCAGCGGCCACCAGCTCAGCGGCCTTATGCTCCAGCGAGCAGGCCGTCCACTTCTTATCCTGTAGATTCTCGACCTCCAGCACCGAGCGGGCGGGTGTATGCCGCCCAGTTGGCGGATTCTTCAGCGGCAGACCAGGTGGTGGCAGGTATTATTCTACTCTTTGGTATTCGGGCTCGTACTTTATTCGACACTGGAGCATCTCATTCTTTCATTAGTCGAGCATTTGCATCCCTGCATGGTCTAGAGGTAGAGTCCTTGTCACATGCATTAGAGGTGCGGATTCCTGATCATATTTTGCATGTCGAGGAGCGTTGTGTGGCTTGCCCAGTGCAGTTGGGGCCTTGGATTTTGCCTGCAGACTTGCTTGTTTTGCAGCAGCTCCAGGATTTTGATTTGGTGCTAGGGATGGATTGGCTGTCGCGGTATTCCGCCACTATCGACTGCAGAGAGAGGACGGTGACTCTTCGCGAGCCAGGACAGGAGGAGTTCATCTTCAGAGGCTGCCAGAGCACGCTGTTCGCAGCGACCATTTCCTCGGCCAGAGCTAGGAGGATGATGAGTAGGGGTTGCACTGCCTTTTTGGCCACTGTGGTGGAGGTGCCTACGGCGGCACTGGGACTCGAGGATATCCCTATTGTCCGCGAGTTCCCAGATGTGTTTCCCCCTGAGTTGACGACGATGCCGCCGGAGAGGGAGATTGAGTTCGTGATTGATGTAGTTCCTGGAACTGCACCAATCTCAAAGGCACCCTATAGGATGGCGCCAGCTGAGTTGAGGGAGTTGAAGGCCCAGCTTCAGGATCTTTTGGATAGGGGCTTCATCGACCCAGTGTTTCTCCGTGGGGAGCGCCTGTGTTGTTTGTGAAGAAGAAGGATGGGTCACTGCGGTTGTGTGTGGATTATAGGGAATTGAACAAAGTGACCATCCGGAACAAGTATCCCCTCCCCCGGATTGATGATTTGTTTGATCAGTTACAGGGAGCATCGGTGTTCTCGAAGATTGATCTGCAGTCCGGTTACCACCAGCTGAGGGTGAGGGCCGAGGACATCTCCAAGACGGCTTTCAGATCGCGGTACGGGCATTATGAGTTTACTGTGATGCCTTTTGGGTTGACTAATGCCCCTGCCGCATTCATGGACTTGATGAACAGGATTTTTCAGCCGTTTTTGGACCGGTTTGTGGTGGTGTTTATAGATGATATTCTGATCTACTCCCGGAGTGATTTGGAGCACGAGGAGCACTTGAGGACCGTGCTACAGCTTCTGCGAGAGAAGAAGCTGTATGCTAAGTTCAAAAAGTGCGAGTTTTGGCTCCGGGAGGTTGCTTTTCTGGGTCATGTTGTTTCAGCTGCTGGAGTGGCGGTGGATCCGGCCAAGGTGGATGCTATTCGAGATTGGCCGAGGCCGACGACTATCACCGAGGTGCGGAGCTTTCTTGGTTTGGCGGGCTACTATCGGCGTTTTGTGGAAGGCTTTGCGAAGCTTTCCTCTCCCCTCACTCGTCTGACCAGGAAAGGAGTTAAGTTTGTTTGGAGCGAGACTTGCCAGAGCTGTTTTGAGGAGCTGAAGCAGAGATTGATGACCGCTCCAATCCTTGCCCTCCCAGTTATGGGGGAAGGATTTGTGATTTACAGTGATGCCTCACATAGTGGTCTGGGGTGTGTGTTGATGCAGCAGGGTAGGGTGATTGCCTATGCTTCGCGGCAATTGAAGGACTATGAGAAAAATTACCCTACTCATGATCTGGAGTTGGCAGCGGTGGTGTTTGCTCTGAAGCTGTGGCGGCATTACTTGTATGGTGAGCATTGCGAGATTTATACTGATCACAAGAGCTTGAAGTATCTGTTCACCCAAAAGGAGCTGAATTTGAGGCAACGCCGGTGGTTGGAGCTGCTAAAGGATTATGATCTGAGTATCCTTTATCACCCCGGCAAGGCCAATGTTGTGGCGGATGCTTTGAGCAGGAGGACGAGTCTGAGCTTATTGATCTCGCAGCAGGCGCCGTTGGTCGAGCAGATGAGGCGATTACAGCTGGAGGTAGTATCCCCTGGGGTCTCTGCTAGACTCATGTCTATGGTCTTGCAGCCCACTCTGTTGGAGAGGATCAGGGACACTCAGAGTGAGGACCCCCACTTGACGAGGATCAGGACGCAGCTTCAGGCGGATCAGACAGGGGATTTTTCTGTGGATAGCTCGGGAGTACTGCGGTACAGGGACCGAGTGTGTGTGCCTATGGATCAGGAGATTAGAGATCAGATTTTGAGGGAGGCCCATTATACACCTTATACCGTCCACCCTGGAGGTACTAAGATGTATAAGGACCTCAAGGCACAGTTTTGGTGGCCCGGAATGAAGCGGGACATTGGGAGATTCGTAGCTCATTGTTTAACTTGCCAGCAAGTGAAAGCAGAGCATCGCGTTCCTGCTGGCAAGTTGCAGAGTCTTCCAATTCCCGAGTGGAAATGGGACCACGTCACTATGGATTTCGTCACTGGATTGCCGAGGGCGCAGAGCGGGGCAGATGCGATCTGGGTTATTGTTGACAGACTCACCAAGTCGGCGCACTTCTTACCGGTTCAGATGACTTGGTCATTGGAGCATTTGGCACAGTTATATATGGATGAGATAGTGAGGCTTCACGGTATACCTGCTTCGATTGTGTCAGATCGAGACCCGAGATTCGTATCACGCTTTTGGGGGAGTTTGCATTCTGCATTGGGGACTCAGCTCAGGTTTAGCACCGCTTTCCACCCACAGACCGATGGACAGTCAGAGCGCACCATACAGACCCTCGAGGATATGCTTAGAGCGTGCGTTATGGATTTTGGAGGAGGGTGGTACCGGCACTTATCTTTGGTTGAGTTCGCGTACAACAACAGCTATCAGGCGAGCATCCAGATGGCTCCGTTTGAAGCGTTGTATGGACGCAAGTGTCGGTCTCCCTTATATTGGAGTGACGTGGGTGAGAGGAGGACTTTGGGACCGGAGTTACTTTTGGAGGCAGAGGAAAAAGTCAGGATTATTCGCCGGCATCTTGAGACAGCCCAGAGTCGTCAGAGGAGCTACGCCGATACTCGACGGCGAGACCTGGAGTTTCAGGTTGGTGATCATGTCTTCTTGAAGGTCTCGCCCTCGAAAGGGGTCCGGAGATTTGGAGTACGGGGAAAGCTCAGTCCCCGCTTTATTGGACCCTTTGAGGTACTTGACAGAGTTGGTCCTGTGGCATACAGAGTTGCCTTACCCCCGCGCCTGGCCGGAGTTCATGATGTCTTCCACGTCTCAGCTCTGAGGAGATATGTTTTTGACCCGTCGCACGTGATTGACTTCACTTCGTTGGAGATCGGCGAGGACTTGGTCTACGAGGAGCGCCCGTTGCGGATTCTTGCTCGTGAGGTGAGGGAATTGCGCAATCGGGCCATTCCATATGTGAAGATCCTGTGGAGCAATCATGAGGAGCGAGAGGCTACATGGGAGCTGGAGACAGAGATGAGAGATGCCTACCCCTTCTTGTTCGAGGCCGCAGTTTGAGGTACGTCTGCTTTGTTTATCCTTGTTTCGGGGACGAAACTTTTTTTTAGTGGGGGAGGATGTAGGATCCCGAACCCCCATGCAGCTTTTTCCCATGAATCCACTGTTTAAACACCTGTTGATGGTGTATCTGGCCCATAGTGCATCAAAGGGATGCCACAGATGGACCCTGGAGCT
>CM054952.1:652424-794333 GCA_029168755.2 Tillandsia fasciculata
TCGGGGGTTCCTTCGCCCCCTGCTGAGCCAGAGCAGCCTACACCCCTGAGCTTACTGAGTTGAGGGCCTTGGTGGCCCAGTTGGCGGAGGGTCAGCGCCGCCAGGAGCAGAGGATTGAGCAGCTGCTTGCTCAGAGGGAGGCACCACCCCCAGCTGTTCCGAGGCCCCTGTGCCTCCTGTTGCACCTTTTGTGCCGTCAGCGCCATCTTCGAGTAGCGGGGCTCCTGGGCGCATTTCAGCCTTTGACTGCGGAGGAGGAGCGGGATTTTGCTGACAAACTCGCTGCGTTTGTCAAGCGGGGACCACCTAGATTCTCGGGGCGGGATGCTCAGCCCCGGGCTGTTGGGATTTGGCTTTCTGCGATGGAGAAGCTTTTTCGGGACTTCTTCATCGACCCGAGGTATCGAGTGCACATGGCGGTGCACTGTTTGGACGGAGATGCTGATTTTTGGTGGCAGCGAGTTGAGCCACTGGAGTTCCGGATCACTCGGCAGTTACCTTGGGAGGAGTTCAGACGGATGGTGTTGGACACCTATTTCTCTACCAGTGTGAAGAAGAAGTTGGAGGACGATCTGAAGAATCTGCAGCAGGGCGATCGACCGGCCCATGCCTATTTTCAGGAGTTCAGGGAGTTGCTGAACTGTGTGCCTTACGTCGCTCGTGACGGTCCGCACCAGGTTGAGTTGTTCGAGGGAGGCCTTCGTCCAGAGATTTACACACTTGTGCATGCTCAGAGATTTCAGACCCTGGAGGCAGCCGCAGAGCATGCACAGTGGGTGGAGAGAGGCGATCAGGAGGTGGCCAGACGGAGGGCCGCGGTCGCGCAGAGTTCCGACAGGAAGCGACCAGCCCCAGAGGACGGGGGACAGGCCAGCTCTTGGAGACCGCCACGGCCGCCGCAGTCCCAGTCTTATGGCCGTGGGCGATCTGATAGGAGAGGGCCTGGGGGACCCCAGAGACCGCAGCAGCATCAGCAGCAGCACCAGCAGCAGAGATCGCAGCAGAGGCAGCAGAGATCTCAGCAGCAGTCCTCGAGACAGCAGCAGCAGCCGAGACAGCCCCGATCTTCTGACCGATGTATTTTCTGTGGAGGTCAGCATGCCGCCATTACTTGTGATCAGAGATGGGGTCGATGCTTCCGTTGTGGACAGCCAGGGCATGTGCGAGCTACTTGCCCCCTTTCTACTTCCTCGGCACCGTCTTCGGCATCGGTTCCATATCCCCCTCAGCAGCAGCGGCCACCAGCTCAGCGGCCTTATGCTCCAGCGAGCAGGCCGTCCACTTCTTATCCTGTAGATTCTCGACCTCCAGCACCGAGCGGGCGGGTGTATGCCGCCCAGTTGGCGGATTCTTCAGCGGCAGACCAGGTGGTGGCAGGTATTATTCTACTCTTTGGTATTCGGGCTCGTACTTTATTCGACACTGGAGCATCTCATTCTTTCATTAGTCGAGCATTTGCATCCCTGCATGGTCTAGAGGTAGAGTCCTTGTCTTATGCATTAGAGGTGCGGATTCCTGATCATATTTTGCATGTCGAGGAGCGTTGTGTGGCTTGCCCAGTGCAGTTGGGGCCTTGGATTTTGCCTGCAGACTTGCTTGTTTTGCAGCAGCTCCAGGATTTTGATTTGGTACTTGGGATGGATTGGCTGTCGCGGTATTCCGCCACTATCGACTGCAGAGAGAGGACGGTGACTCTTCGCGAGCCAGGACAGGAGGAGTTCATCTTCAGAGGCTGCCAGAGCACGCTGTTCGCAGCGACCATTTCCTCGGCCAGAGCTAGGAGGATGATGAGTAGGGGTTGCACTGCCTTTTTGGCCACTGTGGTGGAGGTGCCTACGGCGGCACTGGGACTCGAGGATATCCCTATTGTCCGCGAGTTCCCAGATGTATTTCCCCCTGAGTTGACGACGATGCCGCCGGAGAGGGAGATTGAGTTCGTGATTGATGTAGTTCCTGGAACTGCACCAATCTCAAAGGCACCTTATAGGATGGCGCCAGCTGAGTTGAGGGAGTTGAAGGCC
Source organism: Tillandsia fasciculata (assembly GCA_029168755.2). Lineage (NCBI taxonomy): Eukaryota > Viridiplantae > Streptophyta > Magnoliopsida > Poales > Bromeliaceae > Tillandsia > Tillandsia fasciculata. The sequence continues at coordinate 654,446 of CM054952.1, forward strand.
CAGCTTCAGGATCTTTTGGATAGGGGCTTCATTCGACCCAGTGTTTCTCCGTGGGGAGCGCCTGTGTTGTTTGTGAAGAAGAAGGATGGGTCACTGCGGTTGTGTGTGGATTATAGGGAATTGAACAAAGTGACCATCCGGAACAAGTATCCCCTCCCCCGGATTGATGATTTGTTTGATCAGTTACAGGGAGCATCGGTGTTCTCGAAGATTGATCTGCAGTCCGGTTACCACCAGCTGAGGGTGAGGGCCGAGGACATCTCCAAGACGGCTTTCAGATCGCGGTACGGGCATTATGAGTTCACTGTGATGCCTTTTGGGTTGACCAATGCCCCTGCCGCATTCATGGACTTGATGAACAGGATTTTTCAGCCGTTTTTGGATCGGTTTGTGGTGGTGTTTATAGATGATATTCTGATTTACTCCCGGAGTGATTTGGAGCACGAGGAGCACTTGAGGACCGTGCTACAGCTTCTGCGAGAGAAGAAGCTGTATGCTAAGTTCAAAAAGTGTGAGTTTTGGCTTCGGGAGGTTGCTTTTCTGGGTCATGTCGTTTCAGCTGCTGGAGTGGCGGTGGATCCGGCCAAGGTGGATGCTATTCGAGATTGGCCGAGGCCGACGACTATCACTGAGGTGCGGAGCTTTCTTGGTTTGGCGGGCTACTATCGGCGCTTTGTGGAAGGCTTTGCGAAGCTTTCCTCTCCCCTCACTCGTCTGACCAGGAAAGGAGTTAAGTTTGTTTGGAGCGAGACTTGCCAGAGCTGTTTTGAGGAGCTGAAGCAGAGGTTGATGACCGCTCCAATCCTTGCCCTCCCTGTTATGGGGGAAGGATTTGTGATTTACAGTGATGCCTCACATAGTGGTTTGGGCTGTGTGTTGATGCAGCAGGGTAGGGTAATTGCCTATGCTTCGAGGCAATTAAAGGATTATGAGAAAAATTACCCTACTCATGATCTGGAGTTGGCAGCGGTGGTGTTTGCTCTGAAGCTGTGGCGGCATTACTTGTATGGTGAGCATTGCGAGATTTATACTGATCACAAGAGCTTGAAGTATCTGTTCACTCAAAAGGAGCTGAATTTGAGGCAACGCCGGTGGTTGGAGCTGCTAAAGGATTATGATCTGAGTATCCTTTATCACCCCGGCAAGGCCAATGTTGTGGCGGATGCTTTGAGCAGGAGGACGAGCCTGAGCTTATTGATCTCGCAGCAGGCGCCGTTGGTCGAGCAGATGAGGCGATTACAGCTGGAGGTAGTATCCCCTGGGGTCTCTGCTAGACTCATGTCTATGGTCTTGCAGCCCACTCTGTTGGAGAGGATCAGGGACACTCAGAGTGAGGACCCCCACTTGACGAGGATCAGGACGCAGCTTCAGGCAGATCAGACAGGGGATTTTTCTGTGGATAGCTCGGGAGTACTGCGGTACAGGGACCGAGTGTGTGTGCCTATGGATCAGGAGATTAGAGATCAGATTTTGAGGGAGGCCCACTATACACCTTATACTATCCACCCTGGAGGTACTAAGATGTATAAGGACCTCAAGGCACAGTTTTGGTGGCCCGGAATGAAGCGGGACATTGGGAGATTCGTAGCTCATTGTTTAACTTGTCAGCAAGTGAAAGCAGAGCATCGCGTTCCTGCTGGCAAGTTGCAGAGTCTTCCAATTCCCGAGTGGAAATGGGACCACATCACTATGGATTTCGTCACTGGATTGCCGAGGGCGCAGAGCGGGGCAGATGCGATCTGGGTTATTGTTGACAGACTCACCAAGTCGGCGCACTTCTTGCCAGTTCAGATGACTTGGTCATTGGAGCATTTGGCACAGTTATATATGGATGAGATAGTGAGGCTTCACGGTATCCCTGCTTCGATTGTGTCAGATCGGGACCCGAGATTCGTATCACGCTTTTGGGGGAGTTTGCATTCTGCTTTGGGGACTCAGCTCAGGTTTAGCACCGCTTTCCACCCACAGACCGATGGGCAGTCAGAGCGCACCATACAGACCCTCGAGGATATGCTTAGAGCGTGCGTTATGGATTTTGGAGGAGGGTGGTACCGGCACTTATCTTTGGTTGAGTTTGCGTACAACAACAGCTATCAGGCGAGCATCCAGATGGCTCCGTTTGAAGCGTTGTATGGACGCAAGTGTCGGTCCCCCTTATATTGGAGTGACGTGGGTGAGAGGAGGACTTTGGGACCGGAGTTACTTTTGGAGGCAGAGGAAAAGGTCAGGATTATTCGCCGGCATCTTGAGACAGCCCAGAGTCGTCAGAGGAGCTACGCGGATACTCGACGGCGAGACCTGGAGTTTCAGGTTGGTGATCATGTCTTCTTGAAGGTCTCGCCCTCGAAAGGGGTCCGGAGATTTGGAGTACGGGGGAAGCTCAGTCCCCGCTTTATTGGACCCTTTGAGGTACTGGATAGAGTTGGTCCTGTGGCATACAGAGTTGCCTTACCCCCGCGCCTGGCCGGAGTTCATGATGTCTTCCACGTCTCAGCTCTGAGGAGTATGTGTTTGACCCGTCGCACGTGATTGACTTCACTTCGTTGGAGATCGGCGAGGACTTGGTTTACGAGGAGCGCCCGTTGCGGATTCTTGCTCGTGAGGTGAGGGAATTGCGCAATCGGGCCATTCCTTATGTGAAGATCCTATGGAGCAATCATGAGGAGCGAGAGGCTACTTGGGAGCTGGAGACAGAGATGAGAGATGCCTACCCCTTCTTGTTCGAGGCCGCAGTTTGAGGTACGTCTGCTTGTTTATTTTCGTTTCGGGGACGAAACTTTTTTTAGTGGGGGAGGATGTAGTATTCCGAACCCCCATGCAGCTTTTTCCCGTGAATCCACTGTTTAGACACCTGTTGATGGTGTATCTGGCCCATAGTGCATCAAAGGGATGCCACAGATGGACCCTGTGAGCTTGGTTAGCTGTTTTGGCCTTCGGCTGCTTTTGCCGAATGTTAGAAAAGGATTTAGGCCAAACGGAGGGTGGATTTGGATTCAGCGCGGAAAAACACTTGAGATTGGCTTTTGGTTTGCCCAATTCTGAGTCCGGATGCCCAAAAGCGGACTCCCGGAAGTTTTGACAGTTTTTGGCGCTTGCGGGAGCCTCCGGCAAATTTTGGAGGCGGAATTTGGCGAAACGGACCTCGTTTTTGGAATCAGCGCGCGAAAACGGTCAAGACGGGCTATTTGCTTGTCAAATTTGTGCTTGGGTTACTGTTCATGCCGGAACAGTGTCGCCGGCGATCGCCGGCGGCGGCCGGCGGCGGCGGGCAGCGTCGGCGGGCGGCGGCGCCGCCGCGGGCAGGCGGCAGGCGGCGGCCCAGGGCGCGGGCAGGCCGCGGGCAGGCGCGCGGTCCACCGCGCGGGGCGTGCACCGGAGGCGGGCCACGTGGCGCCTTCCGGTTGGCCGGTGCAGCATTCGCGGTCCACGGAGTTTTGGGCCGGGTGCACGGTGGACCGGGTGGACACGTGGCGGATCGGGATTGGCGGGACTTGGTGCGCGCGGTCCACGCGATGGCCGGGGCAGGTGACCGTACGCCCGGGGCAGCCGGCCGACGTGCGCGGTGCACGGCCGTCGTGCGCGGTGCACGGCTTGTCGGGGACACGTGGCACGCCGCCAGTGGCTGGCTCTGGTGCACCGGGTGCAGCGGGGTTTTTGGGCTTAGTGGGCTGGGCTGTGCTGTGGGCCGGGCCGCACTGTGCGCGCCCGGAAATCTGGGCCGGCCCGTTACTGTAGCCGCCCGAAAATCCCCAAGCGCCCGAAAGTGGGGACACAGAGGGTATTTTCCGAATTGTTTTTCAGCCTCTATATAATGCACAGTCCGAGCCTTCTTCTCCTCTATTGTTCTCCCAAACCGAGCCAAATCTGCAAAGCCTATTTCTAGCAAAATTTTCATCTTTTTGTCCTGGATCTTCCTGCCAAATTTAGGAATTTTGGTGGCACGAATCCCGAGGTTCCCCATTTTACGGTGCGGCGCGACGTTGCTTACTAGTGTTCTTCCTTCGGCGCAGCGATCGTGTTTTTGCTCCCCTGGGCTACCCCGACATCATTTTCCTGTGATTCTTGCACCAGTGGACTCCTAAGAGGTAGGACTTCATCTTTCGTTTTGGTCGCGCTTTTCCGTTTCGAGGTTTTGGCACGGTTTTCGAGGCAACAAGTGACCCCTTTTTCTGTATGGAATTCTTGACAGCAGCGGAGTGTTTCGGCCATATCTTCGCGCACGAGCGTCTGACGGAAACGAGCTTATACAACTTTTTCATCTACGGATCGCAAGGAACGCGCTCGTATTTTTAGTGGATTTTTGTGAATTTTCCTTCGAGGTGATAATTAAGGATTTCTCTGTGAACAGTAATCACCCTTAATCAGATTAGTGTTTGAGAGTGTCCCCTTGCTGAATTTTTATCTTGGTGTACAGAACTCGGATTTGGGCGTGCAAGGTACCGTTGCGAAGCTATCGACGCGAGGATCGCCGTGATATTTTTATTGGAATTTTCTGGACATTTCTTGCAGGTGATAATTTGACAGTTTAGTACTTGTGTTTGTATGTGGTAATTAGTGCTGTGATTGGGACCCTAGTGTAATTAGTGGATTCCTTGTTGTACCAGGAGTATTGTGGGGGCGCGGATTTGGATTTTTGGTATTTTCTGACTGTACGAGTTGGGACAGTTGCGCTTCAGGTGGGTGGTTGTTGTACTCCTCTCTTTGTATGCCCACTAGGAATATCAGAGTACTTTGTTATAACAATGTTGAACGTGTTGATTGGTAGACTTGCATGCTCTAGGGAATCGCTTATTAATTCTGGAACTTATACCCCGTGACAACATAGAATTAGAGGACTGCAAAACTGAGGTTTATTCATGTGAAACGGTCATCCTAGCTTATATCACTTCAACTGTTATACTTGGAAATTGGAACATTGCATGATTTAAATGATCACATAATTATTGTCATCTTTTACTGCTACACTATTTTGGGACTTGACTTAGGAGAAACCATGCTTTTCTCTTTCTCCTTTCATTGTTGGCATTAGCGGCTTAGTCGCTCAGGTTCGAGCGTATGTTGGACAGTGTAGGCAGGTATTGGGGATTGGGGACAGGTTGAGTGGTCAGGGGTTGCGGCGACCACGGATCTTGGGTGGTTGACCGGATTGTTTTATTGCATCAGATTGGGTGTTCGGGGATCGGGCTTACTTTAGTGGAGGGTTGTTCCCACTTCTTGAGTCTCGATCCAGTCCTGCTATTATGAGACAGTGGTTACAGAGATGTTGATACAGTGTATTATTTGTACTCGTGTGGGTCGCTCCCCTCGAGTGCCACTCCGGAGTAGGCTTTCCACGGTGTGAGCGCCGGGCACCATGCTAGTTTCTTGAGTTCCACGGTGTGAGCGCCGGGCACCAGGCTGGGTTTTTGAGTTCGACAGCAGAGCAGGCAGTGCCAGTGTTCACTGGCTGTCAGATTGGGTCTTTATGACAGGCTACTTGATTCTGATGCATCACTTTTCCCATCCTTATTGGTTGGTCATGTAGAGGCATATTAGGGATAGCACTTTATCAGTCGCTTTATTTATCTGCATCCCTTTCTTCTTCTTTCCTTTTTGCCTCTGAGCACCTGGTGGGCATATCTGAGCTGAGGCTTTACCCACTAGGGGAGGCTACTGTTTATAGTAGTACTGACCCCCATTGTTTTTCTTGTTTCCTTCTTTTCCCTTGTTTTGCAGAGTCCTCTGTGGGAGTTGCTGGGCCGTCAGCAACTGATCGAGGTAAGCGCATCGCGGACTAGATAGAGAGCCACCGAGGGTCGTAGCTGGAGACTTTTGGGTACCAGGACTTCTCAGACAGTTTTTCTTCTTTTCTTTTGGGGACTGGCTTCTGCCAGCTGTTTGTATTATAGTTGTGAGCTGGGAGAGACTCTGTATTTATTATTACTGTTGTACTTTTTACCAGCATTTCTGTCTGAGATACAGTAGTTTTATTTCAGCTCTGATTTTTATTATGCTCTTTTATTATTATCTGAGCAGGTTACCGACGCTTCGTGTATGTGGGAAATACCGCATGCACGGCGGATCTGTGGACGGGCCCGGGTTCTGGTTTACACCCGGGGCGTGACAAGCTAATTGTGCCATATATCTACTAACAAAAGAGTATTGATTCAAATTGTCCCTACATATCCACTACAATCTCATAATCTCTCGTTAGGTCGATAGGAAAACATTTAGATGAACTAATGCAACAAAAACATCTGAAAATAAACAACATATGAGCTACATGTACGCAACAAAGAGTTGTGAAGCAACAGAAACACCTAGAATCCTAATAACTGTATGCAAAATTTGCTCGGGATGAAGAGAACATACTTGGGTAAAACCACTTCGGCGTCCGCAAACTCTGAGAACCGTCCATACTTAGCATCAATTCTGGGTCACTCAGATCGATTGTGGCATCGCCCAATCGAAGCACACTCCAAGGCTTATGCCCCAAGCCAGCGTAGTAGATGCAATTGCTCTCTCCTCCCCATTTTTTCGGAGAAACACATGAAAATCCTAGGGTTCTATGATTTTCGCAAATGAAGAGCGCCCGATCGCCTAAGCTCTCCATTTTCACCCATCTCTGCGGCTCCGACCGATCCAACCGGAATGCTTCGATCCCCAAATGCAGCATCATTTCTGACAGAACGAACCGAATCAGCAGGAGCTCGCCGCCGCACTCGATCAGGAAGCGAGATAGTGAGAAAGGCGCAATCTTTTGCCCTACGAAGGTCACCTCCAGCTCCGTTGTGGGGTAATCGGCCTCGCCCGCCAGGTGTATGACGAAAAACCGCTCAGCGTCGTCCATGGCGAGAACCCGGCCCTGGAAGGGGACGATGTGGGTGATGGTTCGGGCGACGCGGAAAGGGATTCGGAGCCATTGGGGGGACCCCGGACGCCATTGGAAGAGGAAGGAGTCGTAGCCGACTAGGAGGGAGGAGTCAGGGGAGGTGAGAGGGGCGGTGAGGAGACCGAAGTGGATGGTAGCGTTGGGAGGGGGGAGGGGCGGGGTCCGGAGCTCGGCGCCGGTGAGGAGGTCAGCGAGGATGACGCGGCGGTGGCGCCCGCGACGGCGATCGGGGTCGGAGAAGAGGAGGATGAGGCGGCCATGGGAGAGGCCGAGGAAGGGGAGGGAGAGGGTTTGGGGGGAGAGCGGGGAGGAGGGGGCGACGGAGTGGGGGGAGGCGGGGTCGAGGAGGTTGAAGGTAGGGTTAGGGTTAGGGTTAGTGTTACGGCGGCGGGGGGGAGGTGGGAGGGGCGGAGGAGGAGAGGGGGGAGGTTTAGGGGAGGGGCTGCGGCGCCGGCGACGAGGCGCCATGAGCGGCACACGGAGGAGAAGGAGAGGAGGTCACGGAGGGAGAGGAGGAGGGCGAGGATGGAGACGAGTAGTGCGTCGGGAAGCTCCGCCCAGCCATGGCGGATTCCGGCGACGGCGACGGCGGCGGAGGTGGCGGCGGAGGTGGTTGAGGAGCGGTGCTTCTTCGTGACGCCGCTTTGCATAGTGGAAAAAGATGGTAATTACGATGAATTGAATGCTTACTCATGCACCCCTAATAAAAGGCGTGTTTTGGAGTTCATGGTGCGCACATCATATCCCACACATTTAATGATGAGATATATTTTATTAATAATTTTTAAATAATCAATAAAATTTATAAAAAATATTATTTATATATCTTATTTTAAAATATATGATAGATGAATTTTTTTTTACTATTATGTGATCAGATAAAATTTATCTTATTTTTTTAATGAATAAAATATATAAAAAAATATTTTTAAAATTTATTTTATTTTAAAATCGACGGAATGTAAGATGCACATAAAAAAAAATGTACGATTTAAGATTTCTGCTAGTTCCCAATTTTATACTTGTTTTGAAAAAATTAATTCTTTCTTATTCCGTTAAAAAAATAATTAACAATTCCTCATATATATATATATATATATATATATATATATATATATATATATATATATATATATATATTACTCTTCCTTTATCCTCTTTTAACTCTCAACCAAACGGATCTTAGGTTTTATAGAAATTTTTAAAAAATTTTAGAATTTAGAATTTAGAGGTGCAAAAAAGTAATATTTTTTTTTTGATATCCAATTTTTTGGGGTGGAGCAACGTCATTCATATATTTTTATTTTAGAATGTATGATATATATTCGTGTATTTGGACTGCATTTAACTTAGAAATAAATAAAAAATATTTATTTTAAATATAAATATAAATTTTGAAATAAATAAAAATAATACTAATTTTATGGGTGAATAAAAATGTAATTATTTTAAAAAATAAAAAATATTATTTAAATAATTAAATTAAAATAGTAAAAATAAAAATAATTATAATTTTAAAATAATAATATTTTACCGGATTAATTAACATAAAAGTTTGACATTGAATAAAGAAATAATTTACAAATTTTAGAGAGTGAAACCCATCTATAGTACCTGTAAAATCTAAATATTTCAAGTTTGCCCCTGTATCTTTCTTTCAATTAGTTTTGTTTGTAATTTTTTTTTTTTTTTTTTTTTTTTTTTGTATATTACACTTTAAAATCATTTTACATCTTTTTTTTTAAATATATAACTTACTTTTATTTAATTAAAACTGGATTTGAAAATACTAGTTTATAAAAATTTAAAGTTTTTAATGTTAAACATTACAGGGACAAAATCAAAATTGAAGGATAGTTAAGGGACCATCCATAAATTTTACCCAAACGGTGTGCACGTGCATGTCACGTGCTCGCGAGCTACGATAATGGTCCCTTAAAATTCGTGCTCTCCTCAACTCTAATTTTTAATTAATTAATTACATAATTAATTAATTAAATTTAGTATTAAGTATTTAATAATAATAATAATTAAATTAAAACTATTTCTTGCGATTTTTTTCATTTTCCATTTCTAATTTGATTCGTTGAGCACCTCGCCCTTTTCTCATTTTTCCGATCCCTCGTCCCAATCCAAATTTTTGTGAAAAAAAAATCGGATTCTCGCGATTTTGTTGCTCACAAAATTCCTACAAATCCCAGGGTTTCTAGATCATCACAATTTTCCCATTTTTGTTGAATTTTTCCCTTTTTTTTGTCGATGAATGCCTCACATTTTGGCAGATTTTTGTTTCTTTGCGAAATTTCGATCTGAATCGGTGGATTGATCCGAGGAAGGGTGCGATTTTGGTGGTCGGAAGCGTCGGAATTAGGGTTAGGGTTAGGGTTCCGATGTTTGGATAGGGATGGGAGTGGATTACTACAACATCTTGAAGGTGAATCGCAACGCCACCGATGAGGTTCTCAAGAAGTCGTATCGGAGATTGGCGATGCAATGGCACCCGGATAAAAACCCTAGCGACAAGAGCACGGCCGAGGCCAAGTTTAAGCAGCTCACCGAGGCCTACGAGGTGAGGAATTTTTTGGATTCGACCCAAATTTTTTTTTCTTGTTTTTTCGCTCCATTAATGCGTGAAATTCTCGAATTAATTTGCGTTTGATACCCTTTTGTTTGCAAAAACTAGGTGAATTTAGTTCTTGAGACCTAATCAGTAGTGTTACGTGATTGGAATTTCAGGGGATTAGGGCAAAATCTAGAATCATTAGTTTCTAAATTGGGTGATTGGAATGAAGAGGAAATGGTGAGAACCCTGGATATAAGTTCTTTTGCTTTGCAAAATTATAGATTTGTAGTTTGTAAAGTTTATGCGCATTTTGTATGCTTCTTTATATAGATTTCGGCGGTCTCAGACGCAATCTAGGTGCGAGAGGAATAAGCGAAGTATTTATTATGTAATTCAATTTTGTTTCTTGTTTTCTAGTTTTAGTGCTTTGGGACAAATTATTTTTTAGAATGTTAGTATAATTAGTTCCGTCGTGTACCAGATTGGTAGGTAGGATATATCTATACTATGGTGAGCCCACTTATTGCATAAAGAAATTTGAATGAGAGCTCGGTTTACTCATCTACTTATCTTCTACCGTCGATTGCTTTTCTGGATGGTTTTTGGATTTCGTAATTTGGGGTAATTTATGTAATATCATCACGCTATTGTTCAGGTATTAAGTGATCCTCAAAAGAGGGCAATATATGACCAATACGGAGAAGAGGGTTTGAAGGGGATGCCCCCTCCCGATTCGACTGGATCAAGTGACCACGGATTTAACCCTCGTAATGCGGAGGACGTCTTTGCAGAGTTCTTCGCGAGCTCCAGCAAACCCTACGGGTTTGAGAACATGGGGCGCGCAAAGTCTACGAGGTTCCAAACTGAAGGGGCCGGGACGTTTGGCGGCAGGTTTGGTGAGTCCGAGAGCAGATTCGGGTCTAATGCCGAAGGTGGAAGTGGCGCCGGTGGTGGTACGAGCCAGCCTCGAAAACCACCGCCGGTGGAAACCAAATTGCCGTGTAGTCTTGAGGAGCTCTATACTGGATCGACAAGGAAGATGAAGATCTCTAGAAATGTTTTGAGACCTAATGGGTATGTGCAATTTTTTGATATGCCTACCTTGTTTGCTAATGCTTTTTCATCATTTGTCCAGATAGTCAATTTATCCATCGAATTGTGTAGAGTATATATTTCCATATCCTTCCAATATGGCTGGTGGTTTATTTGTACATTTTACCTTACGATTTCTTTTGGCTATTGATGTAATCACTTATGTTATCCATTCATTGATCAAATTAGACATTTGACAACGCATACTTTCGGAAGTTTAGGTGGACATGGAAAATAGAGGATTTTATGTTTATTCCTTCTGTTTGCTTCCATTTTTTCCTTTTTCTACCAAGCATTTAGAGATACGTAAGGTGGAGTTCTCTTCTGCTGATTCTTGAAGCATTCCCTTTATATATATTTTAAAATTGATTTATGTTTTATGTTTTGATAATAAGCAGAACTTCATGCAAGTACATAATTGTTTTTCTTTCCTTTTTCACTTTGAAAATTATAATTCATGTATTTTAAGCAATTTGTGCTTAGTGAGAGAGTCGAGTTGGACTATCATTGTTGCTCTCAGATGGCAAACGTAATGCCTTTAATTCTCTAGTTTGAGCGTAAACAACCCGGAAAGATTTAGAAAACTTGCATTTAGCTTTTCGTATTTATGCTCGACGATCTGATTTCAGTGTGCTGAGCTATTGAATAGTAAAACTGTGACGAGGTTGATGACCTACGTTACGTACTTCTCCTGACAAGCCTATATTTATCTTATTTTTTGTTGATTTGAGACAAGATCTATATGCCAGTTTTTAATTCTGATTATTTGGTTATGTTTATCTGCATCTATCATTAACTTCTTTCCAACTTTACGTATTTATCTCGGTGTTTTGCTGTGGGGGAGTTTGGAGTTGGAGTTCTAGGTTTCTCGTAGCATTTTTTATTTTCTTTTTACTCGAAACTGAAATACAGGTTTAATTTTAGCTGTTGATTTCTTACTTCAAATCCCTTTTCTCTCTCATAATGCGCACCTTAGGCGATTGACATCGGAATCAGAGGTCTTGACGATCGACGTGAAGCCCGGGTGGAAGAAGGGCACGAAGATAACCTTCCCGGATAAGGGCAACGAGGCGGTGGGCCTGCTCCCTGCTGACCTCGCCTTTGTCATCGACGAGAAACCCCACGATGTGTACACCAGGGAAGGCAACGACCTCTTCGTCCACAAAAAGACCCCCCTGGTGGACGCGCTTGCGGGGACCACCGTCAACCTCAAGACCCTCGACGGCCGTGATCTAGTGATCAAGGTGACCGACGTGATAAATCCCGGTTACGAGCTTGTGATCGCAAACGAAGGGATGCCGATCGTGAAGGAGAAAGGGAAGAAGGGTAATTTGAGGATTAAGTTCGACGTGACCTTCCCATCGAGGTTGACTTCGGAGCAGAGGGCGACTATACGACGCGCGCTGGGAGGTTAAAACTTCACTAATGAATAATAATGATCAAGCAAATTTCATTGAATGCACAAAAGATAGGACTTAGGCCTCGTTTGGTTACACTTATGATCTTTTCGTTCTTTTAGAACTCAAATTCTATGCAAATTTAACGCGCCGGCTGGTAGATCTCGTTGTTGTTCTTATCATTAGTTAGCTCGCAAGTTGCGACTCACCACCTCTTCATTAAAAAAGCGAAGAAACTATAGAAAGTTACACCATCCGCCGAAACATTCGATTGCATAGAACTCTTGAGTTTTAGAAAAGGTTAAAATAGCAGAAGTGCAACCAAACAAGGCCTTAATATGGTTTTTCTTCTGATCATCACTAATCCCTTTCCGTCTCTTTTTTTTTTTTCCGTTTCGTGGGTATGAATTGTTAGCTCTTCTTACTTCTTACACTGATACTATTCCTCATTTTTGTCGTGAGCTATGATGTGAATAACATGATTTATATGACAAAATTAGAAGAGTGCCCTTTCCTTGTGATCAATCTGGCATGTTCTGTGTGCTGTTTGATTTTCTGCTGTGGTTGGTATTAGGAGCTTGAAGTGTGTTTGATTTTCTGCTTTCAAATTCTGGCCCGAACTGAACAACATTAGAGGTTGAATTCGAATTTGATTTCTCGAATTGTTTGGTTTGTTTCGGTTAGTTCGACGATTAGTTTCGACCCTTATTTTATTGCTTGTTTATCTTAAATTCCTTATGATGGGGTCTTGTACATGTTTGAGCACTAAAACCATTCTAAGTGTTCCTGTTTGACTTCTGATGTATATTTAGTGTGCATAAATTTTCTGAACACATTTTATGATACAGATAGTAATGAGTAGATTGTTGCTACAGATACCCCAAGAATATTCTTGAATATTGTTGATGGACATAGCAATGTCATTACCAAACCCTAATTATTAATTAATTAAATTATAAATATCATTAACAAACCCTAACTACCATAATTACACTCTAAATTCTGTATCCAAAAGTGGCATTTTTCTATCCACTTTTTATAGGGGTATCCAAAAAGGTACTCAAAAGTGGCTCACTTTTCTTTTGGGTGGGGTACTATAGATTAGGTAATTTGGTGACTAATACAGCTAAAAAACAATAAAACTCCTTATAAATATTCACTTTTTTATTTTAATCTTTAAAAATTTATATTTCATTTTTTAAAAATTTTAGAAAATATTTTCAGATGATTACGACGTCTCTTTATTTTAAATATAATTTTTTAAAAGTTAGAAGAAAAAGTTAAAATAAAATAATATATTTAAAAGGAAAGATTTTTGCAATTTAGCCCTCTAATAAATTATGTATAATAAATACAGATCATGAGGTTAGAAGTTGGAATATAAGTGTAGATACGATGTTAATTGTAACGATCCTACCCATTAGCAATAATATCTCGATTCAAATCATCGGATCAAAATGCTTAAGCTTAGTTATTATTATTAGTGTATATGGTCTCCGATGTAGGTTTTTGGAGTGTGATAAATTCTTCTCATTTAGGCATGATATTATCGTTAATCCAAACACACATACAACTTAAGATCACAGACGATGTGAAACTTGTCTTAGAGACTTGTCTCACTAATTTTTATTCAGTCGAGACTCGTCATACATTTTCGGCTGATGATTAGCTTCGATACTAAATGTAGCAATCTGATTTATTATACATTTTCGGCTGATGATTAGCTTCGATACTAAATGTAGCGATCTGATTTATTAACAATAATATCTCGTTAAATTCAAATCACGCATCTAAAATATTTATTATTATTAATATCTATTAATCTTTTATATATCTCACCATAATTAGAGTACAATGATTAAGAGTTTGAATATAAATGTGAAACTAAGTTTAAATTTGCTGCTTGTCTCCATCGAAACTGCTCTGGAAGAATTCTACCGACATAATAATAAAATAAAATAAAATAAAATAAAATAAAACAAAAAAAAAAACTCTGATGAGTCACATGCCCAGGTTGCAATTGCGATGTCAAATTGGGACAAGTGTCATCACCTGAGTTGAGTTGTGTGCATCTAAGCACTCAACAAAAGTTACATAAACTTATTTTATATTGGGTGTGTTTACTCTAGAACATAACCCATGTGTCATTTTTTGCGTAGAACCCCTTAATAAAATACGTAAATAATTATTAATGTAAAGCAACAATAGGTGTATAAATAATTCAATTATTTTACTTCACAAAGTTAAAAAGATGAGAATTTTACGTGTCGTTTTATTGTCGATCTTGATGGACCTGAAAAGATCTACACTCTCAACTAATGCACTTAAAAATATTTTAAATTATTTAAAATAAAATCTATATATTTTTATAATTATAAAATTATTATTATTATTTTTAAAAAAATATTTAATTTCAATCATTTATTTTTATATTCACTTTATAAATAAAAATAAATAATATTACAAAATTATAAAATTTAAATTATATTTAACAGTGTCGATCGTCATCGAAAATAAATAGGTGACAAAGAATTAATTTGCTAATGATAGTATTTTAGCAAAATATATATATATATATATATATATATATATATATATAGCTAGGTTGGAATGTTATTAATAACATCAAGTCATTGGTGCTATTAAGTTTTTAATCGTTGAATTAAAAAATGTGTGGTTGAGATAATAATGAGCCCCTTGAATTTAATGGATGGTTGAAAAAATAGTAAAATCTAACGGATAAAAATAATCAAAAAAATTGATTTAAGGGTAGAAAACTTGATAGCACCAAATGCTTGGTGCTATCGATAGTATAGTAGCCAACTTTTATATATATATATATATATATATATATATATATATATATATATATATATATATATATATATATATAATATTTTATATATCCTTCAACACTTAAAAATATTTTTTTATTTTTTATTTTTTATTTGAAGAGTCAACGAGCTGAATATGAGCTGGGTCGCCAACAACAGGTTAGATTTTCGTTAGATGAAAAGTTGAAAGAAAGTAAAAAAAAAAAAATAGAATCTTAATTTAATAATTAAAATTCACAATAATTTAAATTTTTTATATTAGATTGACCTAAAATCTAAATAATAAAATTATTTATATATATATATATATATATATATATATATATATATATATATATATATATATATATATATATATAAAGTTCGGCTATTATGCTATAGATAGTACTAAACACTTGTGCTACCAAGTTTTTCACTATTAGATCAATCCTTTTGATCATTTTCAACCCTTAGATTATACTATTCAACCAACCACCTGCTAAACCCTAGAGACCCACTGTCATCCTAACCATACATTTTTTCATCCAAGAGTCAAAAATCTAATAGCACCAATAACTTGGTGCTATTAATAGTATAGTAGTCTGGATATATATATATATATAATTGAGTTTTTATGTTTTTAAAAGTATCAACTTATTAATGCTGGTAGGTTTTAGCTCTTGGATGAAAAGATATGCGGTTAGGATGATAGTGAATTCCTTGGATTAAGTGAGTGGTTGGTGGAATAGCATGATCCGGTAAAATTAGTCAAAAGGATAGATTTTATGGTAGAAAACTTACAAGCACCAATTGCTTGGTACTTGTACAAGCATAGAGTCCGGCTACTATGCTTGTACAAGCACCAAGGAATTAGTGCTTCCAAATTTTCTACCGTTAGATCTATTCCTTTGACTAATTTCATCTCTTAAATCATGTTATTTCACCAACCACTTATTTAACTCAAAAGACTCACTATCATCCTACTCACACATCCTTTCATTCAATGGCTAAAAATCTACAAGCATTAATAACTTGATACTTTTAAAAATATAAAAGCTCAATTATATATATATATATATATATATATATATATATATATATATATATATAGTGTTTGGCCACTATACTCTTATAAGTAAAATTCCTTCGTACTCATAAGTTTTCGGTCATTGGATGAAGAAATGTGCGGTTAGAATAATAGTAATCCATAAAAATTATACTATTTTATCAATAACCTACTAAACCCTAAAAAGGGACCACTATCATCCTAACCGCACATCTCTTCATCCAAGAACAACAAAATTATTAATACAAAAGGGTTTATATTTATAAAAATATAGTAACCTCTATATATATATATATATATATATATATATATATATATATATTTCGATCGAGATATTTTTAAAAGTACTAAAGTATTAGCGCTATAATATTTTTATTCATAGAATCAATTCCGGTAGCTATTGAATTATACATAATGATGGGTCCTTTTATATGAGTTAGAATTTATATTTAAGTTGGGCTAAAAATTAAATAATAAAAAATTATATTATAAATATAATTATAATTAATATTATATATATATATATATATATATATATATATATATATATATATATATTCGAGCGGTTATTGAGCCAAACACGAGCGAGTTGACCCCAGCTCGTATTCGACTCGTTTACTAAATGAACGATTCGATCTCGAGTTTATTTCGAGCCGAACATGAACTGGCTCACAAACAACGAACTAGACTGCCACCCCTAATATATTCATTCGTTATTCAAAATTACTTATGTTAGTATCTGTTAAGTTATTTCGAATTAAATTCGAGTTAAATTTTTATCCGAGTTTAAAAAAATTAAAATATCTACTTTGTCATTAATTTGAGCATAAATAAAACAAATTGATGATCATAAAAAAAATATATTTGAAAAATAAAAAATAAAATATTATTATTATGATATAATTTTAAAATTAAAATAATAAATTTATAGAGATAACGGTAATTGCAACAGAATTTAACTCTAGAGGTTCTTTCTAAGAGGGGCCAATAAAAAAGCGGAGAATTTTTAAGGGCGTGAAAGCAATTGTTCCTAATACATATATAATTTGTTTTAATTAATTAATTAATTAATTAATTATAAAATTATTAATTATAAATATTGGGAAAATAAGCCCTATTTATAGTGGACCCTCGCAAATCTCCTCTCCAACAACGGTCCTCGTTTTCCTCTCTCTCTCTCTCTCTCTCTCTCTCTCGCTCTTTCTTTCTCTCTCTATAAACTCTCTCTCTCTCTCCTCTTTCCCTCTAAAATAGCTACTTCTCCGGCCACGGATCAAACCCTAGCAGAGCGGCCCCGCCCCGCCGGAGCCGCCGCCGCCGCCGCCGACGCCGTAGGAGCCTGCGTCGGAGGAGGAGAAGGAGGAGATCCGATGACGCGGATGACCCCTCTGCGGCGGCGCTCCGTCTCCGGCGACGCCGATCCGCCACGAGAGGAGGAGGCGGAGGCGGAGGCGGAGATGGAGGTGGCGGAGGCGGAGGCCCCCGCCACGCCGACGACGTGGTACGAGCCCCTCTCGCCCAAGGCTCCGGCGACGCACGCCGACGCTGACCCCGAGGGCTCGTCTTCGAGGCCCGTTAGGGTCTACGCCGATGGGATCTACGACCTCTTCCACTTCGGCCACGCCCGAGCCCTAGAGCAGGCGAAGAAGCTGTGAGATCTCTCTCTCTCTCTCTCTCTCTCTCTCTCTCTCTCTCGAATTCTCTCGAATTCTCGATCCCTTTTGATTCGGATTGGTTCTGATAGCGTATGGATCTGATTCGATGTTTAACCGGATTCTAGTTACAAAATTGGATTCTCCGTACACAAATGATTGGTATTGAGTCTTGAACTATTGCGTGGATTGTAAACTGTGTGTGACCTAATATTCTTATTGATGTTGATGAGATTAGTTTCATAATACTTTCGATGCGGAAAATGGAAATGTTTCAATGGGCAAAGGATCTGACTTGTTGATGAATTTTGGATCATAGCTATTTAACAATGTATTGGTTTTAATCCTTGAAGAATTTCTAGCATTTTGTATTGTGGTTAGATTTAATTCTTGATCTGTGTTTTTTTTCTTTAAGATTTTTTCTGATGATGGTGAGAATCATGAGATTAATTAAGGGATCTTTCGTTTGATGTGAATAAGTAGGTGAGAGAAATTAACTTGTTTAGTTTCTGTACCTCTTTTTATTGCACTTGGATTGTCTTAGACCAGAACAGAATATTTGAGGTAGCAGCATTAAAAAAAAAAAAAAATGCAAATTGGTATCTTTTGAAGCTATCGGGATTATGTAAAGGATATTCCCTTTTGCTCAGTCGATTATTCTTTTCGTGATATAGAAATTAGAATTCTTTTAGTTGCATTCATATGCGTAATCCTTTGATTGCAGCTTAATGTAATCTGAGTTATTTATTTTATTAGTCAGTTCAATTGTTATGCTGTTGACCAATAATGAGATATAATCTGTTTCATGCACTTATATTTGTGAGTTAAATTTGTTGATCTTCTACTCTTCTCTTTTACAAACAGTTGTTGTTACGAACATTGGGAATGACTAATATTCCTCTTTTCTCAGATTCCCCAACACATATTTACTAGTTGGGTGCTGCAGTGATGAAATTACCCATTTATACAAAGGAAAAACAGTTATGACTGAAGCCGAGCGTTACGAGTCTCTTCGTCACTGCAAGTATGCAGTCTTCCTTGTTTTCCTCCGATAAATTTACCACTTTTTTCTGTACATGCCAGTATCCATTACGGAAAATTGTACAAATATTTATAACCCGATGTATTAATGTAATTTTTTGCGTTCATTACAGGTGGGTTGATGAGGTTATACCCGACGCTCCATGGGTCATCACTCCAGAGTTCATTGACAAGCACAACATAGATTATGTGGCTCATGATGCCCTCCCGTAAGATTCATCAAATTCATTGCATTCTTAGTTTGATAGCATTTTCACATGTTCATATTTTCTACCAATTTGTTCTGCTTACAAGAATGCATATTATACAATACATTCTTTTTCCTTGTCTAATCTACAAAATGGAAGTCACATCATGCTTCTCCTCTCAACTATCTATTGTATGAGCAACCATCCTTAGGCATACCACAGGTAATCCTATGCCCTTAATCATTTTAGCTATACGCCACAAACATTTCAGAATAAAAATCACAGCTCAACTTTTTGGGATGTTACTGGAATGCCAATTGTGTATTTATCATGACACTCAAGCTTAATAATGGAGTCAAGCTGCGTATCTTTCGCTTCCAATTGTATGAACGGACACCTTTCTCATTTTGAAACTTATATGCTGTAGGTTTTGTGGCTGGTTTTGTGTCAACTTTTTACTTTTGATCTGTCAAAACTTCTTTTAATGTGTGAATCAAATGATTGGAGAGTAGAAGATTAAGTGGCCTAATAATTGGTTTGCTATGAAGTGTAACAGTTGAATCGCTGAAACTTGATGCAATGCATTATTTAATTACCATTTGTTATTGCTTTTTTGAAAGCTAGCGTTTTGCAAAGCTTGTGCCCTTTGTTTTTTTTATCCAAACCATGAGTACTTTTTACAACGGTCGTTTATACTTTGCAGATATGCAGATGCAAGTGGAGCGGGGAACGATGTCTACGAATTTGTCAGATTCTCATTCTTACACTATGAGAATAGATTGAAATTTTATTTTTTGGTCAATGATTTAAATCTTTTTACACTTGATAAATTGGAAGTACCTTGAATAATGTAGGTTAGAGCCATTGGAAAGTTTAAGGAGACAAAGCGTACTGATGGCATTTCTACATCTGATATAATCATGAGGATTGTTAAAGATTACAATGAGTATGTCATGCGCAATTTAACACGCGGATACAGTAGAAAGGACCTTGGCGTGAGCTATGTGAAGGCAAGAACACACTCTGTTTTAACAGCAGCAAAATTAAATTAGTGATTCAAATATTTGTTGTTATCCTAATCCTCTCAACTATTGTAAGCTTGACAAAGCTCGGTTATATATTATCAGGAAAAGCAATTGAGAGTGAACATGGGGATATCTAAACTGCGTGAAAAGGTGAAGGAACATCAGGAGAAGGTGAGTAAAAAGTTTTATATCCGTTGGCCTGACCATTTAATGCCGAGACATTGGTCTCTGATTCTTTATCCGTTTTTCAAATTGTGTCCTCAGAGTTTCAGTTGCAATAATTTAGTCTTTGAAGTTTTGATCCAGATTTCAATTTTGGCCGTGAAATTGACCTTGGTTTTTATTTCCATGTGAGTTGTAATTTTTGACAAAAGAAAGTTTAATGATGGTGCTGATGTTACACTTTTGTAACTGTGCAAACGAAATTGAAATGCGTATCAAAGTTTAGTATCGATTTTTGGATTAACTCTCAAATAATTCTCAATCCTATGCTTTTCAATGAGATGCGCTGATGGCATAATGGGACATAATGTGCAGTTACATATGGCGGCCAAGACTGCTGGGATGAATCCCGTTGAGTGGATGGAGAACGCCGATAGGTTGGTCGCAGGTTTTCTTGAGAAATTTGAGGAAAGATGCCACATAATGGTAAGTCAACAAGACAACATTCTCTCTTTCACTTATGTTCCTATTTGGTCACAGCTTTTTGATCAGCTTCTCTACTTAAGAAGCAGCAGATGCTAAAATTTTGCTAATCAAAAGATCTAGAACACTTTTGACTGTGGCGGGAAGCCGAAATAAGTTTTTAGGCAATGCCTTTAAGACCAAATCGGTCGTTGAAATAATTGTAGACTATTATAAGTATATTAAAATAGAGAAATAGAGAAAGCAATGGTAATTTATGATGGCAATTTCTTTTCTTTTGTTCTTTGTATTCTCAATTCCCAGAACAATTTTTTGGTTCTTAAGCCAATTGTTGGTCACTAAATCGAATGGTTCAACTAGCTTTGTTGATTGAGTTGCTCGGAAATTATTAGTTATAATAAAAATCAAGCCAATACCTCAAAAGCAGAAGCTTCAATTTGAAACTTCTTCTAGCTGTGACGAGAATTTATAGGAGTAATTTGAGTTTTGATGATAATGTTGTTTAAATTTCATCAAAAAGCTCCAGTCTAGGTCTTGCGAGATCAATCGGAGGGGAACACTCTTTTCTTATTCTTTACGAGTCAGACGCGCTTGACGTCTATTGCTTTTGTAGGAAACTGCCATTAAAGATCGGATTCAGGAGGGTCTAAAGAGACAGCAGAGCAAATCAAGCACCAATCTCCTTGATGGGCCAGAAGCTTCATGATCTCTCTTTTCTTGGTAGTCTCCAACATTTTTTCTGGTTGTTGTTGTTGTTGTTGTTGTTGTTGCTGCTGCTCTCTCTTTATTAAGATTGGTTGGCCCTGTCCTGTTAGTACAAGCAATTATCAAATGATACTGCTGCATCCTTCCTTGAGAATAAAGCAGTTGGAATGATGATGTTTTTTGTTCTAGTTCTTGTTTTTTAATATCAAATATGTTATTAAAGAACAAATAATCCAGTGTATACTAATTCCTTTCCTCTTAAATGCAACTTAGCAATTTTGATTATTTTTTTTTTAAAAAAATTATTTTCTTATGTGAATGCTCAAATAATTTGAAGCAATTGCTTATATTAGGGGGAGGGGGGGAGATTGAAAAGGAATAGGAGCTAAAGATGAGACTGAAGAGAACACAAACAGGTTTCACAGAGTAGTAAGTTTTTGTGTTATCTCCATTTTGCATCATAAGATCCATCTTTATCTTATTAAATCATAGATGCCTCTTTTTATAAGAAAATTTTTATGTTGAATAAGTTAATTTTTATGTGGAATAAGTTATTTAAGGGGAAATGCACAGATGAATTGCAAAACCTCATTGATTGGGTGGGTTCTCAAAAGCAACAGCAACCAAATCAAAAGATAATAATTTCCATGTACTGCACATAGAGAACGCATAGGGATCTAAGACACAGCACCAAAGAAAAAAAACATATCCTCTCACCAAACCCTAATCACACATTACAATCAGATCAACATAACCAAAACAAAACAAAACAAAAAATCACAAAAAACAAGAGATAATATGATAAAGAATAGCAGTCGACAAACTCCGCGCGATTTTAACCTGCAATATGTTCTCACTTTTGCCCTCTGAAGTACATGTACACTTTCTGCAACCAGATTTTTCAAACAAGGAATAAGATTAGTAGAAACTTTAATGGAAAGCATTCAAACCAAGGGGGGGATATTGTGAGTATATTGCAATTAAATTCATTATGACATTGTAATATTATATATATATATATATATATGACAAGTTTCCTCGCAGTTTTAATTTTGCGGAACATAGATTTTGTTTCCAGATTTGATGGAAAAGCAGTGTTTTTGTTTTCCAGATTTTTTATTCTAGGAAAATAGTTTTTGGTGCTTTTTTGAGGAACCAAACATGCCCTTATTTAGTGGGATGGAAAAAGAATAGTGGGTATAATTTTTCTTTTGATGTCTCTGCTCTCCGAGTTAAGCACCAAACTTAGTCCTTTCCTTCCAAAATTCATGAGCTATTTTCTATCACAAATATATTCTCGAATAATTTCAAAAACTCCACCATCTCGTCGATCAGTTAATGAGGCCTCTAATAAGACCAATAGTAATCCTAAATCATGTAGTCCCACTACTTCGACAACACAGTACATGAACAACTCAAAATTAAGCTCCAAAAAAACACATATGAGAGAGAGAGAGAGAGAGAGAGAAGAGAATAATAACACAGAGAAAAACATGTTTTGAACTAACCTGGAGTACCCACAAGCTGATGAGTATTTCGAGGCAGAAGAATGCAAACCCAATCAGGTAGAAAATCTGCATAATAATTGTATGCGAAGGAAAGTTATTTTAGTTTAAAGCAAGGTAAGGTTATTTAGGAGGGGAACATATGTAAACTTGAAATAAATAACATTAGTAATGCGTGCAAGCGACGATCATTGGCGACATTTATTGAATGACTTACCCCCACCAACACATGGTCGGAGAATGTGTCAATTGCTGCGAGGATTCCCCTGATTTAAGATAAAGGAAAAAAGTATGTCAAAATCCGCAAGCATAGTTATGTAACACATAAAAGAGGATATAAGAAAGTAAAATAACACCATGAGCAATGGAAAGCAAAAGAAATATTTAGAAATTGATAGAAGCATGTTAAACCAGAGGAGAAATGTAAGAAAATTATTCTAATGATAAATTAAATTGCAGTTTTTCCTTTAGGAGATTATAATAGGTGAAAGACACAGATTTATGTAAATAGGAGTGAGATTAAACCAACTCATAGCTAACATAATAATGTAATCATAGATTCTAAGATAATGATTGAAAAGTATAACCACGAGGAATCAATAAGATGGGGAATTGTTAAATTATCTGTAGATTTTAGTCGTTCACAGTATGAAATATTTTTATAAGCAACATGCAAGGAAATATAGACTACAAGAGCTTCATTTCTTTTAAACTTCTCAATTAAATTCTAGCAAATAAAATACATACATACATACATACATATATATATAAGAGTTTATTCTTGCAAAAGCATAGGAATGAACACCTGGTGTTAACTTTAATGTGAAGAAAATGACTTACGTAAGTGACTTCCCGTGAAATACAATTGGTGGAGCAATCGCGGCGAGGATGCAGAAACATATGTGGACCTACATGCAGAACAAGGAAAAAGTAAATAAAATATAGTGCGAGTTATGGAAATCGCAAGAGGATACCCAAGAAAATTAGCAGAGATAATTACCATGTAGAAAAGGAAAAACCAGCCAAACTTCAGAGCGCTATCAGTTCTGGTTAATAAGAATAAAACAGAAAACTTAGCTTAACAGGAATGGAAGAATAGCAAATAAGAGGATACATAATAATCTCAAATATAAATATCACATTGTAATAATGCACTTGAGTAGGTTAAGGAATTGGAGGTATAAAAAAAAATAAAATTCTCAGGTCCTCATATGAAGCTTGGGATTTCACACAGAAAATAGTCTGAATTTATAAATATAGCTCCAAAATGTGCAGTTTCTTACTATATTGGAGAGTTGGTTAATACATATTAGAAAAAAGTTTTCAAAGAGGGACGCTCTTGCAAATACAGGGGTATACGCATAACAGATCAAGTTGCATGAAAATCCAAGTGTTGCAGGAATATATATGTAAATAGATAACTTTACATGGCTCTTCATATGGGATTCTGAATGTCTCACATATTTGCCCAGAAAATAATAAGTTTGTTTTGCCAAGTATAAAGTACCTGAAGCCAGAGATTCCATTTGAATATCTAGAGATGAAAGCCTAAGGTTGTCAAAGATCAGCAATCTTAAGATTCAGTTGTCAGTTCAACATACTGTAAAACTAGAATGTTCCTTCTTTTTTTTTTTCAATAATCCGGGGAAGAAGAACCGTAATAAGTCAGGCTTAAGTTTAAGTTTCAAATTTTGTTGACAAGAAACTGGTAAGTTATTCGACATATGAGAGCCACTGCAGAAAATAGTATTATCCACAGAGCTTAAGCAAGTACATATTTGTATGCGCTGAATATCGTATGCTTTCTTTTTCCAATATAGTAACTTTATTCTCCAGAACTATGCTTTACATTTGATAACGAACACCAAGTTAATGTATGAAGAGAGCTATAATAAACTGATGTCAAAAGCAAGGATTTAAGTGCCGTGGCGAGAGGTCAAGCCGAAAACTTGCCAGCACGGTACAGCACGGTGCAGACCGTGCCGATGAGCGCCGGTCACAAAAAATACATGTGTGCCGACTGCCGACACATAATCCATGAAATATTTATTTTCTTTAGCAATAAAATTTTCTAATTGCTTATTATATGTCTTTATCAAATCTTTTGAGCTTTATTGAGAAAATTACATGATAATTTTTTTAAAAAAAAAAAGAGTTTTGAGCCAGCATCTTGTTGGCACGATACGGTACGTGCTGATGGATACTTAAATCTTTGGTCATAAGTGGCCTGAAAAAAATAAAATATCAGCACTTGCAAAGAAAGCTTACCGCATAGCTCGATACAAAGGCCTATACCAAAGCACATAGGAGAGTGGACATCCAAGCAAAGCATAGATAATTGCAAGGAAGAAAATCTTAACACCTGTAAATTGGGTGGGGAAAAAGGAACATATTTAAGACATTAAACATTGTATATAAATTTTACCGCATAAACATGGAATAAGTAAGGAAACAGTCATACAACAGATAGAAGAAATAGAGTCCTAAAGAAGCATTGGAGGAAAAACAAAAAAAAAAAAAAACCCCACCTCCTCCTCTAACCCAGCAAATAGTCACAGCAAGTACATTCCATGCAAGGCAAAGAACAATTCCTGCAAAGAAACAGCACCACCAGTGAACAATTAATAAACGATAAGAACAGCCAAAGTCACAGAAATTAACATATAAAATTAATGAACTACACTTGATTTAATCTATTTTTCTCTTTTTCTGAAATTATTATCGGTTCCAATAATTGATGACGCATTGGTTCAACTAATAACAATATATTACCACAGCAAAACTAGTATGTATACACCATACGCGAACATACATAACATACCTAACCAACTTGCAAATGCCAGATACTGCAATTTCTGCGCATGTATTGGAATTTCCTTAGTTATATCATGATGAATAATAGGAAAAACCGGGGGCCAATTTTTCTCTTCGAAGGTAACACCAGCTGCATTACAAAGTGTTACAACCAAATATCACCGATAATCAATCATACACATTACACAATAGCTCAAACCTAAAAGCAAAAAAGCCCTAATTCGATACCTCGAGTTAATGCTTCCTCCCTTTGTTTTATTTCCTGCAATTGAAGTGCAAAACAATATTTTCTCTCTTTTCAAAATATTTCAACTCCATAAGCTTAGAATATATGCTTCTAGGAAAATAGCTTGAAATTACCCTTTCCCTTCTCTTTAAATTCTCTTCCCAGGTTACAAGATCCTTGTGCTTCTTCTTTGGATCCTGCAAACAATTAATCAGAATACTGAGGAAGTAAACAATTAAATGCAAAATCTACAGTTTTGTCACATCCATCTCAAATTAAACATCCCAAAATTCCACAAATATCTTAGAATAATTGAAAGGAGGACATATTAGAAAAAAAAATCACAAGAGCTCAATCAAACACCCAGAACCCTAGAAATCTCACTAATGCTACAGTGGAGCACTCAACCAGATCTAGGGTTTCTCCTCCCCAGATCCCTGATCCGACTCAAACCAGTTCACAATCCACAACAAAAAGTTAGCAAAACCCACAACCCACATCGCGTTTCCCACCCACCAAATCCCCAAAACTTGATCAAATGCCCACAAGATTGAAACCACCAAGAACCAAACAAAGCGCGAGAAAACCCTAGAAAACCGAAAAAAAAGCGACGCCTTTACCCAAAAAACCACCAACACGCATCAAAATCGCAATGCAGGACGAAGAATTGGACTAAAAACGATCGAAATGGTGCGAATTTAACGGAACAAAAGGTGGCGGGCGCGGGGATCGATACCGCGAAGGGGTTCACGGTGTCCTCCTCGAGAGAACTGGGATCGCGCGGCATTGTTGGGATCTTTTTGTAGTACAAAACCCAAAAATGGTGCGGGGGAAAGAGCGTGGAAACCCTAGCTGCAACGAAGTCTCTCTCTCTCTCTCTCTCTAAATTCTTTTTTTTTTCGAAAACGATGAGAGAGAGATCGAAATATTTAGGCGCTTCTCTTTCATGTTGTACAACTCTTTCGGGGCATATTTTATACTCTATTTGTTTTAGAATGAGATAAATTTTATTCTTCATTTTAAAATGATGAATGAAGAAGTCTATTTTAGAATGAATGGGGTGTAAAATATATATTCTTTTCGTATAGTATTATTCAATCAAATATATTAGGCATGACGTTCTTGTCAGTTCAAAATTATCCAAGAATGTCAGATTTATTTTGTTAGTATTATTATTCAGATTTCTGATATAGTCCGTCATTTTCTTCTTACTCTGATATTAAATATAATACACAAAATACTTATATTCAGTTGTTATTATTAATATTTATATCTCTTTATATATATATATATATATATATATATATATATATATATATATATAATTATAATTTTATTTTTATCTAATATTAAACTATTGAGATGTCATAAATATAAAAAATAATAAAAATAAATAAAATATTTATAAAGTATCAAAAATATATAAAATATGGAAAATACTTTTTATACACCTCCAAGTGGTGTACATCTTATATCCCACCCATCCAAGAATGAAATAAATTTCACCAATCATTTCGAAATGGTCGATAAGTTAGTTCCCATCCTTGGATGGGGTGAAATGCGTGATGTACACTCTATATGGAATGTACAAATAGCATAGCCCATAAAGTATTATCTCTTAAAAAAAGTACTTAGCAAATGTAGTGTGATGGGGCAAATGAGAGTTCCAAGGCATCTCTAGTTGCTTGCTTCACAACAAATATATTGCATGTTAGTTGAAATGAAAGTTTCCTCATGTCAAATGAAAGAGAATGAGTGTTTGATGCCTTTCTAATCATTTATATAGTTCATAAGAGGTTGCTCAAAAAAAAAAAAAAAAAAAAAAAAAAAAAAACAATTATTTTTTTAGTTTTGTTGAATTTATATATATATATATATATATATATATATATATATATATATATATATATATATATATATATATATATATTTCTTGTTTAAACAAGCTAAGATATTGGAGAAAAACAAAAAACACAATCTTTACTGAATTAATTTTATAATTATTATTTTATTCAATTTCAATAAACAAAATAATATTACTGCGACTTTCTATTATTTAGTAGCTTAAGAATTTGTTTTGTATAGTTAAAAAGAGTATTATAGATAGAATTACAATTGTGAATGATATTGTAAAAATCAATGTTTTATAATAAATTTCAAAAAATCACAATGCTAAATATATTTAAAATTATTTTTATTCTTACTATTTGGGAATTTATTATATATGTTAAAAGAGAATACTTTTATTTACTTGGATAAATAGAAATTAAAAATGTTTTTTTGGATAATTGCACGATAAATTGGCTAAATTAAATATTAATGGATTTAAATTTCGGAGAAGGAATTTGACTTTATCTTAATTTAATTTTTTTGTATAAAAAAAATAATGAGTTTAAGCAATAAAGCTTTTATATTTAGTTTTGATAAGAAGATCCAAATATAAATCAAATTAATAAAAAATTTGGTGTTATAATTTTTCTATAAATCCAATATAATTATTGTTTAATTTGAAAACATATAATATTATAAAATTTATAATTATTTATCATATTTCTAATCTTATATGTTAGATTTTTTATTCACATAATTTAAGATATCGAGAAAAAAATATTCCGAAAATAAAGTATCAAAAGTTAGGATAATATTTAATATTATATATTTTTTTCTAAATTAATAGAATTAAAATTTCATAAAATGAATGAATATATTAAATTATTATTATTTCCAAGTATTTTAGAAGTTGTTTTTGTTAAAACTTAAATATAGTTGTAAAAATAGTATATTTAGAAATACGTGCAGTTATAAATATTACTAACTATATCGGATCACTTAAATATAGTTGTAAAAATAGTATATTTAAAAACACGTACAATTATAAATATTTCAGTCGTAACTATATCGAATCTGTTTGATTTTGTTTGATTTTATATAATTACAACTACTGTAATTACACTTATTCTATTTTATTTTATATAGTTGTAACTGTTTTACACTTTTTAGATTTATATTTGTGAATTCTAATTAGCTTTACACTTCTTGAAATTTATATTTGTGAATTCTTATTAGATTGTCTTACTTGAATATAAAATAAACATACGATATTTTAATTATTAATTAAAAAATTATATTTATATATAATTTTATATATTATAAAATTAAACATTCATACATAATTTAGATAATAATTAATATTATAAAATTATATATGTATAGATAATTATTATATATATACATAATTTGATAGCAATGGCATATACTAGAATAGGGGCCATTATCATCCTAACCCTATCATAAATCTCCAATAAATATCTCAAATTCTATTCATAATTATTTTATACGACAAATTTTCAATACATATCTCAAATTATATTCATAATAATCACTTTATATGACAAATCTCTAATAAATATTTTACATTCTAATCCAATCGATGAACAATGCGTCTTACGTAGTACAAAGTGACTGTAAATGACATTTAAAATATCTAGAAATGTTCTTGACATCTAAAAACCTCTTAAAAGCAGTGAATTATTCATCGTCTTAAAAAAAAAAAAAACGATAAACAATTCACCGTGCAAAAAATAAAAAAAGTTACTTGACCAAATAATTTTTTTAAGATTATTTAGTCAATTATAAAATTTTATAGTATTATTTGAAAAAAAAAAGTCCAATATTTTTCAAATATAAAGAACTAAAAGCAAAAAAAATATGACAATATATAAGGTTTTTAAAATTTATAAAAAAAAAAAAAAAAAAAAAAAAAAAAAGAAATTGAGAAATTTTTAAAGAAAAAGTGCCAAATACAGAGATGTTACATATAGAAAATATATCAATGTGAATTCGACTCCAGAGGCGAAAATGAAACTGAATCTGAATCCAAATTCAGGACAAATTCTAACTCGAAATCCGAATCCAAATCAGAATTTTGCCCAATATGTACACATAATTTGATTAATCTTATCCATACTCAAGAATGAAACCAAGAAAATAGCTAGTAATATAATGTACTTTTTGATAAGAATAACTCACAAGAGTTATTTGCAAGCAGTATAACAATGCACATAAAACCAAAGAGAAAATCCTAAGAATTTTACGCCATCCACCTTACTTTCTAGCCGATTTTTGTGTTTAATGCACTTCAATTTAGCTCCCCAGAAGAGAAAATTATGGATCCTGTGTACTTAACTGTTCTATTCTAGCACATTTGAAACAGTAACAGAGATCCAAGTTTTCGACGAAAAGGGACTTACTTGTTCTCATCAGCAAGCAACAAAATTTTTCAGCTTCATGGCTTCGTAAGTTCTCGATCTCAAGCTTTCGGGGGATTTTGCGGAGGTAATACACATTAGTCTTTTTGATTTTGCAGTTTTAACCTACAATTTTCTGTTTCTGCAATTCGAGACTAAAATATCCTTTTAAACTGCAAAATCAGAAAAAGCGGGATGGATTCTTCATGCAAATGGCCTGCAGTTGGAGCATGCCTGTCCGATCCTTGGCCCGATGATTCCCCAATATATCTCTTTCGATCTCTCGACCTCGATCTCGATCTCGATCTCAATCTCGTATGTGTATGTCACCAATCTCTTTGTGTGTCACCAATTCAAATAAGTAACCTTATCACCCAGTAGTAAATTATATCGCAGTTTCTTAGACATACCAGAATTCATTCGATGCCGCTTCATCGAAGCTGTCCACTATATTTGCCTATATACAACGTACTTCCCCGCCCTCAGTTTGAATTCCAATGTTAGCTTCCAATGCAGTTTCACACTTCGCTCCGACCCTTAAATTTCTCAGAAACAAGAGACCTAATATATTCATCGTGTCGAAAATATCCCCAGCTTCGGATTCTTTTCCCGCGTACTCGTAAAGATGGACGGCCACACTGAAGATGAAACCGTCGGGCTTTATAGACTCGTTGATTGTCTCAAAGAAAGAAACGCCTTCATTTATAAGACCGTAATCCAAATAAGCCCTCATCATACTTCTACAACAAGCCAAATCAGGAGCTAACTCCATTTGCTTCATTTGGTTGCACATTCTTTGGGCTTCTAGAATAAGCCCTTTCTTTATGAAGGCGAAAATGAGGTGATTGAAATGGGAACACGAGGGAGTTATCCCTTCACCTAGCATTTTATGAATTGTTTCCTCCGCCTTGAAGTAATTTCCGCTTTCGGTGTAGGCTCGGATTAATGCGAGATAGGTAAAAGAATCGGGAAGGTGGCCATTTTCCAGCATCTCTTGGAAAAGGTTTTCCGCTTCGTGGTGTAGACCAGAAGTGGCGTAGACGTTGATCATGGAATTGTAACTGATCTGCATGGCAATTTAAGAAAACAAAATATGATATAAATCATAATGCAGAAGGCAAAAGTTACTTCCCAGAAAAGTATTTCTTTATAGAAAATGCTGTTTTGAATCTATTAATGCAAAAGACATGAGCTTTATGGTCTAGAGATGGTGACAGAAACTAATATCTGATATAGCTAGAATCAGATTAATTTTATATGGATATCCTATTAATGAGCAGGATCATGGCAAAAACTATATTTATCTCTAAATTAATATTTAATATCAATATCCACATACCTTTCCAGGTATAATTCCATCTTCCTTCATTTTACTGAATAATAGAGATGCCTCCTGGCACCTACCTGCAGAGTATGAAAACAATAGACATCCCGGCATACATTATTGAGGCATACAATTATACCACTCCATATTTCTATTTACATATATATGTCTCAGCAAATTCAGAATTTACAGGGGGATCAAGGATTTAAGTGCCGTGGCATGGGATTGTGCCGAAAACTTGCCACCACGGTACGGCATGGTGCATGCCGGGCTATGCCGATGAGTGCCGGTCACAAAAAATACATGTGTACCGACACATAATGGCATGAAATATTTATTTTCTTTAGCAACAAAAATTTCTAATTTCTTATTATGTATCTTTATGAAATATTTTAAAGTTTATTGAGAAAATTATTTAGTAATTTTTTTAAAAAAAGGGATTTGAGCTGTGTCATCGGCACGGGGGCTGTATTGTGCTGTTATCTTGTTGGCACGATACGGCACGGTGGATATGGCCCGTGCCGATGGATATTTAAATCCTTGAGGGGGATATGTTTAAGAAGATAATTATGCGAGGATGTATATGTAAAAGACACTTTATGAAGGTCATTGTTTCTCAGGAAAATATTTCAATAAATTCAATGTTGGTTTTATTCTGGTATGCACAAAAAGAAAAAAGGAAAAAAAAAAACTATAAGAAATTAAGGAAACTCACCAGCTTTCCCATAGTAGGTAAGCATATTTGTGTACGCTTTCTCATCAATCGAAAAACCCAAGTCCGTTGCAGCATTAAACATCTCAATAGCCTTCTCCAATTTGCCTCCTTGGCCATAAACACTACGTTCGATAGTATGAAAGCAAATTGAGCTAGAATATTCAATTCGAAAGAATGTGAAAATATAGCTAACGGATCACGATCCCCAATATTAGGAAAGAAAAATGAAAAAAAGAAAATCACCTACCTGATCATTGTATTATAAGTTTGGAGAGATGGAGGTACACCAGAAGAGATCATGCGATCATATATACTGACGGCAGAGTGCAACTTACCTGCATGGATTTTGTGGTTCCATTAGTTCATTATCATCCCAAAATACCAACTTCTTTTCTAAATAATGTTAATCGTAGAAAAAGGTATACGCCGAACCTGCATCTAGCATAGATTTAATAAAAGTATTATATGCGACAGTATCAAGTGCCACTTCATCATCCAAACTTCGATTGATAATGCGCTCTGCCTCCTGATGTTTCCCTGAACGAAATAAACAGAGCAACTCATCAGAATATACTGCTTTCATGGTATTTTATACGCGATGCTCAGAGAATTTCCGACATAAAAGAGGATATACAGAACTCGCCTCAACTATTCTCATTTTTCAACAGGTGAATTATCTTTATTTTAATTAGTACCAAAAGAAGAAAACGGAGACATTTTCTACCAAACCAAACTGATTTCGTTCTTCCAGAGATCACATCATGAATCGTGAAAATCATGATTTGTACCAAATTATTTGTACAATTACTCGCATCAACAGCAATTATGACAACAACGGCCAAAACACAACTAACTTGACCCCACAAAAATACGGATCCTATTATTTGATCTGGCCCTGTTACACTCTGCTATATTTCAGATGAAACTCTAGCTCTATTTCATTCAGGTATATCTATTAGTTGATTTTTTTTTCCCACTCCCCAAATCCCAACTAGTTTAAGTCTTCTCAACAGTACACGGCTATGCTACTCTAACAAGCTACAAGACTGAAAAAGAACACTCAAGATAAAAGCAAATGCATACCATGCTTAGCTAAAGCATTTACGAGTATGCTGATAGTGACTGCATCTTGCGTATTGCCTAGACTAACTGATTCCCAGTAGAGTTGATTTGCTTCATCAACTTTGCCACATTTGCAAAAAGCATCAACCATGGCATTACAAAGAGTTGCTCCTATTGCCAAAGAGTTCGATGCAGACTCAAAAACATCCTGGGCTTGTTCTAACTGCTGGATTTGACCATATCGAGTAATTAAAGCAGCTGCAGAGTCCTCAGGTCTGAAACCTAGATTAAGTAATTGGTCATATAAGAACTGAGCCGCCCCTATGTTCCCTGTGGATAAAGTACAAAATGGACTAGTCAGAAGAGAAGTGTATCAAAAATATAAGTCGTGCCAAACCCACTGATGCTTCTTTGGCCTTGCTTTTGCACCCAATTCTCTACTCTGAAGAGCAGCAACGAGGATTTTTGCAAATAGAAAGTGTGGAGCTTATGCTGTGGCTGCAAGCTGAAATGAGCTCCCGGACCTAGAAATTGAAGCTCCAATTGGAAACTTCTAGTTCTACTACAGCAGGAAGTTGTTGTGGAAGATCCCTACAAAACAACCTGTATTCAAACAGCACTTTTGCAAAAGCTTCAACAATGCCAAATAGACCACCCTAAGGACTTTTTGGCCAGCTTAAAGCTCCAGCAGAATTATTGTTTGAGCTGTTCAAAAAGCATTAACAACTTCTTCATTAAAATCATTCGAACATCTTCTGCATCAAATTGGAGCTCATGCTTTAGGGCCGAAATATTCATTTCAGCTCCACACCACAGAAAAAGCTCCAGATCTTTATTGTTTTCAAATGCCTGGTTGCTGCTTCTCAGAGTAGAAAAGCTGCTCCAAAAGCCAGGCAAAGTAAGCACTAAATGTACAATGAGCACTCATATTTGAAGAGGTTTAGTTCCTTGCCTTCCCTAGCAAATTTGCAGATCAATTGGCATGCTGCTGATAGACCATAATTTGTCTCTAACATGGTTTTCAAGGTCTCATTTGAATTATACCTATCACCAGTTTCCAAATAAATGCGGAGCATTACACCAAGTGCTTCGGTATCTGGTTCGTGTATTGTTCTTAACAAATTCTCTGCCTTCCTAAGCTCTCCTGCTTTCCCATATACTGCCATTAGCGATGCCCTAGTTGTTTTATGCATAACAAACCCATTATTCTCCATATCTTCAAGTAATTTTTCAGCATCATCGATCTTTCTCTCTCTGCAGTATACTTCCATAACAGTCTTATAGAGGTTCTCATCAAATTTAAGCTCATTTTCTCTCATTTGGGAGATCAATCCCTTGGCCTTTTCCAGAAGACCCAATTTTACATACAACACAAGTAAATCATTAAAGCAAACAGCATCAGGAAGGCTAGCTTTAGATAGTGCTTGAAAAGCAGCTTCTGCCGAAGCTACGTCTTCCTTGGCAACATAACATCGAAGTAAAGAACTGTATGCAAAATTCGACGGTTCAACATTTCTAGACCTCATAACTTCCAAAACTTCTAATGCTTTTTCATAATTCCCAGCATTAATATGAACTTGAGCCATCGCCACATATGTCTTCTCATCGCTAAGAATACCCAATGTTTCAATCTCTTTGAACGTTCTTTCTGCATCCTCATAAAGTCCGAGTTTTCCATATATCCTAACAAGTATTCCATAAATGACTTCATCAGGAATAATTTTATTTCTTTCCATCTCTGCAAAAAGTGATAGAGCTTTCGAGTAATCTGAATGCTTATAATATAGATTAAGCAGAGAGGCACAGGTGTAGTTACTTGGGATAATACCCGAAGGTCTCATCTCTTCATAAAGTCTTAATGCTTCTTCCCTTTTGCCCTTTTTGGCAGTTAAGCTGATTAAAAGACTGTATGTTGCCTCTTCAGGGATAAATCCAGCTTTCTTCATTTTCCCAAAAATATCCAAAGCTTCCTCCATAAGATCTTCTTTAACATACGAGCTAATAACAATTGTATAAGTGAAGCGATTTGGCGCTACTTCTACTTCCAACATTTGCTTCCACAACTGGATGACTTTTCCATGCAGCTTCTGCTTTTGCAAAGATGAAATCATGAAGTTAAAAACGGCAATAGAAGGTAAGACACCTCTTCTACGAACAGCTGAATAGAATAGCAACATGTCTTTATGCCGGCCCCACCTAGCATAAGCACACAGAAGAGTTCCACAAGCCACTTCGTCAGGTTCACAGCCAGCTTCGAGCATCTCCAGAAAGATCTGTTCAGCTAGTTTGATCTTTCCAACTTGGCCGTATGCCCTAAGAACAATAGTGTAGACAATAACACTAGGTTTGTAACACAGCTGCACGAGCAACGAACTGATGAGGGTCAGTGAGGACTGTTTCAGCTCAAAGGTCTCAATAAAATCAAGAATAAATTTAACACGTAAATGCATTGAAAGAATTTGCCAGCTACCACGACCTATTAAAGCAACATTTCATTGAAAGACTCTATCAGCTTGTTAAAATAGCGACTGAGATAGAGAAATTTTTGTCTCTACCTGTCATTATCATACTTCTAGAACATGCATAAGAAGTTAAGAACGATAACAAATTAGTTCAACATTCACACTTCCAAATATGTACCTAAGCATAGTAGATGCAAGATACCACCTAAAGACGATAAAATAAATCAAAATTTGAAAAGAGTAGGACAAAGAATGGGTTCCAACTTCCAACCCGCTAGTTCCTTGAGGCATTTCTTAAACTAGCTACTATCCATAAATTGTAGAACAGCTACTACTTAGTGGAAAATGGCATAATTTACGATAAACCAAGAATCAAAACATAATCTAGCAAGCAAATTCATAGGAATTAATTGATAGTTGTTTTTGTCAAACCAATTTATTCTTGAATAACCCAAAAACTATGCTATGTTATACTCTTTATCCTCTACCATTACAGGAATTCTTATTGGCTATTTATTTATGGATTAAAAATATGTCTAACTTTTTGTTCCGTGAAAATAAGCCCAGAAGACAAATAAGTTGAGTGGGACTGCAATCTACAATAGACATAACGACAAAAGAGCAAGAGGCCCAACAACAGACCTAATGAATAGGTGGGTTAACTCCAGTCGAGATCCGTGGGCGTCGTGTCTGTACGCTTTAAGTGAATTGGTTGCGCAATTCAAACAGCTAGAGTTTTGGGATTAATGGTTAGCGCCAACGATTCAACAATTCTTATGATCTATGATCAAAAACCAACTCATGCTAACAAGTAGCTTCACCAATTCAGAATCGATAATTGGCGTATAAGAGAACAAACCAAAAATTTAACTTTAGTTTTTTGGTTTCATAATTCTTGGGCTCACCTGCAACTTCATCCAGTCGAAGAAGTCGCGAACCTGGCGCCACCCGCGCTGCTCCTTGAGGACGATGCACATCTCCCTGAAGCTGAGCTTGGCCACGAACGACGCCATCACCTCCCGCATGTTGAAGGAGCCCTCGGGGCGCGACGAGAGCCCCCGCACGGTCCGGATCGCGGCCACCACGTGCCTCCCGTACAGGTGCCCGTCGCGGTCGCCCTCGATGTACCTCACCATCTGCTCCGGCGTGCGGCGGATCCACCGCGGCGTCTCGGCGCCGCTCCCCTGGTTGCGGCGGAGGCGGCTGAGGTACGCCGCCTTGGCGCGGATGATGCGGCGCGCGTCGTCGTCGGAGAGGGGCTTGCGAGGGTTCCGGCGGTAGGGGTTGGTTCGGGGCCTCTCTCCGCCGCCGCCGCCGCCATTGCCGGAGCTGAGGGACCAGGGGTCGGAGGAGAGGGCGGAGCGTAGTGGGGCGGGGGAGCGGAGACGTCGAGGACGGTGGTTGGGGCACGGAGAGGCGAAGGGGGAGAGGAACGGGGAGCGGAGGGAGTCCATTGTGGTCGCCGAGGAGGAGGAACCGTAGCTTTAGGGTTTTTTGATCGCTCGCTAGGGTTTTTGTTTTTGTATTTGGCGGGGACGAAGACGACGATGACGACGAAGAGCGTAAAGAGAGGAGGAAATGTCGTGTGCTGGGTAAACGTTGAGGATAAATTCGTGTTTAATGGCGAATACGTTGCCGAGTTTTGTTGCGAATGTTCACAGTATGAAGTCGGCAATGTTTTCAACTTTTTACCAAACAAGTACACGATGAATTACCAACTAAGAAAATATAAACATTCGGTATCATCTGTTCTGGAGACATTCTCGCATTAGAGAGAAATTTCAATGTAGAAATTATGCCGTGATCTAGCTCAAGAAAATTTTAAAGGCACTATTGTAAATAAACTTACAAATAGATAGGCAAACAGGATACTGTCTTATGTCATCAGAGAATGGGAAAAATTCATCCAAAACAAAAACAAAAGTATGGCCAGTATAATAACAGTCTTGTTGGAATAGATATTACTTCAAGTTTTAGCATCCAAAACGCATGAGATTTAACACAACCAGAACTTCCATAAGAGAAAATTCTGTTCGTGTTATGCCAAGTCCACTGCAAAACTACTAAAATTGAAATGCAAAATTACTGCATAAAGAGAGTCAGATGAGGTCAATGCCAAGGAAGCACTTACTGATCATCACCATGGCCAATAGTGACAGAACTCTTATTAAAAAGAGACCAGCAAGTAGAACCAGCCACGCCGGCCTCATTTCCGACCCATCTACTGTCAGGACCAGCATCAGAGAAAATGACAACCCCGGGCTGCAGCTGATGAATGACCTCGAACCAGCATTCGAACAGGTAGTCCATATTCTTCTCGCCCTCACCCTTCGCGAACATTTCCATACCTGTCCCAAGACAAGTTAAAATTCACGAAGATGAAACAATTTAATAGCAAGTAACTCTTTCTTCAATTTTAGAATGCTATAACCCTCAATCCGAACCATGCATTTCCATAGCTGATGATTAATCTGACAGAAAAAGATTGCGGGAATAGTCTTCATTTTAGCATTTTAGCATTTCCATAGCTGATGATATATATCAATCTTGAAGCAAAATTAATTCAAGTCGTTTTTGTGTATGAGAGGTTGTTTCCTTTAATGGTTAACAATTTTTTATATAGTACTAGCATTCCTTTGTATAGTCATACTTGCCATTTCTTAGCTTTCTTTTGGGGGTACTGTAATTTGTGTAGGTTGATGATGTTCGTCTATGAAGTTACACTCAAATTCTTGCTTGAACTTGCGTGACTGGTGGAGAATGTACAGTTTTATCCAACATTGTTTCAAAACTTAAGCACTGAAATCTTGCATTCTTTGTTAAGTGCCATAATTTGTTCATTTGTTAACCATCGTTGGCTTTTGTTCAGCTGAAAACATGTAGTCCCATTGCACCGACCAGGGGTGTATTTATCACAGTTTCATGTTCATTTGTGCTGCAGTAATCTAATGTGTAAATATTTTTGTTAATACAGATGGTAAATCTTGATCATTATCCTAGTCCACGATATGTAAATGATATTTTCAGTTGACCACCTTTTTCTCCAGACTCTGGACCCTCAAACTACCTCTGAAAGTCAAAATCTTTGTGTGGCTCGTGCTACGAAGAAGGGTCCTGACCAGAGACATCCTCCAAAAACGGAATTGGTCCGGACCCTTTAGTTGTAGTTGTACAATCTTTAACGACCCCAGCGAATCCGTTGACCACCTTTTTCTCCATTGCACCTTGCCAACACTCTTCTGGAGGCCCTACTCCCCGACAAAGCAGGGATCAGGAGCTGCCCAACTGCCCGTTGACCACCTTTTTCTCCATTGCACCTTCGCCAACACTCTTCTGGAGGCCCTACTCCCCGACAAAGCAGGGATCAGGAGCTGCCCAACTGCCGCCATCCTCTAAGATGGAAGTTCCCATAAAGGAGGGGCCTGGGGCAGGAGAACTCTTATCACGATCGCGACCACTTGGTGGTTGGTCTGGCTTGAAAGGAACAGAAGGGTTTTCGACAGCAAAAGCCGCAGTCTGGCCGCGATCCTCGCAGATATCAGAACTTGCCGCTCGCAGTGGACTCGTTTCTGTCTGTAATCGTTTTTTCTCTGTAATCGTTTTTTTTTTTTTTTTTTTTTTTTCGGCGGCCAGCTCTCACCGGCTTCCCTCTTGCTAAATTCATTTTCGCCATGAATGAAGCGGCAGCATGCTGCCTTTCTCTCAAAAAAAAAAAAAAAAAAATGATATTTTCAGTTGATTATGTCATTTTGTCCTTATAACAATTTTATGATCAGCATTTGTGCCTTGGTTAAGAGTAGTGATGGCCTTTTCTATCTACTCTTGCTAACTTACCATCGTGTACTAAAGATTGTGTGGGCATTGCATTGTCTAGTGAGTCCTTCCTGTGTGTAGCCTCTTCAGGGGACTCAGGCTCACACCTCAACCTCTTTTACACTCGTGCAATGTCGAGGTACTGCAGAAGAAAACAGTGTAACCTAATTCAATTAAATGTAATATCCTATTTAGCATGTTTGCTAACTGTATAATGAAGCTTCGATTATGTAGTTCTTTGCAGCAATGTGCTGTTATAATAAGAGGTACTGCTGCGGCACTTCCAAGATCCTCAACTTGCTCTGAGTTAATATTGACTTGTTGTAAAGATTCAGCAAGCATTAAGCTGTACCATTCTAGTTTTGCAATTTGTCATTATCCTAAAGTATCTTGTGGGAATTGCTTGTCTTTTTCCCTCGTCATGAGGCGTGAAGTTTCTAATCAGGGATTTTTTTTAAATTAATCCTAATAAAATTAGAAATTTGGAAAATAACTTTGCAAAAAAAATATTTGCAAGAATAACCCTGCTTTTGCCAGCAAGGCGCCACGGATGCTGGGCGACCTGAAGGCGCTGAATGGTTCAGCGCTTTTAACATTTATATTAAAAGCGCTGAACCATTCGGCGCCTTCAGTACATATAGTGAAGGCGCTGATTCATTCAGCGTCTTCACAAGATTTTTGTGAAGACGCTGAACGATTCAGCGTCTTCAGTCCCCAACCTCCGTGGCGCCCTGCTGGCAAAAGCAGGATTTGTTTTACAAATATTTTTTTTATAACGTTATTTTCTAAATTTTTAAATTTATTAGGGTTAATTTAAAAAAAATCCCTTCTAATCACTGCGTTGCTAATTGGTAGGAACTAGAGACTGTGCCATTAACTGCAAAATTTATGTGAAAAAGGTTTTGTTGATTTCTTAGCCATGCATGGCATGTGGTAAACACCATTCGAATGAACTGTTGTTAGCGAAATGTTAACCTTGTACAGTGAATCACTGATTTTTTTTCTAAACATTTATGTACCTCCTTTTTTTAGCTTTTAGTGCTTGGTAGACAAGGTTTTGGAAGGAGGATTATGCCTGAAACTCTCTGAAAGTATTACTGTTCACTGCACTCTACTTTAAGTTTACCTTTACGCCTGATTGTTTCCAAAAGTTTTGCTAGTTTTATTATTCTGTGAACTGGAATATGACGTATCGATCAATGCCTCAAAAGAGGTTGACCATTGGTGTTATTATTGGCTCTACTAATCGAGATAAAATATCTCAAAACCAACTCAACCCCATCAGTAATTTCGCTATTCATATACAACTCCAATTAATCATCCATACAATCAGGGACGAAGCCAGAATTTAATTACGAGGGGACCAAAATATATTCAAATAAAAATTTTAGTACATCATTATTTTTTTAAAATTTATTAATTAAATAATTAATATAAAAATATTAAATTTTTTTAATTTAAAAATATTTAATATTTAATTATTTTATTTATATTATTTTATTCAAATAACTAAAAATTTTACTAAATATAACCGTAATTCAATTAGAACTTTAGCTAAAAGATCTATTAAATTTAGTATAATATTTTATTTAGTTAAATAAAATAGCTTATCAAAAATAGTTAGAAATTAAAAAAATATGAAATAAAAAATTTAGAGTTAAGATATGTATTTCAAATAACTTGTAATTCAATTAGAATTTTTTATTTAGTTAACTGTAATTCATCTAAAATATAACTAAATATAACCGTAATTCAATTAGATCAATGATTTTAGCTAAAAAATTTATTAAATTTAGTATAATATTTTAGTTAGTTAAATAAAATAGTTTACCAAAAATAGTTAGAAATTAAAAAAATATAAAATAAAAAATTTGGAGTTAAGATATGTATTTCAAATAACTTGTAAGTACGAGACTCTTAATATATTTTTATCTATTTAAAATATATACAAATAAAAAAAAAATTATGTTGGGACAAAAATAAATATTAAAAAGTTGAAGAAGGTCATTATTATCTAAAAGAGAGAAAAAAATAAATTAGTATGAAGGACTATTGAGCAATATTAAAATATTAAGGGGGTCATGGTCACCTTGCATCTTACTATGACTTCGTCCCTGCATACAATGCGATGCATCTCAAAAGGTGGAAAGAATGGTCACTGATTGATCTTCTTCTCCGTAACAAACAAGAATGTTTGTGAGAATTTAGTTAACTATCAAACACTTGATAATCGCAGTTTTTAAGTAATTGCGTACACAGCAACCTTAGAACTACTCCAGCTACCGAATTAGCGTGACATTAAAAGTCACCTCCCCCGACTATTTCGCATCGCAAATGCTGCCCCAAAATTGGAGTCGCCTCTCCTCAACTCGTCTTCGTCCTCTTCACGATCCTCCTCCTCCTCCTCCTCTGCTTCGTCCTCTCCTCTGTTTCGTCCTCTCCTCCTCCTCCCACTCCTCCTCTCCCTCTCCC
The DNA here is from genome assembly GCA_029168755.2 of Tillandsia fasciculata. NCBI lineage: Eukaryota > Viridiplantae > Streptophyta > Magnoliopsida > Poales > Bromeliaceae > Tillandsia > Tillandsia fasciculata. The sequence goes on from CM054952.1 coordinate 696,144, forward strand.
TCCTCTCCCCTCGGCGTCGCAGCTCTCATGGCAATTGGGGGAGATGGCCCTCTTCCTCCACTTCGGGCCCAACACCTTCACCGACTCCGAGTGGGGCAGCGGCAGCGCCGACCCCTCCGTGTTCGCCCCCGACGCCCTCGACGCGCGCCAGTGGACCGGCGCCGCCGCCGCCGCCGGGTTCGCCCGCGTCGTCCTCACCGCCAAGCACCACGACGGCTTCTGCCTCTGGCCCTCCGCCTACACCGACTACTCCGTGCGCTCCAGCCCCTGGAGGGGCGGCGACGGCGACGTCGTTGCCGAGCTCGCTGCCGCCGCGGCCGAGGTCGGAATCGGGCTCGGGCTCTACCTCTCGCCGTGGGACCGCCACGATCCCTCCTACGGCAAGACGGTGGAGTACAATGAGTATTACTTGGGGCAGATGACCGAATTGCTCACTCGGTATAGCCGCTCTTCGTTTCTAGGGTTTTGGAATTTAGCTAAGGATTTTACTCAATTTGAGATCTAACGTCGCAATAAGATGCAATCTTCGGATCGTTTTTATGAGCAAAATCATTCCTTTTAACTAAAAAAGCAATGTTAACACTAGTGCCCAGGCGTTTCCTATGGGATTGATCTTTTACTTAACATGGTATGAGTTCGCCCTAAACCCTTGCCATTCTGGGAAAGCATGAGTTCAATCTCCACTGAAACTTACCAAACCTGTCATCCACATGTCTTTCATGCCCTCATGCATGTAAATGAAGAAAGAGTTACTCGCTAGTACACAATCTCCACTGAAACTGACCAAACCTGTCATCCACGCGTCTTTCATACCCTCATGCATGTAAATGAAGACTATTCCCGAATCTTTTTCTATCAGATTAATCATCAGCTATGGAAATGCATGGTTCGGATTGAGGGTTATAGCATTCTAAAATTGAAGAAAGAGTTACTTGCTATTAAATTGTTTCATCTTCGTGAATTTTAACTTGTCTTGGGACAGGTATGGAAATGTTCAGGAGGTATGGTTGGATGGTGCGAAGGGTGAGGGCGAGAAGAATATGGACTACCTGTTCGAATGCTGGTTCGAGGTCATTCATCAGCTGCAGCCCGGGGTTGTCATTTTCTCTGATGCTGGTCCTGACAGTAGATGGGTCGGAAATGAGGCCGGCGTGGCTGGTTCTACTTGCTGGTCTCTTTTTAATAAGAGTTCTGTCACTATTGGCCACGGTGATGATCAGTAAGTGCTTCCTTGGCATTGACCTCATCTGACTCTCTTTATGCAGTAATTTTGAAAGTTTTCGGTGCTTCAACTTGAGGTTGTCATTGTTGGTTTGTTGAGTTGGATGGTTGTCATTGTTGCCATTGTTGCTGTGTTGAGTTGGGTGTTTTGTATGTAAACTAGAGCTGTAGCAAGAAAAAAAGTTTTTGGTGCTCCAACTTGAGCTTCGTTGGGAGGAGCTTATGCTTTGATTAGTAATCAGCATGAGGCAAACCCAAAAAGAGCGAAAAACCGAGGTTGTGCTTCCTGTTTGATCAGTATCATATTTGAAGGTTTTTTTTACTGCATGGGCTGGTTACTTCACCATCAGATTGTGGGTTTATGTCGTGGAAATATCTGGGAGAAGTCGAATTGAGTTCTCGCAATCAATCTGAAGGTTTTTTTTTCTGTCTGTATTTCTTTAATTATTATTTACTTTGTTATATTATATATAGTAATATATTACTTTTGGATTGTTTTTCTATTGTAGGTTTCGTACCGTGCCTGTTGGGATTCTCTCTCCGTGCCTGTTTCGTCGCCTGTATGGGGTGGCAATGCATTGTGGACCTGTCGTGGTGCTCATGTTGCCCTATTCGGATTGTCTGTGGGGATGGGCCGCCTACTGATTTCATGAAGCCTAGTGATTTCATGAATTTGGCTTTATTGATGTCGCCATCAACCTGAAGGTTCTTCTTTTTTCTCTCTGTATTCTTTGATTTCTTACATGGTGTTGCCAGTGACCCGGCACCATTCGTCACCTGAGTTTGAGTTCGTGAAGTTTTTCCAACAAAATTTTCCCTCCTCTAAAGAGGAGGTGATGTTATTTTAGGAGATTTGGAGTAATAATTATTAAGTAATTTCATCTTATCTTTATTAATCCACAAATATTGCATAGAAGAATATTATATATGACTAAAGAGAAAATGGCTCTTATATTTTTTATCATATTTCACCTATGATAGTAAATCTCCTAATATCACATTACCTTCTGTTTACTCATATATATAATATTCTTCTATCGAAAATAATGCTATTAAATTTTGATTTGTGTGCCTTGTGATCTTAGGAGATTTGCTACCTAAGTCATTCCATCTCATCTTTTACTAAAAAGTAATGTGATATTAGTAGATTTGATGTGATGTTGGGAGATTTAGTAGCTTTGAAGATATTAGTAGATTTGATGTGATATTAGGAGATTTAGTAGATTTAAAGAATGATGTGATGTTAGGTATTAGTAGATTTGCTATCATAATTAGTAATCTTTACTGTGATGTGATGTCAGGATATTTGCTATCATGTTGGGATATTTGTTATCATGATGTACATTGTCATTCCATCTAATCTTTTACAAATTTTCAAATGTTTTACATTGAAGATTGTGCAATGTTCCTTTATCCACTGTACATATGCTATGAATTAAAATTTTTCTGTATTATGTGGAAGATTTGTCCATCTTATATTACTAACTTTATGAGGGATGTCATATTAGAAATTAATAGATTTCCTATCATAATTAGCTCTTTAGTGTGATGTGATGTCAAGATATTTGCTATCATGTTGTTTAGTCATTCCATATCTGCTATCATGTTGAAAGTGATATTTCATATAATAATATAATAATATATTGCTATCATGGGATATTTGCTATCATGATGTATATTCTTATTCCATCTAATTCTTTACTAATTCTCAAATATTTTACATTGAAGAATGTGTAATGTTCCTTTACCCACTATACCTAATCTTAGGAGATTTGCTACCTAAGTCATTCTATCTCATCCTTTAAAAATCCTCCAAATATTTAGGATCGAAAAATGTGCCGAGATGTTTACAAAATATTGATATAAAATATTGATATTGATATATCTAAATAAAAAAAATAATGTGATATTAGTAGATTTGATGTGATGTTAGAAGATATTAGTAGATTTGATGTGATATTAGGAGATTTAGTAGTTTTGAAGAGTGATGTGATGTTAGATATCAGAAGATTTGCTATAATCTTTAGTGTGATGTGATGTCAGTATATTTGCTATATGTTGTGATATTTGCTATCATGATGTATATTGTCATTTCATTTAATCCTTTACTAATTCCCAAATGTTCTACAAAATATTGACATAAAATATTGATATTGATATATCTAAAGAAAAAAAATAATGTGATATTAGTAAATTTGATGTGATGTTAGAAGATTTAGTAGATTTGAAGATATTAGTAGATTTGATGTGATATTAGGAGATTTAGTAGATTTGAAGAGTGATGTGATGTTAAATATTAGTAGATTTGCTATCATAATTAGTAATCTTTAGTGTGATGTGATGTCAGGATATTTGCTATATGTTGGGATATTTGCTATCATGATGTATATTGTCATTTCATTTAATCCTTTACTAATTTTCAAATATTTTACATTGAAGAATGTGCAATGTTCCTTTACCCACTATACCTATGCTATGAATTGAAATTTGTCCATCTTATATTGCTAACTTTATGAGTGATGTGATATTAGATATTAGTAGATTTTCTATCATAATTAGTAATCTTTAATGTGATGTGATGTCAGGATATTTGCTATCATGTTTCCATCTAATCTATACTAATTCTCTAATTCTTTACTAATTTTCAAATGTTGAATTAAAATGTGTATCATGTGGGGGATTTGTCCATCTCATATCACTAACTTTAAGAGTGATGTGATATTAGATATTAGTAGATTTTCTATCATAATTAGTAATCTTTAGTGTGATGTGATGTCAGGATATTTGCTATCATGTTGTTTAGTTATTCCATTGCTATCGTGTTGAAAGTGATATTGCATATATAATATTATAAATTATAATCAAACTCATGTGATATTAGTAGATTTGTTACATAATTCGTTTGATGTGATGTCTGATGTGATGTCAGAATATTTTCTATCATGATGTATATTATCATTCCATCGCGTTATTTGTATTGAAGAATGTGCTTTACCTACCATACCTAATCCTTTCTTGATATCCATTCCTATAAATATTGATTGACTGTATTGTATACTATTGCATTAACTCTTTGGAACTTAAGGCCAAAAGGTAATATGTATTTCCGAGGTTCTTTTACCTATCATACCTACTCCTTTCTTGATATTCATTTCTCTAAATATATTCAGTTATTGTGTACTATTGCATTAACTCTTTGGGATTTAAACCTAAAAGGTAATATGTATTGCTATAAATATTGATTCATTGTATACTATACGATTAACTGTTTGTAATTTTAAAACAAACAAAAAGATAATCTGTTCTGAAATTTAAAGAGAGAATAAAAGATATGATAATAGCAAATTCATTATTTCCTTATTCGATGCCTAGAATGCCCATCATTAATACTTGACTAACTGCTCTACTTTTTCCTAGGTGTTCTCTTACTTTTGTACTATTTCCTACGTCTACTGTGCTCAGCTTTTAGTGACTACCTACAAGGTACGCCTCTTCCGTCCAGCTGGTATATAATTCGGATCTTTGATTTCTCTCAATGTACTCTCCCTACTCAGTTCATTTTCCTTCACTATCCTGGTTTTTGCTTTAGTTTTTCCTGTTCTTTGCATTGTTTCCCTTTCCGTGTGCTGCTGGTTTTCCTCTCGTGGTTCCCGCGTGGTTTTTCTGTGCAGACTTTCTCATGCGTTGTTGTTTCCTGCATAGTTTTGGTTTACATGCAGTTTTACCTCCTCAGTTTTGCTATGATGCTAAGAAAGAATGGTCTTGGGTTTGATTATCCTTTACTGGCAACCAGCCACCGCTTGATTGTTGGTGGTTTGGACGGCCTGTTAATTGACAACTACCTGCTGCCGTTCGTCCTGCTGCCTTAATCTGGTTTTTTCTTACCTTCGCAATATTTCTATGATACTGAGAAGGAATGGTCTTGGGTTTGATTGTCTTTTGACTGGTAACCAGCCACTGCTTAATTGTTGGTGGTTTGGACGGCCTGTTAATTGGCAACTACCTGCTGCCTTAATCTGGTTTTTCTAGCACATTGTCTGCAGTCTTTTCCGTGCTTGGATTTACTTTTTTACGCCCTGTTTTGCGGCCAACTATGTTTTTGGATTTTCCCTTTGTGATTATTCACTTCCATTCTCTTATGTGTACCCACAACTTTCACTTGCATTTGGGTTTTGTCGTTCTTACACTACTGTGTTTTCTTGCACTTCCTGTTATGCTGACCATGGCAATTTCAAGGCTTTATCTTACTTTGGTTCCCCCCCCACGCTGCTGCGCCCTCTTGCAGCTGCCGTTATGACAACTATAGTGATTTCATTTGCACGCCTGCTCCGCGACATTTGCGAGCAGGTGCATATGGATGTGCCGCCGTGTATTGTTTCAGTAAATACAAATGGTCAGTATCTAGCATACATAGATGTCCACATCATGCGAAATGAGTCAATAGTTGAGGTTCTCCGTTGTTGGAGTGGCCCAGCTTCAACCTCCCCCGCTGCTGAGGAAGAAGCATCCCGTAATGCTGTCAAGCGTCTGGTCCAGGAATTGGACTTGCACATTAGAGACGCTAACTATGAGGATGCTTTGTTTTACAGAAACATGAATGATCAGCTCACTGTGAACCTGGCCAATCTGGCAAGCCAGTATAATAAGCTTGTGTGGGACTACAATTTCTTAAAGGACTGTTACGTCCTCACTGCTAGCCAGAAGAACGAGCTTGTTGCCGATCGCCTCAAGATCCAGCAGGCTATCGAAGAAACATGAATGCTGTTGCATTCTTCGAGGATGCTTTGTTCACATCACACTAAGAACAGTGTTGCATTCTTCGATAGCCTGCTGGATCTTGAGGCGATCGGCAACAAGCTCGTTCTTCTGGCTAGCGGTGAGGACGTAACAGTCCTTTAAGAAATTGTAGTCCCACACAAGCTTATTATACTAGCTTGCCAGATTGGCCAGGTTCACAGTGAGCTGATCATTCATATTTCTGTAAAACAAAGCATCTTCATAGTTAGCGTCTCTAATGTGTAAGTCCAATTCCTGGACCAGACGCTTGACAGCATTACGGGATGCTTCTTCCTCAGCAGTGGGGGAGGTTGAAGCTGGGCCACTCCAACAACGGAGAACCTCAACTATTGACTCATTTCGCATGATGTGGACATCTATGTATGCTAGATACTGACCATCTGTATTTACTGAAACAATATACGGCGGCACATCCATATGCACCTGCTCGCAAATGTCGCGGAGCAGGCGTGCAAATGAAATCACTATAGTTGTCATAACGGCAGCTGCAAGAGGGCGCAGCAGCGTGGGGGGGAACCAAAGTAAGATAAAGCCTTGGAATTGCCATGGTCGGCATAACAGGAAGTGCAAGAAAACACAGTAGTGTAAGAACGACAAAACCCAAATGCAAGTGAAAGTTGTGGGTACACATAAGAGAATGGAAGTGAATAATCACAAAGGGAAAATCCAAAAACATAGTTGGCCGCAAAACAGGGCGTAAAAAAGTAAATCCAAGTACGGAAAAGACTGCAGGCAATGTGCTAGAAAAACCAGATTAAAGCAGCAGGTAGTTGCTAATTAACAGGCCGTCCAAACCACCAACAATTAAGCAGTGGCTGGTTACCAGTCAAAAGACAATCAAACCCAAGACCATTCCTTCTCAGTATCATAGAAATATTGCAAAGGTAAGGAAAAACCAGATTAAGGCAGCAGGACGAACGGCAGCAGGTAGTTGTCAATTAACAGGCCGTCCAAACCACCAACAATCAAGCGGTGGCTGGTTGCCAGTAAAGGACAATCAAACCCAAGACAATTCTTTCTTAGCATCATAGCAAAACTGAGGAGGTAAAACTGCATGTAAACCAAAACTATGCAGGAAACAACAACGCATGAGAAAGTCTGCACAGAAAAACCACGCGGGAACCACGAGAGGAAAACCAGCAGCATACGGAAAGGGAAACAATGCAAAGAACAGGAAAAACTAAAGCAAAAACCAGGATAGTGAAGGAAAATGAACTGAGTAGGGAGAGTACATTGAGAGAAATCAAAGATCCGAATTATATACCAGCTGGACGGAAGAGGCGTACCTTGTAGGTAGTCACTAAAAGCTGAGCACAGTAGACGTAGGAAATAGTACAAAAGTAAGAGAACACCTAGGGAAAAGTAGAGCAGTTAGTCAAGTATTAATGATGGGCATTCTAGGCATGGAATAAGGAAATAGTGAACTTGCTATTATCACATCCTTTATTCTCTCTTTAAATTTCAGAACAGATTATCTTTTTGTTTGTTTTAAAATTACAAACAGTTAATCGTATAGTATACAATGAATCAATATTTATAGCAATACATATTACCTTTTAGGTTTAAATCCCAAAGAGTTAATGCAATAGTACACAATAACTGAATATATTTAGAGGAATGAATATCAAGAAAGGAGTAGGTATGATAGGTAAAAGAACCTCGGGAATACATATTACCTTTTGGCCTTAAGTTACAAAGAGTTAATGCAATAGTATACAATACAGTCAATCAATATTTATAGAAATGGATATCAAGAAAGAATTAGGTATGGTAGGTAAAGCACATTCTTCAATTCAAAGGACGCGATGGAATGATAATATACATCATGATAGAAAATATTCTGACATCACATCAGACATCACATCAAACGAATTATGTAACAAATCTATTAATATCACATGAGTTTGATTATAATTTATAATATTATATATGCAACATCACTTTCAACATGATAGCAATGGAATAACTAAACAACATGATAGCAAATATCCTGACATCACATCACACTAAAGATTACTAATTATGATAGAAAATCTACTAATATCTAATATCACATCACTCTTAAAGTTAGTGATATAAGATTGACAAATCCTCCACATGATACACATTTTAATTCAATATTTGGGAATTAGTAAAGAATTAGGGAATTAGTATAGATTAGATGGAAACATGATAGCAAATATCCTGACATCACATCACATTAAAGATTACTAATTATGATAGGAAATCTTCTAATATCTAATATCACATCACTCATAAAGTTAGCAATATAAGATGGACAAATTTCAATTCATAGTATAGGTATAGTGGGTAAAAGAACATTGCACATTCTTCAGTGTAAAATATTTGAAAATTAGTAAAGGATTAAATGAAATGACAATATACATCATGATAGCAAATATCCCAACATATAGCAAATATCCTGACATCACATCACACTAAAGATTACTAATTATGATAGCAAATCTACTAATATCTAACATCACATTACTTTTCAAATCTACTAAATCTCCTAATATCACATCAAATCTACTAATATCTACTAAATCTTCTAACATCACATCAAATCTACTAATATCACATTACTTTTTTTCTTTAGATATATCAATATCAATATTTTATGTCAATATTTTGTAGAACATTTGGGAATTAGTAAAGGATTAAATGAAATGACAATATACATCATGATAGTAAATATCCCAACATATAGCAAATATACTGACATCACATCACACTAAAGATTATAGCAAATCTACTGATATCTAACATCACATCACTCTTCAAATCTACTAAATCTCCTAATATCACATCAAATCTACTAAATTTTCTAACATCACATCAAATCTACTAATATCACATTATTTTTTTTCTTTAGATATATCAATATCAATATTTTATATCAATATTTTGTAGACATCTCGGCATATTTTTCGATCCTAAATATTTGGAGGATTAGTAAAGGATGAGATAGAATGACTTAGGTAGCAAATCTCCTAAGATTAGATATAGTGGGTAAAGGAACATTGCACATTCTTCAATGTAAACATTTGGAAATTAGTAAAGAATTAGATGGAATGAGAATATACATCATGATAGCAAATATCCCATGATAGCAATATATTATTATATTATTATATGAAATATCACTTTCAACATGATAGCAGATATGGAATGACTAAACAACATGATAGCAAATATCCTGACATCACATCACACTAAAGAGTACTAATTATGATAGGAAATCTACTAATTTCTAATATGACATCCCTCATAAAGTTAGTAATATAAGATGGACAAATCTCCCACATAATACAGAAAAATTTTAATTCATAGCATAGGTATAGTGGATAAAGAAACATTGCACATTCTTCAATGTAAAACATTTGGAAATTTGTAAAAGGTTAGATGGAATGACAATGTACATCATGGTAACAAATATCCCAACATGATAGCAAATATTCTGACATCACATTACAGTAAAGATTACTAATTATGATAGCAAATCTACTAATACCTAACATCACATCATTCTTCAAATCTACTAAATCTCCTAATATCACATCAAATCTACTAATATCTTCAAAGCTACTAAATCTCCCAACATCACATCAAATCTACTAATATCACATTACTTTTTAGTAAAAGATGAGATGGAATGACTTAGGTAGCAAATCTCCTAAGATCACAAGGCACACAAATCAAAATTTAATAGCATTATTTTCGATAGAAGAATATTATATATATGAGTAAACAGAAGGTAATGTGATATTAGGAGATTTACTATCATAGGTGAAATATGATAAAAAATATAAGAGTCATTTTCTCTTTAGTCATATATAATATTCTTCTATGCAATATTTGTGGATTAATAAAGATAAGATGAAATTACTTAATAATTATTACTCCAAATACTCCTATTTCTTAGATATAATTATTTCAAGCATTACGAGCTAAACTTGCCTTTTGGTGTAACTTTTGCGTTGGAGACGTAGCTTAGATGTATACAGTACTTTCTAAGATTTTAATTATTTCAGGTGCATTCTATCGATTTTGTATTAAAATTGTAGTTTACATTATGGACTATCTACAGTTTACATTACTAAATTTGGACTGGCTATTAACAAATTTTCCATGCTGTTACTTAATTCTAAGTACCTAGCTCCTTCTCTCTGCTGTGGGTTTCGTGTGCCATGTGCCTACGCCTGTATGTGCCTACTTCGTTCCCGTTCTGTTGTGGGTTTCGTGCGCCGGTTGCCTACACCTGCTGAGGTTCCCTCTGCTCCTCGTTTGTTGTCCGGTTGTGGTTTTGGTTCTCCTCTCTCCCATCTCTACATTTTTTACTCCACTATTTATTTAGTTAATTATATTTGTTTACTTCTGACTACTTGCCTCCTTCGTCTTACAACTGTGGGAATCATGTGAGATACATTGGCCTGTTGGGCTTCTGTGCGTGATGCGCCTTTGCTGCTCGATTATTGGGACTCTCCATATTACTTCTTTGCTGCTCGATCATACTGTAATCACCAAGTTTAAAATATACACCGGTTTAAATTTAAATTATATTTTTTAAACTTCAAATACCAACGTGGTAGCGGATTTTTAGTGTAACAATTATTTTAGGGTAAATATAAGTGTACACCCCAATTGGAGTGTACGTTTTACATTCATTTCATTCTGAGATAGAGTGAATTTCATTCGTCCTATCGATGGGACGAGTAGAGGAATACCCACTCCAGAATGAGGTGGGTGTAGGATGTACACTCCATTTGGGATGTACAGTTTTCAATACAAATTTAATAATAAAAAATTTACAACTATAAATATATTTATATTTTTAAAATTATATAAATTTTATTATATATATTTATATTTATTTGTTTGTTTATTTATTTGGATACCCTTCTATTCTGAACCCGAGCAGGAAGGGTAGGGCAAGCCATGTGTGCTGTCTGGCAAGTGTGCAATAACACTTGTTGAAGCTTTAATTATTGTTGTCTTTGAGTCACTATACCTGATACTTTTTAAATAGCTCACAAATTATATATACTAGTTCAATACCCGTGCTTCGCTGCGAGAATTACAACCTAATTAAATATTAAATATTAAATTAATTAAGTATTAGACATTCAATATTATATATCTATAGTAATTTTGAAGAGAAGACATAATGTTAGAAAATCTCAGAGTATGAAGAACACTTTATCCAAATTTTATATCATCACTGCTCCCAAAGAAATGCAAACAAACCAAAGAAACCAAAAAAGTAAATTTACGAATAAAGTTACAGTAAATTAATATTAATAATTAGTAATTAATAAATAATAAATAATATTATTTATATAGATAGAAATATTTCATATATTATAAGATTTTCAACGTTATAAGTCAGAAGATATTAGGTTCATTAATTTAATACAAATACAAAAAAAAAAACACAAAAGTATAATTAATACATATATCAATTGTTCATTAATTAATAGCATCATTTCAACTTTAAATCCAAAAAGATGCACGATTAATACGTAGAGTAGTTTAATTATTTGTTGTTAGTAGGAAATGGCTAATTATTTGTTGCTGCAGGATAGCCCTTCATCTTCTGTGAGCCTACAATATAAATAGATGAAAAGCGAACAAAAAATAAAAAATTTCATGGTGAAAAGGTCACTCAAAGTGTCAATATTAAGTATTGTATCAAATAGTAAGGATGTATTAGCAATGTGCAAATGGTTGTCTGTATTGTAGATCATCCAAATAATGTAAGAAAGAGAAAGAGATTCATGTATTAAATAAATAGGATTTGTAAGGCCAATTAGCAGATCATTCTTTGGTTCACTTTTTTTTTTATAAAAAAAGGGAAAAAAAAAAAGAAAAGGGAACAAAAAAAATAAACAGTGAGATGAGGAATAAACATAAAAGCAAAACATTCACAACCAAAAACATATTTCCTTAACCATTTTTTAGAAAACATCTTGCATAAAAAAGTAAGCAAAAATAAAGAGCATTAAAAACAAAGGAAGAAAAAAAAGGGAAAAAGAGGAACTAAAAATTTCTTTTACCTCATTAAAGCATCATTCTTTATCCTCTGTACTTACTTTTGAGCAGAATGTTAAAAAGTATCACCATTTCATGGAAAGGCGATATGTGAACTCCTATAATCCAACATCCATATTGAGTTGATTTATGAAAAGATGATCACATCCTACTGTTGATCAGTTCCTCACTGTAGTTTCTTTTTAGCAGTCTGATTATGTCATTATCTTATCAAAAATCAACCCCAACATGAATACATGTTGGAAGAAGTACTTTCATTCGCCTATCCTGTTAACAATAAATTAATCTTGCATTCAATTATGATTATTCAAATAGTGTACAATCAATACTCCAAGCGAAAGACAGATAGAGAGAGAACACTGATCATTCAATTATGATTTATTTGTTGTATAAATCAAATTTAAAATCTTTTTTTTTTTGTTTGAAATTTTAAAATATAAATATAAAATTTCAAATTTAAAATTTTAGATTTAAAATAAAAAAAAATTGAGATTTGAAATTCGTAACTTGAAATTTATAAGTTTATTATTTAAAATTTAATATTTAATATTACAAATTTGAATATTTAAGATTTCAAATTTAAGAACTTAAATTTAATTTGAATATAGTGAATCTGCATCTCCATAATAGAGTAAAGAAGGGAAATATTTATCTTATCATGGTTGTAAGATACAATGCATCTCTAGCTGAATCCTGATTCAACAGATATATATATAAAAAATGGAGAGATAGAGAGATGCATAGAATAAATAGGGATTCAAGTGTACACATATGTGCACATAAGCAAAATTTAGATACGACAAATCTGAACAGTGGGGGGGAAAAAAATAACGAATACATTAAGGAATCCACAGTAATTATGTGTTCATACATAGATCAATTAGACCATTCAAAATAGCCTTGGTGAGATGATTGGCTAAACATTAGAAAATGAAGAAGCCTTTATCTTCCTTTTGTATCATCATTGCCTCCAAACAAAACAAATGTAACGACCCGGCCCACTAACAATAATAACTCGTTGGGCCCAAACTACAGCCCAAAATGCTTAAGCCCAGTTATTATTACTAGTGTCCATATCTCATATAAACCCAATCACAATTCCATCCACATCCGATGTGGGACTATTGGGGGCGTCACAACACAAATGAAAGGGAAAAGTCCAGCTAGTGAATTTGCTCAAGTAGAACCACAAGAAGGGTATCAAGTGAATTTTGGCAACAACAACCCAAAGAAGAAAAATTTCAGAATCACCAGCAAGTGAATTTGCTCAAGTAGAACCACAAGAAGGCTACCAAGTGAATTTCACCAACAACAATCTAAAGTAGGGAAATTTCAAAACCACAAATCTGAACAGTGTAAGCCAAATAGCAACTACATTTTACTAAATACAACAAAAAGTTCACTCCCTGTTAAAAATAGGAAATAAAATGTTCAGATTTCAGCAGGGAGAAAGCAAATAACAACTAAGGAATCAAGATTTTGTCCTTAAATAGGAAAATTTTCAAATCACAAATGTAAAGAGTGTATACCAAATAGCAAGTACATTTTAGGAAATACAACTAAATCAATGAAGTGTTGGTTTTTGTAGTCAGCAACAACAAAATTCAACAGAGTGGTAGACAAATAGTAAGGAGTCGAGAGTTAGTTCTGTTAGGAAAATTTGAGAATAAAATCAAGTTTTATTTCTTTTACTCAAACATGGAGAGAACAAATTTCACCAGTAAGGAAACAAATAGAAGCGGCTTTGCTTTGAGAACCTGTTAAGAAACAGATTTGATTAGGGAATGCTTAAGTAATGTACCAACAAAATTATTGTTAATTAACTTGTGGCAATTTGATGAAGAAAGACCTACAAGGATTTTATTGCTCGATAGTATATACTTAAAATGGCGTAAAAACACAGCAACATCTAGAATATTAGAATGGGAGGAGAGGATCTCGCCCAACATTAAAAGCTCATCTTAGCATGGCTATCCTTGTGTAGAATCCTGGCCTCAAAATTAATACCTGATAAACCTTGTATTTTATGAGCTCTTTGATCCTGTCGACAACATAGTTGAGCCTGTTTAATTCACCTTTTAAAACTTTACCTAATAATTTTATATATATATATATATATAAAGCTTATAATTAAGTTCTTAAATTTAATTTTCATAAATTTAGCTAATGCTGTAATAATTCGTTATTCAATCACCAGTTATATATATTTTTAAAATTTTTCATAAATAATAGATTTAAATTAATTTAAAAACTAGCTGTTTTTAAGAACGCAAAATTAGAGATTATATCTAGTCGGTATTTTATGATCAATAGTTGAATTTAATAGCTAAAAAAAAATTTAATCCAATATCCACTATGTATAATTAATTAATTCAAATATTTTATGAATTTATTGTATGTTTTTATTCTCGCTTGACTTAGTTTACAACTGAATTATAATTAAACTAAGATAAACAAATAAATTGACGTCAAAAGGCAAATCAAATTAGAATCACTCGAAAACAATATTTCCCTTATCAATTTCACAACTTCAAAGAGTGATATACCCAGAAAAATTGGCCACAGGATGAGCAAGGTGAGAGAAAGATAAACCGGAGCTTAATTAGTTAATTAAGTAGGTGTCTAAATTATTATACATATTAAGCAAACATTAAACTAATGTTTTCTCCATTACTCAAGAGAGTCATGTATTGTGTTTCTTTAATCACCTTTCCCTCACTCTAATAAACATTTCACCTTCAGCCAAGCTCAAAGGCCCTAATATGAATATAGTGAAACTTACAGTGCAGAATTGTCTGCGTACGGATTGGAGTCCTTCCAGCCGTACCGGAAATTTGAGATCACGCGAGGCGACAATATTTTGAATCTCGAAGTCCTAACAAAGTAAAGAACAGAAGAATGGCACAAAGAGTTGGCAGGCTTAAGTGCAGAGTTCTGAGATTGGATATTATGTAGAAATATGATTACCATGAACTGTACTGGGAAACCAATCTTCTGAACAATACGGGCGAACTGAATAAGAAGAAACATATATCAGATGTGAAGCACAAATATTTCAAAGGAAAAAAAGAGAAAAATCTTAAGATATTACAAAAAGTTATTCTCAGAATTATTGAAGGAATTGCTTAACTTTCTTGCTGCCAGTTTTGAAAGCTCCTCACTCTTCTTAGCTCCTGTGCACACCTGAGTAAAAACATTCATTGTTTCTGAGGGATTTTAATTCCCACCTTAATCTCTTTTTTCCTTTTTTTTTTTTTGGGTCTTTAAGGGACCTGAGAGAGAGAGAGAGATAGAGAGAGAGGGAGAGAGAGAGAGAGAGAGAGAGCTTCCCTTATTTTTTTCTCGGCCGGCGAGGGCCGGACGAAACCCACAATCGCAGGATCTCAGAGAGAGAGAGAGAGGGAGAGAGAGCGCCTCGCCGCACCGGCGATCCGCGCTACGGGAGCGCTTCGCCGGTGAAGAGAGAGAGAAGGGAGCCAATTCGGCGCTTCGAGAAAGAGAGAGAGAGAGAGAGCATCCCCACCTTAATCTCTTTTTTTCTTTTTTTTTTGGGTCTTTAAGGGACCTGTGAGAGAGAGAGAGAGAGAGAGAGAGAGAGAGAGAGAGAGAGAGAGAGCTTTCCTTATTTTTTCTCCGCCGGCAAGGGCCGGACGAAACCCACAATCGCAGAATCTCAGAGAGAGAGAATGAGAGAGACCGCCTCGCCGCACCGGCGATCCGCGGTACGGGAGCGCTTCGCCGGTGAAGAGAGAGAAAAGGGAGGCGATTCGGCGCTTCGAGAGAGAGAGAGAGAGAGAGAGAGCTTCCGCGGTGAAGAGAGACAGAAGGGAAAAAGAGAGCGCTTCGGCAAAAGGTGTGGGGTAGGTTTGGGAAGAAAGAGCGGGGTAGGTTCGAAAAGAAAGAGAAAGGGAGAGGGCGGCTCGGCGCTAGGCTCGGAGCAACAAAGCGCGAGACACTGGCACGTCGGCGAAATGCGCGAGAGAATGCCACCTGTGCAATAGAGGAACCGGCAAATTATATATTGTATAGATATTTAAGTAAGGAGAAAAGGATACATTAAAAATTCATAATATTACAACTAAAAAACATGTCCGCATAACTCTTCTTAATATTTCCATAAACCAAAAGAAGGAAAAAGAGAAAAGAACAGTACAACACAATGTTCTCCTCGTCGTCGTCGTCGACATCACGAAAAGAATAGAATAAAATGCACATATAACACTTGTTTAATTAAAATCACACACAAAGATACATCAAATAAGCTGGAACAACTTTGTTAATAATAATAATATACAATTATTTATGAGCCCTGTTATAAGATCAGTCACTCACAAGGCCCCCCCTACTCCACAATAAACAAAAATTCGAGGCCGAAACCGTAAAAACTTCCATTCTCCTTGGTGGTGATGGTTGTTGTTGTTGTTGATATTATTGTTATTACTATTATTATCCTACTATTATTATTATTATTATTATTATTATTATTCTGGCCTGATGAATGGTGAGGAGCTCAACTCAGTGGTACTATAAAATGAGTCCTCCTGGAAATAATTCTCGTCCTTCTCCTCGTCCCACCGGAGCACCTCTCGGATGTACTTGAACCCATCGTCGAGCGAGGGGCGGTCGCGGGCCCGGGCCTGCCACACGAAGAGTTTCTGATTGGTGAGGGATAAGTAGAGCTCTTTGAACTTCATCGCGATGTAGAAGTACGCTTGGTGGGCGAGGGCTTGGTTGTTGGGGTGGGTGCGGACGGGGCAGAAGTCGTCGAACCACTCGCAAGTGGATAACGGCGAGCGGCTGATCTTCTCCTCGAAGAGGTCGTACTTGTTCAGCACGAGCACGAACGGGGTGTCTCGGAAGCAAGGTTGCCTGGTTTTTATTAGAACCGAAAAATTGTTAAAGCATTAGAACTTAGAATACGGAGGACAGGGAGTGGACCGTAAAACCCCGAAGCTCTGAAACTACAACCAAAATATTGCTAAAAGTTCGAGCACGGTAGATACATGTAGATGAACTAGAATTAAGCGATCATAACTCATGCAACCATATCGATTTGATCATATGAAAGAAGGATAGAAATTAAGCTAAGCAATTGAATCATGTTTTAATATAAAAAATGGAGCAGGTGATGAAGTAGAATATAAGAATATTGAATATAAATATTAAAAATACCGTTCTCTGGTGGCTTACGCTTTTAGAGAAAAACGATTGTTTCATATAATTTAACAAAGAGGAAAGAAAGAAAGAAAGAAACCTGACAGTGGCCTCGAATAGCTCCCTGCTTTGCATCATCTTATTCTGGAGCGGTCTACTGCTGCCACAGACAGGGGCCCCGAGCTGGTCGTAGTCGCTAAGCGCCAAGCAGAATATAACAGCGCGGACGTCTTCAAACATCTCGACCCACTTGCACCCCTCATTGATCCCCTTTGCGCTTACTCTGATAAGCTGGTATCTGAACAAAGAGGACGATACAAATATGTGAGAGAGAGAGAGAGCGATAAAATTGTACAAGTTAATATTCTTTCCATTAATTGAAAGCTTAACATTTAGGGAAAGATTACATTAAAATTCTGTCAACTGTTTCAGTTGTAATCTTCGAATATCTACTTAGCCTCAGAGTCTTCAATGTTATGTAAACAGTGGCAACTTTTAGCCTTGCCAATACGTAAACAGTGTTTAATCTATTTGTACTATGCATTGGCCAAGATCAACCCTTCATATATTACAGTTCTTATTTATCTTGACGATACTTGCGGTAAAAATACTGGATTAGATTTTACATTCATTTTCTTTATGCTCTCTTTTGACGCCCACGAAGTATGACAGACCAGCCTAATGAAAAGGATGAGAGAAATTACTTATTGAGAGGCTGGGAATGCGTATCCAGATTATCATTGTATGTTTCGGACATTGGGCTGGGGTCATCAAGTGAGAACTCAATGAAGGCCAGTCCATTTCCTTGAGTCGCTCCTTCTGCATATAAGATATCTTTCTCAGATGGCTCATACTCGTTGCTTGACACCTCAATCGCCTGCAAGGAAAATAATCTCCGCTCAAAAAAGCTGTTTTGTTTAATCTTTTGAAAAGCTATTCAAGCTGCAGTGCTGCTTTTATAAGCTGATTAACTAGTACAAAATAAATTCTAATATGAAAGTCACATATATTCTGATCGAAACAAAGCCATGTCCGCTTCAACCCCATCTCCATCCGCAGAAGAGTACATGAACATCCTAATATTAAAAAGTCTAAAACTTCTGGAGACTATCTAAATTTAAATCTAAGAACATTTGGATATTAAATCATGAGAAAGATACGTAAAGCCACTTTAAGGAGAGAACTGCTTCATCAAATAACTTGAATTGGTCGACGAACTTGATCATATGCCACTTTTACTATATTAGGAAAAAGTGATCAAAATGATGCAAGAGTAAAGTTCATAAAAGTATTACCCGACTTAAGAAGTACTCGGCAACATCAGGAAGAAAATGCAGCTCATCCTTTCTCTTATAAGTTTCCTGTATGGCCGGATCTTTCCACATCTCGTCAACAAATGGAGCGTATTCACGTGTCGCAGCAGGAAAAAATGCGTCTAAGTCCCCCATTGCTATGATGTCTAAAAGCCAGTCGGAGAACTTTTTCATCCTCGCATTAATTGAGTAGACACATGAATTTGATCTATCATTAGCTTCATGCTCTGAAAACAACAAAATTAGTTGAAGAACAGGCCTGAATATATCTGGGAAACAATTTTTTCTCTTTCATAAATTACCCAAAAAAGTTGAAATATGAAGATAAAATTGAAGGACCTGACAGAATAAAATAAATCATGCTAACATAAATAACATTGTAGATAGTTTTCGAAAACAAAAATGCTGATTGATTACTAAGACTTACCCTCTGTGGGATGCTGATCATGCGAGTTTGTATTTTCCAACCTAGACAATGCCTCTTCCTCAAAGCGCTCACGACCCTCAAGCAAAACACCCAGATATTTGAACAAATTGCTTTGTATCATCAATTTAATGCCGTCAAGTTCTTCTTGAGTGAACTTACTTCCATACAAAAACTTGGCCTGTTTCAAAACATTAAACATTTGTCGACACATATAACGTAAAAATGCATAATTACTAGTATTGAGCTGAAATACACAGCAGAAACAGAAACTGATCCACGATATTTCACTTGATCCAAACATAATAACTCCATCATGGGCCGGCACAGCAACAGATTTGCCGCATTGAAACTCTTATCTTTTTCCCTTTATTTTCTTTTCCTTTTCTTTTTATAAGTAGGTTTTCATCTAAGAAAACACGTTTTTTATAACTTTCAAGATTCATTGTTCTATAATTCCAAAACGGTACAACTAATATGACTAGTGGCGAGCAAGTCCAGCGACGCTAGAAGCAACATGAACTCACCTGCTTAAATATGGTGCTAGTCCCAGATCCCTGAGGGCCAAGTAGTAAAAGCTTTTGGATTCTCTTTTGCTCCAAGTAATCCGGAATAGTTCTGGCAGAATAGGGAGCTTCATCTCTTAGTCCTTGCGTGGTTTGTTGGGGCACCGGTAGCGAAAACAAGGAGCACGCCAAACGTGTTAATGCCTATTCACCAAATGCAAAGTGACACTTGTCAGAGAACCTAAACTCTAATTATATACATCTTTGCAATATAATAAATCTACCTATATTTGTTACAAAACTGGAGTTCTTATACACGCTTCAAAACAATCTATTGACCTATATTTGTTACAAAACCTGAGTCCTCATATATGCCTCTCAAAAAACTTAATTGGAACACATATATAACTCCGTACTTACAAAAATTGCCCATCTTCAGAAGAAGAGCTTTTACTAATAAAACATCAACTTCTATATGAATTTAGATGACCTACCAAGTTAAACTAAGGGAATTTCTCTAAGAAACTGCACTAGGAGGAATATATATATATATATATATATATATATATATATATATATATATATATATATATATATATATATGCAAATTCAGATATTATAGGGATGTATATGTAAAAGGTGATTTTCCCTGGAGACAAACACTCAAGAGTAATAAAACACTAACCGACTCCCAGATTTTCCCCCTGATATTATTTTGGCCTTCCTCTTCGTAACGGCCATCATGATAAACCCAGAAGTGCGTATCACGTGGGCATTGCACACCTGCAATCTACAAACAGGAGAAGAGATACTTTTACAGAAAAGAACAATGGAGAAAACTAATAATATGTAATTGTATCAGATAAGCATTCAGTTGGTCGTCGGATACATTAAAGTACTATTTGTTTTCTTCTTTCAACCTCCTCTGCTCCTCTTTTCTCATCGTGTTTTGGGCCGGCCTTTTCCCTCACTTGTCCAACCTTTTTCGCTTCTATAGTTTGGCTCCTCTGACATATAACACAACTATTTCTCCCTATTGGTCTAATCCAACAAAAAGGAAGTCCTATCAATACTTATTTCCTCGAACACTACCATAAAGAAGAGGATTTTCCTATAATTTGGTGTGTGGGTGTAGCAGCCACTAAATTCAACCAAACGCTTCAGTAAACCCCAAAATTTAACTCCTAAGCCAATTTGCAGCAATAAGTAAGAAATCATTGTTGAAACCCTAATTGTATGTATTAAAAGACTTTCAAAAAGGACACGAACTAGTATAAATTAAAGGATAAATGAATACCGAGTTCCTACTAAATGTAACA
The DNA here is from genome assembly GCA_029168755.2 of Tillandsia fasciculata. Lineage (NCBI taxonomy): Eukaryota > Viridiplantae > Streptophyta > Magnoliopsida > Poales > Bromeliaceae > Tillandsia > Tillandsia fasciculata. The sequence goes on from CM054952.1 coordinate 716,929, forward strand.
AGATACATACCTTTAGCACCTTCAATTCCGATTTTGTGATTTCCCTGCCATTCATATAAACCTGGGTGTTGCCGTTACTAGCATTAGGGTGAAGCTTCCCGGTAAAATTTAGATTACAACTAATGATCCTATCTGGTTTTTCCCCTTCCTGACAAAAAGAAAAAGGAACAAAAAAGCTTATATATATTTATCATCATAGAAGCTATAAAAGCCCACAAAACATGCGAAAAGAACAGAATTATCGATTCACTTGCCTTTCCCCATAGACCTGATTCTTTATCATACCAATACCTCCCCGGCTTTAATTTCTGCGGAGGTAACGGGCAACTTAGTAAATCCGCCATCTCCTCCGGCCTTAACGGAAACCCATTCACAACAAGCTGTTCGGGCCGGAGCTGGTTGGCCGGACACTCCTTCTCGACCTTCAGTATCTGCCTCACTTCCAACGGGCTTAACAAGCGCGATAAGATCCTCGAACTCTTCCCTAATTTCGACCGCTTCGTCTCGTCGATCGGTTGGCCTATACAAACCACGCACTTCCGCCCCTCCGGCATCGAGCCCATTGCCCTGAGCACGCAGTAGCTGCAGTACCTGGCATCGCAAACCAGGCATGACTCCTTACTCTCCCACTTCCTCTTGCTGCATCTGTAACAAACCCTTCTCTTCTTCTCCGTTCTCGATACCGCAACATAGTGAGGCGGCTCAGACATTTCGTCGAACTCCTTAGCTTCGTACTTACTATCGCCACCGAAAGTGACCACCGGAGCTCTTTTCGGCTCATTCGCCGGCCGGTTAGCGTTCGGCTCGGGAGAGCTGCGGGCCGAGCCATGGGACTCCGAACGCGACCCATCGTCAGAGAATTCAGGGTTGTGCAGGACCGAGTTCACCGACTCGGAGCTTTTCCCCGAAGCTGGGGTGCTCTCCAGCGAGGGTTTAGCGCACTTGGCGATCCGGGACACGGGCAAAGGTATAGGATCGATCACAGGCGGAGAAAACCCATTTGCCGGCCTCTGGGATTCAGAAACAGGTTCAGCAGTAGGGATTGATGAGGAATTCAAATCGACGGGATCGACCCTCGGGAGTTCATGCGAAACCGGGGGGCCATCGTATTCGATTGCGATAGAGTAATCGAGATTGGCGGGGGCTTCGGGGATCGGGGTTCCAGGAGGAAGAATCCTCCTCAACATCTCTTGCCAACTACTCGCATCTAGGGTTTCTGCCATTTCTCTCTCTTTCCTTCTCCCTAACCCTAAACAACCAAACCCTAGCAGTGAGTAGCTACTATTGCCTCACAAAGCAGATCAAACAGCTTCAAATCACCAACAACACATCACAGGATTCAACTTTTTCACCTCCGAACCACAAATTCATCAAAATTGAACAAAAAAAAAGGGTAAAAATCCCAAAATAAACTCTTTCTCCGCCAAATTCGAAGCCCAAAACGGGGAAAAAGATGCCAAAATCAAATCCTCTTCCCCCAACAAAGTGGATTCCACCTAGAAATCAAAAACCCTAGCAGAAGCAAAATTGCTCGCACAATTTACCTCTACCGCAAAAGCGCGACGCTTCCCACGAAATCAACGCCGCAAAATCCCCAAATTTCCTCAATCCGTAGGGGGATTTGCCAATTTGGTGGTCAAAATCGGGGGGAAAAGGTGGGGGCGGGGGAGGGAGAAATTGGGGAATTGGGAGATGATTAATTAATTAATCGGAAAAATTTACGATTAATTTATTCAAGAGAGGGTGTGGAGTGTGTGGAGTGGTCAAAAAAAAAAAAAAAAAAAAAAAAAAAAAAAAAAAAAAAAAAAAAAAAGTGTTTGGTGTTTGTAAAAGAACAGGGGATTTTGAACACATGGAACAGTTGTGTTTTGGGCCCCTCCATGATGTATCAGTTAATATACACCATAAAGATGTGTTCGAAACTTTGAATTCCCCTAAACAAAAATACCAAAAATTATTTTTTTTATTTATAAATTTAATTATCAAAATAATTTAAAAATAATTTTATAAATTAAAAAAAAAAAAAAAAAAAAAAAAAGAAGTTCACAAGCTATTTTTATAAATAGTTTTAATTTCATAGAGCTCGCTATAAATACATCGAATAACATAATTCAGCTTTCATATTTATTTTTTTTTAAGTTTAAAGTTGTTAATATATATTCTTACCGGCAATATTTGTTAAAAAATATAATTAATTATAAATTAAATATTTAATCTTTATTAATAAATGAGCTAAATTTATTTTTTTATTTTTTAGATATCATACTTAATCATATATATATATATATATATATATATATATATATATATATATATATATATAGAGAGAGAGAGAGAGAGAGAGAGAGAGAGAGAGTAGTATTTATATACTTTTAAAAGTATAAACCCAACTATATTTCTATATTTTTTATTATTAGATTTATATTTGGATTTGTGTTATTATAAAGTTAAAAATAACAAAAAAAAAAAAAAAAAAAAAAAAAAGTAAATAGCACAAATCTCAATAAAAATTTAATGCTAAAAAATTCACAAACATATTTAGCCTTATATTTTTGAAAGTAGATAAGCCCTATTCTCTCTCTCTCTATATATATATGAGTCCGACTATTATACTATTAATAGTACTAAATTATTGGTGCTATCAAGTTTTCTACTCTTACATTAATCTCTTTGATCATTTTCATCCGTTAGATTTTACTATTTTTCCAACCACCTATTAAATCCAAAGGGCCCACTATTATCTCAAACACACATCTTTTAATTCAAAGATTAAAAACTTAATAACACTAATGACTTAGTGCTATCGATAGTATTCCAGTCTAATTCTATATGAGTCCGGCTGGAATACTATCAATACCACCAAGCAATTGGTGCTATCAAGTTTTTATCCTTTGGATCAAAGTATGTGCAGTTGGGATTATAGTGGTCTTTTAAGATTTTTACTATTCAACCAACCATCCACTAAATTCTAGAGAATCACTATCATCCTTACCGCATATTTTTTAATCCGCATATTTTTTAATCCAAAGAATAAAAATTTGATAGCGCCAATGACTTGTTGCTATCGATAGTATTCCAGTCTAATTCTATATATATATATATATATTTTAATCGTCAAAATTTTTAAGAGATACATATTTGTCCCAATCATTGATCCCATATACCTTTCATGCAACTGCATCTCCATTTAAGATTGAAAATGACTCTCAATTAAATTGATGTTTAGAAAATTTTATAATTTCGCCGTCGTTTAGTTGATAAAAAGTCAATGACTTTAAAACTGTCATTATTCTATACCAAATTTTTTTACATTAATCCATTAAGAAAGTGAGAAAAAATTATTACCGTGACTAATTTTTTTACTATTAATTTTTTTTGTCTATTTTTCTTTCTCGATTGATTTGGTTACAACTTTTGAGGCGAAAATAATTACTGTGTTCTGAAAAAACAAAACTATATTTAATTTATCACGAATTAAATAATAAAAGTAAATACTTTTTCTTTTCCCTCCACTATGTCAAAAGACATGTTAAACTAAGAAGAGATTGCAATGAAATGTGTCAAAATGATAACTTTTAAACAACTAAATTTTTTCAAAATCGTAAGCTATTAGAGCGCAATGTATTTTAATGTTTATATACAGTACTCATATTTAAATTTAAATTTTTTGATAAATTCAAAATACGGATTTGAATTAAATAGAAAAATTTATGTAAAATTAGAAATTTTGCAAGACTCGGAACTCGAAATTTACTGTTGGTTTGATACCATATCAAATTATGTGAAATAATTATTATTCTCTAAAATTTTATTCTGAAATTTAACCAAATATTTTTTTTACACTAGTTTTTAACTTTATATTTATCTATGAAACAGCTAGTTCTCTCTTATCCTATTATTAAACGAAGCCTAAAAAATACTTAAGCTATTATTATAGAATCGTATTTTTTGTATTTTGTATTTAACATTGAGGATTAATATTAAAAAACAAGGAAATTGGGAATTAAAAATGAACTTGAAAATATTCATGTTTGAATTCATAACCACTCAAACCCCTTAAAAAGTGGATATGTATTTTTTATCCTATATTTAGGTTTGGATGTTGTCGGTATCCAATTCAAATCCGAACCCGACCCAATTTGATGCTTATCAGTTCAGCAAGAACAGATGGAAAATATTTTGATTCAGCAAGAAGCACAATTCTTCCTGCAAAGAAGGAAAAAAAGAAAAAAAAAAAAAAAAAAAAACTTTTTTTTTGGTTTCTGATTTTGACCAACACTACCAAAAAAGTCAAACTTTTATTAATTTATGGTTGGCTATAACTCAATTCTAAGGTTCACAAATAGCAAGTCAATGTTCAAAAAAGTTTACCAGTTTTTTTTTGAGAGTGGTTGAGGACCAGAAAACCAATCAAGAACTGGGAGAGGAGAGAGGGGGGCAGCTGACAGTCTGATTTTCCTGAGTTGAGTTGACCACTGAAACCTCACCTACTTTGCTTCACCAACTTGTCTTATTTATCAAACCAGTAAGGAAGCATTTGATTAACTGTTAGGTAACGAGATAAGACAGAACTAGCTATTTCAGAAATAAGTATAAAGTACAGAACTAATATAAAAAATCATCTGGGATGGTTCCAGGGATAAAAAATTTTGTATTTGGTATGAGAATAAGGAATAGGAGGAATAAAAAATTTTAATTGGGGTAAATTACTTTTTCGCCCTCAAACTTTATTATGTAATAATGAGGTGAGAGATGGTGCCTCGGTAGACGTGGAAGGATATTTAAGAAAAAAAGTAAGAGGATGGTTGGGAAGAGTGAGAACAGTAATTCTCACTTATTCTAGTTGTATTGGAACAAGCTATACCGATTGATTACTGATGCGTTTGAAAGAATAAGAAGGATATCCCTCATATTTTCGGTTTTATACCAAATCCAAATAATAGGGAACAAAGTTCGGAATAAGATTTTATTTCAGTATTATTTCGGATAGTATATGATTAGAGAATATGATCTGAAATAAAATATTATTTTAATTTTATTTTTCAAAATGCGTGTGGTTATAAATAAAAATAACGGCTCTCGTCTTTCTAAAACAAGTTGGCATAAGTATGAAATTATTGTTCTACCTTTTTTTTCTTTGAAACAAATTTATTGCCACTAGAGAACAAGTTAAATTAAAATAAATATAATTTTAATTAATCTAATATTTTGACTAATCTAATTATTTTATTAACTAATTATTTAATTATTAAATAATTAACTAATCAATTTATTAATTTATTAAATTATTTGTGTTTAATTAAATTGTTAATTAATAATACTCATTATTAATTTATACTTAGGTTTATCTAATGATAGTTAATTAAATAAGTTAAATTATTATTTAATTAATATTTTTATATTAATTACTTATAAAATATTATTATTTTAAAATTATAATTATTTTTATTTTCACTGTTCCAATCTAACTATCCAAACTTATTTTTTTTATTATAAAAAACAATTCAATTTTTATCCAAATACAAAATTAATCTTATTTCTCCTTGTTTCAAAAGTTGTACAAATACTAGAAAGAAACAATTCTTACTTATTCCAAGAGTGTAATTAATGATGACATCAAATTTTCATAAAAATTTAAAAAATTAGATATTAAAATTAAAATTTTGAGAGGTTGAATATTCAAATTCAAATAATTTATAATTCAAATAAACTTCATACATTTTTTTTTTCTTAAAATGAAATAAAGAAAGTGAAAGGACTTAGATTTGCTCTTTGATATCCAAACTCAAGCAAAACAAATATGTTTTCTTTGTCTCATAGTTTTCTTCTCTTTGACCAAGAGAATGGGATTGAGAACACAGCAAAATGCAATTTGAATTCTACTATCCATGGAACCTCTTACTATTTCAATTAACATCATGAGTACTTGATCAAATGTTGAAAATGATTTGATCAAAACTTTTTGATTGTTGCTAAAAAATAATAATCCATGTTCTTAGAGATAGGCTGGAGTGTTATTAATAGCACTAAAGTTTTTGTGCTGTAGAGTCATTCCAAGATGATTGAGTACTTAATTTGAAAATCGACAGAATAAAATATAATTTCGAACATTTGAATCCATAGTGTAAATAATAAAAGACTTCATATTTGGGAAGTGTGACGCTCCGCTTCTCATGAAGGTCACTCATTCTAAAATTATTATGTCTTGCTTAACTTTTTTATCGTTTTGAAAATCTGACCACAGTCCAAAATGTTATAATCAGATTAAGAGATTTAGCCTTACTGTATTATATATATAGGACTATTTCAAATCACGAGGTCGCCACATTTTTCCTTCTTTAAGTCCTAACGTTGTTGTCAGGCTCAAGCACACTAGTAAGTATCAGACGATGTGAATTTGATCTCGCTAGCTTTAGCCTGATCATGTGGGGAGTTGTGCACCACCCACAACCGTCATCAGTCGAGAAGCCACGTCTATACCCACTGTATAATCTTGGCTCAACCGAGGGCTCCGATATTTACTCTGACGCCTCCCATCCAAAGATAATCACCTATCCTAAAACTACTCTAAGACTAGACTCGTTCAGTCCGCTTAACTTTATGGATTTAACCACCGCTAAAAATAGTATAGCCAAGTTTAAATGTTTAGCCTTACTATACCTTATATATAATATTATTTTAAATCTTGGTGGTGTCATAGCAAGATTCCAATTTCCAATCTTAGTTGCTTCATATTTTTAGATAATTTTTTTTTCTAAAGTCATAAATGAAGTAGTAACATATTATTATTCTCTAAAAAAATTGTAATTTTTTTATATTATTTATTTAGCAATAAACGGCCTCAAAAGCGATTTTCCAATATAAGAAGTTTTCTTATATAACAGTATAGAATGATTCAAATCATTTAAACCTTTAATTCAAAACTCCTTTAACTATGTAGAACTATATTTACAATTTTTGTCTTAAATTTAAGATTTATCTCACCATTTTGTGAAGGTTGCTCAATTTTGGTAGGTTTTTTTTTTTTTTTTTTTTATTTATTTATTTATTTATTTTGATGTCCTTGAAAATAGTTTCAAAAAAAAAAAAATCTTCAAAAATTATGATCAACTGTGTCAATCATTAAATCGGGTGCCCTATTATCAAAACTTGGTACTATTAGTAGGAGTTGGCCAGGTATATTATCGGTAGCAGATGGATTTCATTACTGTTAATTTGTTTTCGATTATGGAACCTCCGAATCGACGATCGGCACCATTAAATATGATCTAGACCACTTAAATATCTGAAAATCGAATTTTAAATATTTTCAACATCATCCACGCAATTATCAAAGAGTTACAAAATTTATAATTTTAATAATATATATATGACATTTGATTTTTTAACGGTGTAAACAAAATTAAATTAATTAAATTTTGGTTAGAAATTTTTTTAAACTATTTAAAATAAAATTTATAGTTTAAACCTCGATTTAAAAAATCCTACTATAATTTTTTAAAGAATATTTATTTTTGTGTCTATTTGGTGTATAAGAGAATATACGATTAGCATATGGATATTCGTATCTGATTTAGATCCAATTCGTATCCACCTAGTATTCGATTTTAAGTAAATAATATACGAATAATTACTATTTAGATTCATTTAAATAAACCCGATAGATATATTAGTAATTTAAATACTCACATTCAAATCTGATACAAAATTAATTAGATAGAATTTATATATATTTTTTATTTTTTTTTGTTGGTTAATTTTATATAACTCTATATAAATATATTGAAAAGAAGATATATCGCTACAAACTTCAACTTTTTATCCTATAGTTAATCATAGATTAGTGAGATAAATTTATCTTTTTATCATTTTAGATATTATGCTTAATAATTGATATATTTTTTTAATAGGTGAGACTTTTGGAGAAACATATTTACAAGGACAAAATTAATATTCGATATTTTTTTTAGTAGGTGAGACTTTTGGAGAAACATATTTACAAGGACAAAATTAATATTTTATTTATATTTTGTTAAAAAAAATTAAGCTAACGAAAAATATATATAAACAATTTAAAATATTTTAAAAAATAAATATTAAATATTAAAATTTATAAAAATATTTATATTATTCGATATGTTTGAAATTAATTTTTTTTTAAGGTACGAATATAATATATCATCTATTCATACCCGACCCGACCCGATAGATGCCTTTACCTGTAACCTCACCTAACCTTATATTAGTCGTAGTCGTCGTTTTGGGCTTCGGCTACTGCTTCTGCTTCTGCTGCGGCCAAAGGCACCCACCTAACACCCGAAAATCACGAGTCGCGAGCGAGATCGAGGGAGAGAGATCCAAGGTCCATGCACCTCTCTCTCTCTCTCTCTCTCTCTCTCTCTCTCTCTTTTTTTTTGATCCTCCAATTGATGTATATTTTATCCCTATTTTGAATCAAATTGGCGTTGTGAGGGTTTTTTTTTTTTTTTTTTTTTTTTTTTTTTTTTTTTTTTTTTTTAATGATTTTGTTAGATTTGATGTTGGGATCATGAAATTCGGTGATTTTGCTTTGTGGGTTTTTGTCCATGGATCTTGTTGTTGCTCTATTGCTTGTGTAGATGCAATTTTTAGTGCCCTTATTAGGAAAAGTTCCAATTTTTACTTTTTTTTTTTTTTTTTTTTTGGTACTAGAATCCTTGTTACTTAAAATTTGCTTGTGTAGATGCAATTTTTAGTGTTCCTATTAGGAAAAGTTCCAATTTTTACTTTTATTTTTTTGGTATTAATGAAGTTATTTTTCTACTAGAATCCTTGTTCCATAAAATTTGATGTTAGTTTCAGTTAGATCTTAAAAAAAAAAAAAATGGTTGTGTAGATGCAATTTTTAGTTTTCCTATTAGAAAAAGTGCCAATTTTTTCCCCTTTTTTTGGGGTATTAATGAAGTTATTTTTTACTAGAATCCTTGTTGCTTAAAATTTGATGTTAGTTTCAGTTAGATCTTTCATCTTTTGTTATGTCACAATGGGAATTTATCTCTAAGTTACCAAAAAAAAAAAAAAGAAAAAAAAAAAAAAAAATCTTAGGATTAGGGAAGTGTTTAGATGTTGTAGGTTGATCTCTTGGTTGTATTTTTCTTTTCATTGGTTCATGGTTTAGAGACTTCATCTGAAGCAAAATGTGTGAAACATTTTGTCGAAATTTGTGTATCATTTTGTGTACTATGTTTGGATGCGCGAACATCTTATTCGGAATGTCTCATTGATCTACTTAAAAAACATGTTAGAATGGATATCATGTTCAACCTTTTAAGTCATTTTTTCAGAATAAGATAAATCGCTTGGCAGGTGAAATATGCGATCCTATACCTTTCAAGGAGCAGAAATCAAGTTCCTCATCGTGTATCTTATCCCGACATCCGAACACGGCCTTAGTGTTGAATTGTTCAAATTTACATTCATCTGTTTTTGCTGTTCGTCTAGTGTCGGCTTAGATCTAGTTTGGTCGGAGATTTGAATTTCGGCTTCTGTCGCACTATGCTAATCGTGATCTGTTCTATGCGAAACAAAGCTATTCAGTTCCCTCTTTTATTGGTACTACTATTAATCTATCATCATCTACTTTGGAGCTCTGATTTTCGTCTTTAAATTTAATGTTTTACTTCTGAACGAGACGAAGTTGTCTGAAAAATGTCTGAGCATATATAATTTTATGTTCCATTTTATCTTTCAAAAGTTCGCCTAATTTTTGCTCCTACTTTATGCTCTTTTGTCCCCTCCGAAAAACCTGATAATTTTTTTTTTTTTGCTGTAGCAAAGCCTGCATTTCTTCGTAATCTTAATTAATGTTAACATCAAAGAGTTCTTTCCATATCTTTCATGTGTTTTCTGTCGCTAAATTCCGAATGCGAATATATTGTGTAGCTCCGATCTATTTCATGTTCTCCGTATTTGATTTTAGGAGTTTTTTTTGTTTTTGTTTTTTGTTTTTTTTTTCCCTCAAAACCTTTTGTTCTGAAATTTGTGATCTATAACACCCCTCTTATGTACAAAACTTCTTTTACCAGGTAGAGAAATGGCGACTCTTACGAGAATCGGCCTTGCGGGTCTTGCTGTAATGGGCCAGAATCTCGCCCTCAACATCGCCGAAAAGGGCTTCCCCATTTCTGTCTACAACCGAACCACCTCCAAGGTCGACGAAACCGTCGAACGCGCCAAGCTAGAGGGGAACCTCCCGGTGTACGGCTTCCACGACCCCGCCTCCTTTGTGAAATCGATCCAAAAGCCCCGCGTCGTCATCATACTCGTGAAGGCTGGAGCGCCCGTTGACCAAACAATCGAAACCCTGTCGGCGCACATGGAGAAGGGTGATTGTATTATTGACGGGGGTAATGAGTGGTATGAAAATACCGAGAGGAGAGAGAAAGCAGTCTTTGAGCTCGGCCTTCTGTACCTCGGCATGGGGGTCTCTGGGGGCGAGGAGGGCGCAAGGCACGGCCCGTCTCTGATGCCGGGGGGGTCGTACGAAGCCTACAAGTACATCGAGGACATCCTACTCAAGGTGGCCGCGCAGGTTCCCGACAGCGGCCCCTGCGTCACGTACATCGGTAAGGGCGGCGCGGGCAATTTCGTAAAGATGGTCCACAACGGGATTGAGTACGGCGACATGCAGCTCATCGCCGAGGCTTACGAAGTGTTGAGATCGGTCGGGAAGCTTTCGAACGAGGAGTTGCACCGGGTGTTCACGGAGTGGAACAAGGGCGAGCTCCTCAGTTTCTTGATCGAGATCACGGCCGACATCTTCTCAATCAAGGATGACAAGGGAGACGGATACTTGGTCGACAAAGTATTGGACAAGACCGGGATGAAAGGGACCGGGAAGTGGACCGTCCAACAAGCCGCGGAGCTATCGGTGGCGGCCCCGACCATCGAAGCGTCTTTAGATTCGCGGTTTCTCAGCGGTTTGAAGGAGGAGAGAGTCGCGGCCGCGAAAGTATTCCGGTCTGGTGGATTTACCGACATCTTGAGCTCTCAATCTGTAGACAAAGCGAAGCTCATCGACGATGTGAGGCAAGCTCTATATGCGTCGAAGATATGTAGTTATGCTCAAGGAATGAACATTATAAGAGCCAAGAGCATAGAGAAAGGGTGGGATCTCAATTTGGGCGAGCTCGCGAGGATCTGGAAGGGTGAGTGCATTCTCCGAGCCATCGTTTATTTTTTCTCTAAATTTTTTCAGAACTTATAAATAGATTTTAGTACCTAGCCCCTTATATTCCTTTTGATTGCAGAAATATATATATGAACTTTCAATTTGAACTCTTCTATTCATATTACATTATTTGTTGCATATCATAGGTGGGTGCATTATCCGAGCGATCTTCTTGGATCGAATCAAGAAGGCGTACGACCGAAACCCGAACTTAGCGAGCCTCCTCGTGGACCCGGAGTTCGCCCAGGAGATAATTGACCGGCAAGCCGCATGGCGGAGGGTCGTTTGTCTCGCGATCAACGCCGGGGTAAGCACTCCAGGAATGTCTGCCAGCTTGGCTTATTTCGACAGCTACAGAAGGGAGAGGCTTCCCGCGAACTTGGTTCAGGCTCAGAGAGATTACTTTGGGGCGCACACTTACGAGAGGACCGACATTTCCGGGTCTTTCCACACTGAGTGGTTTAAGATCGCGCAGCAATCGAAGAACTGAGATTTACTATTCTCGCGAAGGATTTATATTCTTCTTAACTTTTTTTTTTTTTTTTTTAAAAAAAAAGAACTCAATTTCTATGGAGCTTGTTGTTTTGCTGTGATCAAACTTTGATTCCTCAATTTAAGTGCTTGTTGTGTTTTGTATTGCATGTGCTACTCTCTTATCTTGAAAAATAAAATGAAACACTCTGTTATGATGATTGAATTAATCTTTATAATCTGCTGCTGTTTATAATTTCTGCAACAACTTCAGAATTTTCTGAATTCATAATGTAATGCTACTTTTCTCTGTTACTGCTGCTTCTGTATTTGATCTGAGAGTGCATTGTACCTGAGGATTTAAGTGCGTGTTACGGAATCATGTCGAAAATTTATCTGTACAGTATATATGTACTAATATTAATTTTTTTAAAAAAATAAAATATTGTAATTGCTAATTTTATATTTTTATCAAATTTTTTGAATTTTATTGAAAAACTTAGAGAAACTGTTTTGTGCTGATATTTTATTTACACTGCAAATGCAAATGCTATCTATTTCAAAGTGCACTATAGTTGAGGGGTTCTTCATACAATTTTTTTTTTACCATTCATTTTTCCATTTATCAATAGATTTCATAATAATTTTAAAAACTATATATTTTGTTTTTTAATATTTGTAATGGTATAGGTTAATTTCAACTGTCTCGATTATCAATGTGGTTTGGATCCAGATCTATTCAAATCTAAATTAATTTTATAATATATATATATATAGAGAGAGAGAGAGAGAGAGAGAGAGAGAGAGAGAGAGATTGTATAACTTATATGCTTTCAAAAAATACAAAAAATGTGATTTCAAGATTTGGCTTCAACTTCTAGAGTCTAGTGAGAGAAAATGCCGGCCGCCGCCCAGGCGGGTTCCCCTCGTCTCCCCTGCCCCTGCCTGGCGCTTCCCAGGGCTTGCACGTGCAACAGGCTTCCAAACCTGCACCCCAATCGCAAGCCCCAGCAGTCGAAGAACGGGGGATCACGCCATCGGATGTCGTACAAGGATGCGGTACTCTCTTCACCTTCGGCTGCAACAGCTAACCAGCCGCCCAAGCCTGCAGTGCGGCAGATCCCGGCATTCCTGACGAACGCCGCATTGCCCGCCCAACCACCAAAGTACCTTCTTAACCCTTCGCTGCGAGGGAGGTGCTACCGCTGTTTCGCGAAAGGTCACCGTGCGGCGCTCTGCAGGGAGCCGAAGCGCTGTCTCCTCTGCATGAGGACCGGGCACCAAGCTGCTCGGTGCCGTTCTCTCAGTCGCACTCAGCCCGTGGAGGTGGTCAGGAAGCCCGCGCGCCCAGCTACGCTGGCGGCTTATCTTCCATCGGCATTCAGTCTACCTGCGGGGCGGCCCCGGCTGGCGGGCTGCGTGGCGAGGCTCGCCATCTCGGGGTTCGAGGTGGGGTCCCTGAGGACCTCTTTGCCTGGTAAGCTTGCCGATTTCTTTGGGGGAGCGGCGAGCGACTTCAAGGTGGCGCTTCTTCAAGAGGACTTTGTTGCAGTCACCTTCCCGAATTGGGTCACCAGGGAGTCGGCGATTGGGCGAAGCCCGATTCGGATGGGGGAAGACTCGTACTCCTTTTCCAACTGGGTGGAGAGAGGGGAGGAGGAGCGGGGCCACCTTCGACACTTGGCCTGGATCCGCCTCATCAATTGGCCGTTGTGTTGCTGGTGCGAGGAGGCTGTGAAGGCCGCTATCAGCAGTTTTGGAGAACTTTGGGAAGTTGGCGAGGACTACGACGGAGCGGATAGCTTGGCATTCTTCAGGGCCCGGGTCCGTTGCCAAGACGTGGCGATCATCCCGGAATCACTCGCACTCATGGTGGACGATCGACGGTTCTCTGTACCCATCGAGATCGAGGGATGGGAAGAGTCGAATCCCATTTTCCTCGGCGAGGAGCTCGACGTGCGACTGGGCCTCACTACCGCGGAGGATCAGCTGGATTTCGCCCGCACCTCGGGTTTTTCGTCGATTCCGGCGCGCTTCGCGAAGGGTTGCCAACGGCCGTCGGGGCCGGATCGCGAGGCGGGCGGCTCGCGGCGCTCGATGGGAAGGAATCCTGTTTTGGAGGGCCGGCGACCTCTTGACGGTGGGGCTCCAACCACCCCAACGGCGGCCCCCATCCACCCTCCGACGCTCGGGAGCGGGACCCAAGGACACCCTTCCCTTTCTTCGGTACCTGGCGTAGGTGCAGTTCCTGACAGGCTGCGGACGTTTCCTCTTGCATGCTCCACGGCAAGCCAGGGGGAGCTTCCTATCTCGTGTTGCTCGGATGGCTTAGAGGAGGGTGCGCGCCAGAAGACCATGCCAAAGTTGGCAAGGTCAACTTCCCAGCGGGTCCCAGAGTCCAACCTCTCGGACATCGGGAATCTGGTGGACCACATCATGAGGGAGTCTGGCCTTCAAGTGGCGGACCAAACCGACTCGGCCCACACTCGCTTCCCTGCATCTAATCCGGGCCCCGAAGGGGTGTTGGATTGTGGGCCCACTTCGGGGTCGGGTAGGGACCATTTGGCGAGCCCAGCGATCAGAGATCTGGACTTCCCGCCCTTAGGTGTTTTGGAGCAGCCCGGCCCTAGTAAGAGCCCAACTTCAAGGAGAAGTCTGAGGCTTGCCAACAAACATAAGGGGCGTCTCTTCTCACCACTGCTTCGGGCCCAGGCGTTGGCGAATCGGAAATCCTCGGCGGCCCGGCCCCCCTTGCGAGCACCCTCTTCTTCTGTCCTCGCTCTAGCTGCGCCCCCGACCTCCACTCTGCTACCAGGGGCATCGGCTGACTCTGGGTCTCCCAATCTGAAAGGGAAGCGTAGCGATGATGGGCCCTCCACCAATCGGGTTCTCGGTTTGCCCCTCTCTGCGACGGAGATCATTTTTATCAAAGACAGATGCGGGATCCCACAGGAGGGGAGGGCCTCCCTTGGATCGGACATTCTGGCGGAGACCGGGCCAGCGGACCCTACGGGGGAGAGCGCGAGTGATCCTTAGGGGGGTCGCAGCCCGGTCGGATGGCTGAGGTCCCAGCGAGTTTCTTTTTCTTTAATGCCTCGCAACAGATCTTTTCGCTTCCTCTCGTGGAACGTGAGAGGATTGAACGGGAGGGACAAATGTACCATCGTGCGTGCTTTCATTAGGCGAAGCAATAGCAGTGTGGTGTGCTTCCAGGAAACCAAATTAGCGTCCACCTCTGTTCGCAAATTTCTTTCCTTCTGCGGATTTCATCTCAGGGACTTCCGCACGCTCGACGCAGAGGGCTCTAAGGGGGGTTTACTCACAGCGTGGAACCCCACCCTGTTCGATTGCATCAAAGAGTGGGTCGGGAGGTTCTCGCTAAATTTGGTGCTGCGAAGAAGGATCGACGGGGCGACTTTCACTATTTCCAACATCTACGGCCCCACGGGCTCGACACTAAAACGGAGCTTCTTCCGGGAACTGGCCTTCATAGGATCGAGTCTGGTGGGAGCGTGGGGTCTCTTGGGGGATTTCAATGTGATTCTTTCGGTTCGGGATAGAAATGGCCCCCCCTCCCATGTTGCCGACATTCTGGAGTTCAGGAATGTTATTAACCAGCTAGGCCTCAGGGACCTCCCCATCTCCAACAAAGCGTACACTTGGACGAACGGGAGACGCACCCCCACTTTGGAGCGTCTTGATAGGGCCCTCATTTCGCCGGATTGGCAGTCTTTCTTCCCCAGTTCGACACTCCGCGCGCTCCCGAGGCCAAGGTCAGATCACACACCTATTGTTCTTACGGCCTCTTCTTTTATTCCTGCACCCCACTTATTCAGATTCGAGAACTCGTGGCTTCGTTACCCGGAATTAATTAATGTTGTCGCTCACGCCTGGAGCGGGGGTCTGGCGAGAGACGGGCGTGTACACGGCTTCGATTCTAAAATCAGGCGGGTTTCCGCAGCCTTAAAAGCGTGGAGTAGCGGGCTTTCATCTACTCTAAAGTCACAAGCCGAGTGGTGCCTCGTCTGGATCAATTGGTGCGATAGAGCAGAAGAGCTCAGGGCGCTTTCGATAGAGGAGAGCCTGTTGAGATCGAGGCTCAAGGAGAGATACACTGAAATTAGCATCCAAGAAGAAATTAAATGGAGGCAACGATCCAGGGTACAGTGGTTGAGGGCGGGCGATGCGAACACCAAGTTCTTTCACCGCTGTGCCAACAATCGCAGGAGCAAGAATTTTATTACCCGGCTTACCGATGGACACGCCTCCTGCTCTACTAATGTGGAGATGGCTTCCCTTCTGTTTTCCTTTTTCTCCGCTCAACTGGGCACGGAGTCCCGTTTCTATTCAGGAATCGAGCTTGCTTCCCTCTATGCTCTTGATTCTTTTGACCTTCGGCCCCTCCAGGAACCTTTTTCGGAACAAGAGATTAAAAGAGCTGTTTTCTCCTGCGCGCCGGATAAGGCGCCGGGACCAGATGGACTACCTTTAACCTTTTATCAGCGCTTTTGGGAGGTGATAAAGTCGGACCTGGTGGAGACTTTCCACAAGTTGTATTCCGGCCTACTGGACTTGCAAGAAATCAACAGAGGTTGGATTTGTCTTATTCCGAAAAAAGCTGGAGCGACAGATGTGCGGGAGTTTCGACCGATCTGTTTGATCAATGGATTAACCAAAATTATTTCCAAAGTGCTGGCGACAAGACTACAATTTTACTTGGATGATCTCATTAATCCCTTCCAAACGGCGTTTATCAAAGGCCGCTCGATCCTCGACAATTTTTACACGGCGCACATCCTTACACACCATCTTTATTCCTCGCATCAACAAGCAGCCTTATTGAAGATAGATTTCGAGCGAGCATTCGACCACATCAACTGGGAGTTCTTGGTAGACTTGCTACACACGAGGGGCTTCGGAGAAAAGTGGATTGGTTGGATTAAAGCGATGCTACATTCTTCCTCTAATGCGATTCTACTTAATGGCGCACCGGGCGATTACTTCCAATGTAAACGTGGCCTCCGTCAGGGGGACCCTCTGTCCCCCCTACTCTTCATCCTTTGCATCGATGCGTTGTTCAGGATGTTCCAAGCCGCGGTCTCCAACTCGCTGCTTCACCAGGTGGGTTTCGGCGATACCAATATTCACACGCTACAATTTGCCGACGACCTGCTCCTCTTCTTTGACGGCAGCAACGAATCGGCAGAGAGGATCAAGACCATCCTTGAGGCATTCGCGGCGGCCTCGGGTCTAAGGATTAATTTTTCTAAGAGCCGCATTATCCCTGTGCACTTAGAGACTGACCAGGCACTCAGGTTGGCTAGCTTGTTCGGATGCTCTATTGAAGGGTTTCCGCTCACTTATTTAGGCCTCCCTCTTTCACCCAAGCGGTTGAGAAAAACTGACTTCCTACCGCTCGTCGAGAAGATTGGTAAGCGACTGGCGGGTTGGAAAGGTCAGATGCTGTCAAGAGCGGGACGATTGATTCTTGTCAACTCGGTGCTTTCTAGCGCTCCAACCTTCTTCTGCTCAGCTTTCAAGATCCCGAATTGGGCGATAAAAGAAATTGACAGAATTCGACGGGGCTTCTTTTGGAAAGGCATGGACAACACCAGCGGATTTCATTGTCTTGTCAATTGGAAGCAAGTTTGCCGACCCAAGGCAGTTGGTGGACTGGGAATACGCAACATCTCCACGTCAAACTCTGCACTGCTAATGAAAGGCCTGTGGACCTTTTATAACGACACAGAGCGGCCTTGGGTGCGATTATTAAGGCGCATTTACTACAAGAGAAAATCGCCTTGTGCGGGGGGAACTACACCTGCTAAATGCGCGCCCATATGGAAGGGCATCCTCACCACCTCGGGGGCTTTCCACACATCTGTTACATTCAGGGTTGGGGACGGGGCGACAATCCCTTTTTGGCACGCTAAATGGAAGGGCGATGAACCGCTACGGAATCGCTTCCCGACGCTGTTCGCGTTATCCTCGCCTAAACACATCTCGGTCAAGTCCTGGCTGCATCGTTTTGCTGACAAGGCCAATTTCGGATTTCGCAATTTGTTGGCCAACGACTTGGTGGGTCATCGCGAATTATCGTGTTTTCAAAATGCAATTCGGACTTCCTCCTTGAACCACCATCCGGACGCTTTAGATTGGAGATGGAATATTAAAGGTTGCTTCAGTGCGAAGGAAGCTTACAAATTTCTGGCCTTCGACGGAGTCAATGATCGACGCATCCTACACCTTTGGAGCTTAAAGGTACCTCTTCGTATCAAAATTTTCCTATGGTTGGCTGCGAGAAACAGGTTGCTAACAGCTGATCAGCTTAGCAAGCGTGGGTGGCATGGTCCTTCATGCTGTGTCTGTTGCTTTGGCGACGAGGAGAGCCTGGAGCATATCTTCTTCGGGTGCCACTACGCTCGAACGGTTTGGAGCAGGACTCTACAGGGCAACCCTCTCTGGTTGACAAGTCTGCTACATGGATCAGGGAGCCTGGCGGAGAGATGGAAGAGAAGCACATCGGCGACCGAATGGAGCGACCGGGGCTTCCTTGACGTGTGCGTGGCAGCCACATGTTGGGAACTGTGGATGGAGCGAAACTACAGGATCTTTGATAATCAAACCAACAGCACGAGGGAGTGTGCTGGGAGGATCTTAAGTACAATGGCACTGTGGAGAGTGGCGTTGGGTGAGCAACGATCCCGGTAAGGAACTTCACCAATCAGCAGCTCTTATGCGAGTGGGCGGCTTCATTTATATGATGGCGAGGAACCTCCTAGAGATCCATTGTTTATTTTAGCAGTTTTGCACCTCCACTAAGCAGCAGTGATGCGGGGGGGTTCTAATTTTGATGGCAAGGCTTCAACTTGAGACTCATTGTTCCTCCTAGCAGACTGTAATATTAAGGAGCTTCCATCCATGCAGTAGGAGTAGGAGTTCAAGCTTCATGTGGAACTCCTAAATTTTCCCACAGTTTGTCTAGTGTCACAAGCAGCAGGTTCGGATTGTGCATATTATCGAACACTAATCCACGCTGTAGGAGTCCTAAAGATCCATGTGGAACTACAAATTTTCCGCAGTTTGCTTGTTGCCACCCTTGCTTGCATTGTGTTTTCAACTAACAGCAGGAGCGGATTCCTCTCCAAATTATCGCACCCAGTGTTTTGAGGCAGAGGGAGGGAGCATAGCTAATCGTTGAGGGTTGTTTCTCTGTATTGTGGTTTATTGTTAATTTCCTGGACTACATGTTCTCTGGACTAGATGTATGTTTCCTTTTGTTGTCTTTGCTTTTGTTACTGAGGGTGCCGAGGCTGGCTTCCTCTTGGGTCTAGCTGGCGTCCCAGCTTTGCTCGGGTGTGAGAGTCTTCAGCATCTTGGGTGAACCTTTGCACTTTTTTGTAATCAAATAGGGTTTTACCCTGTTTAATCAAAAAAAAAAAAAAAAAATACAAATAAAAATATGCTTCTAAATTTTTTACTATTAGATTTGTATTAAGATTTGTGCTATTTTTTTTTTTTTTTCTCTTCTTAGTTAACTTTACAAAAGTACAAATCTCAATGCAAATTCAATAGTAAAAAATTTATAATCATATTTTTATTTTTGCTTTTGAAAGCATAAAAGCTCTACTCTCTCTCTGTATATATATATATATATATAAATATATAATTTTTTATTTGAATTTATTTTTCAATAATTTAAATTTAATATATTATATTTAAAAATATATAAAAAAATAATTATTTTGGATTCAGATTTGAAAATTTTGGACGTATTAGATATTTTTTTTTAAAAAAAAACAATAGCTGCATTCATTAAAAAAATTAAATTAATACTTGATTTTAGAAATTTTTTTTTTTTTCCTAACCGTTCAAATCACCCACCATCTGACTAATTAGATATAAATTTTTGAAATAATTCGGATTCGGATTTTTAAAATTGGGTCCGAATCGGACCCGTTGAGATCCTACTGCGTTGTTCCCCATAATCGACCCCTTTCTCTTCTCCGTTCACGAAGCTGCGCACCACACGAGCGCCGACCCTTCCCACTGGTTCTCTCTCTCTCTCTCCTAGGGTTTCTCTCTCTCTCTACCTCTCTCTCTCTCTATCCTTGTGTATGTGTGGATGGGGAGGGGGGAAAACATCGCCCCAATAAACCCTAGTAGAGATGGATACCGATCATACATAGCAAGAAGGAGCCATGATTTAGAGCTCGTTTCTTCCGCTTACAATGAGTTGTTGTTGTTAAGCGGAATCTATTACTGTTTCTTTCCTGTTTTCTCATTTGTTTTGATTCAAATTATGACTCGGATTCTTTGTTTCTAGCATCGGATCACGAGGTAATCGGAAGGAGATATGGTTGAGCTTCTTTTCGAGGACATCTTCGTTTTGTTGAGATTGGATCCTGATGGGAAAAAGTTCGATAAAGGTATAAAACTCTCTTTAAATTTCTTATAATTTTACTTCTTTTTTTTTATATATATAATTTTAACTTTGATCGTAATTTGATGAGCATGCTATCAATAGTTGCTTGAAACTGCAAATTTGAAAATATTGTAAAGGTTTTCGCAAAATCTGTTCAAAATCTGTTTTTGATGAATTCATTTGTTTTTTTATAGATAATAGGTTGAATTGAAATCAAATATAATCAATACTCAAGGATTTAAGTACACATCGGCACGGACCGTACCCATCTTGTCGAACCGTGTCAATAAGATATCGGCACGATATAGTTCCTGTGCCGATGACACAGCTCAAATCTCTCTTTTCTTTAAATTACTAAGTAATTTTTTTAATAAAATTCAAAATATTTGATAAAAATATATAATAAACAATTAAAAAATTTTGTTGCTAAAGAAAATAAGTATTTCATGCCATTATATGTCGGCACACATGCATTTTCTTGTGACCGGCATGCACCGTGCCGGCAAATTTTCGGCACAACTCCGTGCCACGACAGTTAAATCCTCGCCTATACTGCATTTTTAGAGTTCCAAGCAAATGGATGTCATCGAGTAAGTATTGTACTAACATCAACCATCGAAAAAGTTAAATTTAGATTCCTGTAAGGACACTTTGAACCTGGAAAACGGTTTACTAAGCTAATTAATGGGCGGAATATTACCATCTGCAAAGTTGCTTTATTCTCATAATTCGAATAGCTAGGCGTGTCTTACGCACAGTATAAGCTCATGAAGGAAGGGAGCTTGTTGGGTGCCTCTATGAACTATTATCCTCCCAGGCAACCTGCAAAGTTCTTTTAGAACTTAACCAACACTTGACCCAAATTCTATACTAGTTGCTAATCAAGTGCTTAATGGTTATAGATACTGTTAAACACTTTTTATCTCTGACAAGCTTTGATTATATTGCTCTTTTGTTAGAAAAAAAAAATGTAAGTTGTGTTGTCTCTGGTGTCGCTAAGATCACTTTGTTGGCGTTAACCCTGCTACAACTTGTTCGCCTTATCTTACATTTAATGGGGCTGTTTATGAGGCAATAGGAATAGTCTTTCCACTACAGAAGCATTATTATTATCTGAAAGGACCTCTTCTTACTTCTAAGAAGTGATATTCTTGTCAATGTCTATTGCTTACAGTTGTTTTCATCAGCTCCACTGCTTCCTTTTTTTCTTTTTCCCTTTTATATTATGTCCGCTCCTCTGTGTTTTGGACAGTTTCTCGCATTGAAGCGCGGAGCGAGCAGTTTGATATGTTCATGCAACTAGATATTAACACGGAGATTTATCCGATGCATGTTGGTGACAAATTTACTATGGTTTTGGCTCCAACTTTAAATCTAGATGGAACTCCCGACAGTGGCTACTTTGTGCAGGTAATTACTAATTAACTTGTTAATTCTCTTTACCTCGTCATGGAATTGCATTGTTCAATCTAAGGTCCTGTTTGGCATGGCGAGTTTCTTCGGAAGTACATTTTTGAATATAATGGCTCGAAGAAGCACTAATTGCTTTTTCATTAAAATATCCACTGGAGCTCGCACTGCGGCATATACAAAAGCGTTAAATTGGAGTTTGTTCTTTTGGCGACCGAAATCATTTTGGTTTTTTTGCATGCATACCGCTGCAAATTTGAAATTGCACAAACGCCCTTGTAAAGTTTTTGTTCACATGGGTGCCCATGAAAGCCTTGTTTGCGCGGATAACCCTGCTTGGGTATGCATGCAAGAACTATGGATATAGACATTCATTCAAATAAGCAAGGTTTTCAAAAAGCTTGCATGCAAATATCATCTCTCTAGGGGGTATTTCTGGAATTTTCTGTAGTTGCAGAGGCAGATATACAAAAGAAAAAAGAAAAAGCTTCCTGCCATAGCAAAAGCTCGTCAAAGGTTTGTTTATTGAGGTTTCTGCTTTCTAGCGTAAGAGCAACTGTTAGAGAAGCCAGAGCAAGCATTAATTTTAAAATCTGTAGTTTTTTCTTTCTCACATCTGTGCTGGTGTGTTTTAACACTTCTTACATGGCTCTACCCTTTGTCATAACCTTTTTCTCAAAGTGAATGAAAACAAATTAGATCGGTGAAATCAGTTGGCATGAAATCTGATTCAGAAACGTTGTCATTCAGTTGATCTACACATTGCAAATTGTTTGGTATCTCAATCTAATCTGAGTGGCATTTCTTCTTCTTCTTTTTTGGCAGGGAAATAGAAAGTCTCTTGCAGACAAATTTGAGTATGTTATGCATGGGAAGTTGTATAAGATCTCTGAAGACAGTTCCAGTGGGAAAAATGCAAAAGTGTAAGTCTTTTTCCTGATCATTAATTCAACACTGCTTCATCTACATTAATGTAAATGTTATTTTCGACTATGATATGATGAGATGTATTACATCTACTATTACTTTTCACGGGTAAACTCCAGCTGTGAAATCATTGTTGTACGGGAAGTGTTTTTTCTGTTTCGAAGTTTTAGGCTTCGTGATGTCATTCTTATGTTATCATACGAATTTAGGAACTAGCACTCTACTATTTGCGTGAGCTGCCATCTGCTAGATCTTTCGTTTTAAATATTTTACAATGTAGATTTTCTATTAGGCTCATTTGTTGTATCGAATGGGGTTTTCTTGTACGGTACACTTGCTAGCTATGACAAAAGACACATTTGATGTAGCAACTGTTTGTTGGCTATCATACTATATGCTCATATTTACATTCCGCTGCAGTTTTGTTGTTTTCTACGATGCCTCTGAATGATGATTTTTGTGCGAACTTATCAAAATTTGTACACACGCTGCCTCTTGGACATATAAAACGTTAACGTTATACCTTTAAAATTCAACCCCTTAATGTCACATTGTTTGTTCGGGAATTGTTAGGTAGTTTGAAAATGCGATCTTAAATACCTATACCTCTTTTATGGGTGGAACGGTTATATGATATAAACAGTAGCTCCTAACCCTTTTTGTTTGATTAAGCTCCTAATCCTTTTTGTTTTCCCACTTTCTCTTCCTAGTAAATCAAACTGTTTGTTCTGGAATTTTTAGTTTCTTCAGCCTGAGAAAACTAATGCTACGGTCTCTGTTATCATAACGATCACATGATTTTATCTTCTTAAATGGTAATTTTGAGCTAATATATATTTCTCTTCACTATACACTATACATTTTACGAACATCGTATTATTTAGAGTATCACGAGTAAATCTTCGGGCAGTGTTCGTACTGTTATCGATTGATCTTCCCTTTTATTTATTTGTTCTTTTTTCAGGGAGATGTATGCTTCATTCGGGGGCCTCCTGATGATGCTAAAAGGCGATCCTTCTAATGCGGCAAATTTCGAGCTGGATCAGCGGTTCTTTTTGCTAATCAGGAAAGTGTGAGCATAGAAACCGACGCTTTACTCTTGCTGTTATAGTCGTCGTTAATCGTCATCGTCAAATTGTCTCCGTGGTTTGGATCAGAGGGTGACTTATTTTGGACAGTTAGAGATTCAAACTTATTATGGAGCTATTAACCTCTTCTTTAGTATATTTATCTTTATATATATTGGAGTTCCTTTTTCGCCGGTGCTCGATTTGCTGGTTGGTCCTTAACTCTTGGCGAATTGCTATTTGGTTCACAATTTTTTTTTTTCACTTAAAAATAGATTAGTCTCAACTTATTGAATGTTTTTGCAATTCAATCTCTGGAATCTATTTAGGTGAAAGTTTGGTGAATCCAATTGCAATTCTCAAAAGTTCAGTGGCTAGTTGTTAATTTTTTCTTGGTTTGGTTGGTGAGTTCAAATTTTCTCCTCAATTCCTGCTCAGAGAATGCATGTGTTTGTACAAGTAACATGATTGAATGATTACTGATATAATATATATTTTTTATGTTATTTTATTAAATTATGAATAGTAAAAATATATTAAATATATATATATATATATATATATATATATATATATATATATATATATATATATATATTTTTATACAGTTATCTTAAATATATCAAAGAACATAAAGTTTAATTTTTTATATTTTTATCTTTTTGAAAGTTCTAATTTTTATATATATTTATCTGATTTATTATTATTTATTTTTTAACAAAATATTTATAAAATATTAATTTTGTTATTTTAAATATGCTCTTTCAAAAATTTTAAATATTAAAATTATACAAAAATATGTGACAGAATAAAAAGATAAATTTTAATTATATTTTTTTTAATGATAAATATGAAAATATGAATTTTGTAGGAATATATTTGTTATTTAATATATATATATTTATATAGAGCTGTATATTTAACCCAATATTTTTTATATGTAATAAGTTATGACATGCTTATGGGCCAGGCCCACGCTTGCGCAATTGACAAAAGAAGGTTGAGGCCCAAGAATGGCTTATAAAAGATGGTCGTGGGCCGAGTGATTGGCTCGGCCCATAAAAGGCCCATAATCTCCTTCGACGTTGCAGCTTCAGAGGAGAGAGAGAGAAAGTGGAGAGAGAGAGAGAGAGGAGCTTCATCGTCACCCCAACGCTCTCGTCCCCCAATTGCCCCACCCCGATCTAGGGTTTCGAAGGTTTCTCCCGCCGCCGGCAATGGCGGAGGCGCCGGCGCCGGCGCCGGCGCACGGCGAGGTCCTCTATGAGATCCGCCGCCATGCCTCCGGATCCCTCCTCTCCCCCAATCCTTCTCACCACCAGGTTCCAATCCCTCCCTCTCTACCTCTCTCTCCCCAATTTTTGATCTCATTCTACGATCTCACGCATTGCCTCGTTCTTTCCCGCATGATCAGACGCTCGTAGGATCGAGAGGACGAGGCTTGCTCTCGTATCTCTCCCTTCCAGGTACGTACCTCTCGAACCCCTCTTGCATGTTTGTAATGTTGTTCTCTTGCTAATTTTTTTCTTATTGATCTATGCGTGTGGTGATGAGGAAGGTGTAGCGAGTCTTAAGGAGAAATGGAATCAGTATGGTAGGGGGAGGACGCCGAATAGGAGGACGACGTCGCTTTTCGTCTCTCCCGACGGCGAGCATGTCGCCGTCGCTGCGGAAAACCGGATTGTTATCTTGCGGAAGGAGGACGATTATAAGGCGCCGTGGGGCGTCTTTATCAGTAAGTTTGATTTGTCTTTTTGATCAATTAGGGTTTGTTGAAGATGATTGTGTAAATTGTATTGTTGAATTTGGATTCATTTCATGTGTCGAATGTTAAGCAAAGTAAAACAAATCTCACTGTCATGCAAGGAGTAGCTTAAAATCTTAGGTATCGGAAAACATGCCGGATATTTTAGGAAGTTAAATTGTTTAATTTATCTGTTTAAGAATTTAAATTAGTCTTGTTGGAAATTGTAGTATCTATTGTTTGTGGATTTGTGGGAGCATAATATTGTTCACTATTTTAGGCTAATCTGACCTGCTAGTAGCTAAATATGGGTATAATCCTTTTGTGTGTGGCTTTCATAATTTTAAAGTCCATCAATTTGTAGGTAACAATGTTCTAACAGTAGTTACGCTGTTGCCGACATAGTCTCAACATGTATTCTAGTTGATGTGACTCTTGGATATTATCCTGTTCATTGTTTTTTATTAGAGAGCCATGCATTTTTTGGTGAGTTCAACTGTCACACTATAGTGGTTAAGATACCAATGCAATTTTCTTTTTTCTTTTTTACGTCAGATAATGACCGATTGACCATTTTCACAAGTGGAGCTTGGTTGGAACCTCAGGGAATTCTTGGTGTTGTCGATGACTTGAGTACCCTTTACTTTATCAAAGCAAACGGGGACGAAATAGCAAGGAGAACTAGGAAGCAGTTAAAGTTGCCTGCACCTATCATTGGCCTGATTGGGCTGGATGATTTAAAAAAGTTTTCTTTGTAAGTTTTATGTCTTCACTTAGTGAATGCCTTATTGGACTCGTTTTAGAGGATTGAGAAAACATTTGCACTGATGTAGTTTTTGAAAGGAATAATTTTTTCCGTAGTAGTGCTGAGAGTTGTTAAAACTTTTACAGTTGCGGCTTCTGCATGTTTATGAGCGATGGTTCTGTTCATCAGTTTGATGTGAATCAAGAGCCCATTGGAAGTGCCTATTTGGTTCCGGCTTCAACTAATAACTCAACGAAGAGTGTACAGTGGCCTAAAAATGTGGTGTGCCTCGACTTTGATCGGGATCGCTCTTTAGTTGTTCTAGTTGGTAATTCTTATGTTTCATCGAGCTCTGAAAACCATTCAGGTACATTCATGCACTCTTATTCTAACTCGAATTGGTTCTTAGTTTTCTCATTCTATTACCATTTATTTTAACATTCTCTTCATTCTTATAATAAATCTTACTAAGTTCGCTAGATGGAGAGGTATATCATTCTGTTCATGTGAGAATACATAGCCATGTCCACAACCCACAATGACAACATATTTCTAACTATTTCTTGTCGCCTTTCAGGAGTTTTCTCTATATATGTATTGCGTATAGATGCAACTTCAGAGATAAATCTTGTAGCCGGAAGCTCTGCATGTAAAGGCTTATTTTCTTCTCCAAAAGACCATGTAACCCTCCTCTCATCTCCGAAAGTCGCAATATCACCGCATGGCCAGTATGTGGCTACGCTCGATTTGGCTGGTTTTGTAAATATCTTTAAGCTAGATTTCGAGCAGTATGCTCTTTCTGCTCATTCGTCTCCTGAGAAATACTCGACTGATATTATTGACATCAGTTGGTGGACAAATCACGTTCTAATCTTGGCAAACAAGAGTGGTAGCATTAGTATGTACAATATTGTAAAGAATACGAAGGTTTCAGTAAACGATTCAATGTTGTGTAAGCCAATTATCGAAAGAGTGAAGCATCGCCAAGGATTTGCTTTGGTCATGGAATCTGGACTACCCAAGGAAAATATATCTACTACGGAGTATGCAGACAGCAATTTGCTAGATAATGATGTATTATCGTGGAGTTTATTATCATTTTCTGAGGTTTCTATCTCTGAAATGTATTCTGTTTTGATTAACAATAATAAGTACCAAGAGGCCTTGGAGTTTGCCTCTCGGTACGGCCTGGATACTGATGAAGTCTTCAAAGGGCAGTGGTTGTATTCTAGCTTGGGGATTTATGAGATCGACTCCTATCTATCAAAAATTAAAGATTTGAACTTTGTATTGTCAGAATGTGTTAGTAGAGTAGGACCTACAGAGCATGCTTTAAGGGCTTTGATTTCTTTTGGACTTCGTATTACTGACCATTATAAAATTTCGGACTCAGATGACATCAACCATAGCTTAGCATGGGATATGCGAGTTTACAGGCTTCAGTTATTGCAATGCAGAGACATGTTAGAGACATTTGTGGGGATTAGCATGGGAAGGTACATAACTATTTTCGTGCATTTCATTGGTGCATAGTATCATATTATTGGAAGCTCAAAAACTGAAGATTTTTGTGAAAAGTACTCTGCAGATGTCTCACCTATAACAATCTATGAAGTTTTTCCTATTGCAATAGAAAAATATTATGTTTCTTTCCTACTAATGTAGTTTATGTTTTTGTAATTTTTGTGTGGTTAAAGTACTTGCCTGATCCTTTAATTGGGTCTATCAACTTAGAATCGTGCTCTGTACTCTGGCGCCCTTACATGACTAGCTGTGTGGTGAATCTGGTGATGCTTATAAGATTCTTTTCTTTGTTGTCTTCATTCAAGCTTGCTACTCTTCATGCAATCATGAAAAGCACGGTCACAACAATTTAATTATCTAAAAATTCTAAACACCGATTGCCATAGAGAGCTTGCTTCCTCCTTTTATCTAAAGTTGATACTGCCTTTTGTAGGTTCTCCCCTGAAGAATACATGAAATTTCGCTCTGCACCTCTGACTGAAACTGCCATAGTTCTCGCTGGAAGTGGAAAAGTTGGTGCACTTAATCTGCTCTTCAAGCGTCACCCCTACACTCTTTCTCCTAATGTTTTACAGATCCTTTCCTCTGTCCCTGAGACAGTTCCTGTTCAATCTTATAGCCAGTTGCTTCCTGGAAACTCTCCTCCTACCACTGTTGCTTTAAGAGATGGGGATTGGGTTGAATGCAAAAAGATGGTTTCGTTCATAGAAAAATTGCCTAGTGAATCTGAAAAAAGCCAACAACTTCAAACAGAAACTATATTGAAACTTTCCCTGGGCTTTATCTGGCCTTCAGTTATTGAACTTACTGAATGGTACATGAAGAGAGCAAGGGATATTGACAACTTAAGTGGGCAGTTGGACAATAGCCTGTCATTAGTGGAAATTGCATGCCGCAAGGGGATAGGAGAGTTGCAGCAGTTTCTTGAAGACATCTCATGCTTAGATTGGCTAATCTATTCAGTCCATCAAGATGATGATTTTACCATGAGTCTTGCTGCCTGGGAACAGCTGCCTGAGTATGAGAAGTTCAAAATTATGCTGAAGGGAGTCAAAGAAGACACGATAGCTCAAAGGTTAAGGGAAAAGGCTATCCCATTTATGCGAAATCGGGTAGATAGAGAAGAAGAATCATACATGGTCAGGTGGTTGAAGGACGTTGCATCAGAAAATCAACTAGCCATTTGTCTGGCAGTTATTGAAAATGGATGTGGGGATTCACCAGTGGATGGCATGTTTAAAAATCAGATAGAAATGGCAGAAGCTGTACTTCATTGTTTGTATGTATGTTCTTCAACAGATCAGTGGAGTATTATGGAATCCATTTTGTTAAAACTTAATGACGCAGTGAGGGGGAGATCAGCTGGTTTTAGTGAAGATTTCAGCTCTAGTTATGAAACACAGCATCTTGGAACCTACAAAGTTTCAAAAATCGAAAATTCCACGGTATTTTCTAACCAGCTTGATGGTGGGCTAAACATTGATATGCTGGAGAAGAGGATAAAGGTTGCAGAAGGCCATGTAGAAGTGGGAAGGATGTTGGCATATTATCAGGTCTGGACATATTCTCATGGTATTATGAAAATGCTTTCCAACTTCTATTTTGTCTGTTCTGGGCAATCTACTTTTTACTATTCATGATTTGTATGAAGCTTTTATTTTCTTATTTGGCTACTTGGCTTAACTATGCCGTAGAGACATGGACAATTTTTTTAGTCAAAATTTATAGAAGTAGTACCTCTCTCTCATCTAGAATCTAGACAAAAAAGGAATTGTGTGCTGTGACAAGCAGTGTGCACTGTTGCAATATGCCAACACCCAATTAGGCACACAGTGGTACGAGGGTTTTTTTTCCTTTTCTTTTCTTTTCTGAACAAACTTGGTTAAAGTACAAAATCGATTTTATGCTTTGTTTTAGATGACAAGAACAACTGTAATGATTATATTGATAATTTTAGTGACAAAAGGATGGCTTTGATGATCACAAGGATAACTAGGGATGAAGTGAGGAATAGCAGAGTGCTGCCAGATTGTCTCAAAATATTCGCTATGCAGCCTGCAAACACCCACTTTGATAAGAACAGCTTTTCTAAACTTTTCCTGATTTGATAATTTTTTGGTGAGATCTTGTTTTAAGTTGGCTAATTTGCCACTAAATCGATAAAATAGTTGTGCCCAAGTTCCACTTGTCTGATATCATAATTTTTTTTGGTGAAACCAGTTCACTATGTTAATTGTGCTTCCAAATATGCTTTGTTCTGAGTTACTACTGTGGCTTGTTCTTGCCTACATGCTGAATAATGGATCTCCTCCTTTCTCATGTTTACTTATGCAGGTTCCGAAACCAATAAGTTTCTTTCTTGATGCCCAATCAGATGAGAAGAGTGTGAAACAACTTCTTCGTCTTATTTTGTCAAAATTTGGCCGACGTCAACCTGGCAGATCAGATAGCGATTGGGCTACCTTGTGGCGAGATATGCAATCTTTTCGGGAGAAAGCATTTCCTTTTCTTGATGCAGAATATATGTTAACAGAATTTGTAAGAGGACTTCTAAAAGCTGGTAAATTTTCTCTTGCAAGGAACTACCTTAGAGGAACAAGTTCAATTACTTTGGGCTCAGAGAAGGCTGAGAATCTTGTTATTCAAGCAGCAAGGGAGTATTTCTTCTCGGCTTCGAGCTTGTCTTCCAATGAAGTAAGTACTTGGCATTACCTTCTTTATGCAAGTGCTGCCTATTCTGTTGCTTTTTGCAGTTTGAATATGCTATTTTATAATTGGAGTCTATCTGCTATTGATGACATATAATTTTGAAAAGGTTATTATGGTTGTCTTAACATAGTCCATGCAAGTTAAAAAAATCTCTTATATTGAATATGGTAAATATACATCCTAACTTGGTTCAAATTTGATGTTCAAACATTGATAAGATGATTTGTGCTTCTCGAAATATCTACATATCGAACCGAACGTGGTAAATGTACACTCAAATGGCTTTGGGCCCAAGTCGTCTTGGTTCAAACTTGATGTTCAAACATTGACAAGACTCATGCTGCTTGAAATGATATAGAGTATATGGAGTTACTAGAAACCAAATTCCATGGTTTTTGAATGCTTTTATCAGCATCAAAGCTGTCTTAAAATTGTCAATATTAATAATTGATTTAAGGTGCTCAATAGTTTAATGGTTAAAAATGATTATTTTAGGATGTCTACATCTACAATAATGGTTCTGATTTCCAATTGAGGATTTTTTGCAATTTTCATGAACATTATTCAATTTACTATGTTGATGCATATCTACAAAGAATCCAAAAGCGATGAAATGTGGTTTCTCGCAACTTCAAATACTCTTGATCATATCCAACGGCATGAATCGTTAAGACAAACGCTCAAGCATTGGATCTGACCATGCTCGCTCCTCTTAAGTGGGATCTAGTTTTTTTCTTAATATATATGATCATGATAAATGGTGAGATCCTTTATTCTCCTAAACCTTGAAGGAGGAGGGGAGGAAGCGGCTATGGGAAGTAGTGAATTGACATATAATATTTTCATTTTCTCATCTTGCAGGAGGCTTATCTTTCTTGTGTATTGCGAATATATGTTTACAATTTATCTTCTTTTTTAACGCAAGTGACACTTGTAAGAAGGTGCCTACAAGTGTGTAAGAAGAAAATGTTATCTCAAATTTGTTTTTGTCAGTATATGATAAATTGTCACCACCGTGGATTGTAAAAAAGCCGGTATTACTGGTACACTGCTTCATGATACTACTAACTCAAACTTGTATTTTATCATTAGTAGAGAAAATCTGCATCCGGCAGGAGTTATTTAGGATGTTAAGACAAATGTATAGTGTATTCATTTTCTCGTCACAAGTTTCTATATTAAATACTTTATACTACAGTTGCATGCATAGTTAAAGATGAAAGTTAATTTTTTCATTCTTGCAGTACTGATCTGTTAGCAGGAAGTTATATGGCATATGTACAGAGAATCTAATTGCTTAGAATCTCCTTGATTCTATTGTTTTTTTATATATATTTTTGGCATATCCAACTAATTAATAATTGACAAATAGGCTAATGAACGTCTAATTGTAAACTTTGCAGATTTGGAAGGCTAAGGAGTGTTTAAGTCTTCTTCCGAATAGCAGAAATGTTCAAGCAGAATCTGATATTATTGATGCTCTCACAATCAGACTGCCTAATTTGGGGGTGACTCTCCTCCCTATGCAATTTAAACAAGTACAAAACCCCATGGAAATCATCAAGATGGCTATCACAAGTCAAACTGGCGCATATCTCAATGTAGAGGAGCTTATCGAAATAGCCAAGCTTCTCGGATTGAGATCAAACGATGATATAGCTGCTGTAGAAGAAGCCATTGCAAGAGAAGCGGCGGTTGCTGGTGATCTCCAATTGGCTTTTGATCTGTGTCTAATTTTAGCAAAGAAAGGCCATGGGTTCGTTTGGGATTTATGTGCTGCAATTGCTAGGGGACCGCATCTTGACAACATGGACACCAGTTCAAGGAAGCAACTTTTGGGGTTTGCTTTGAGCCACTGCGATGAGGAATCAATTGGAGAGTTATTAAATGCTTGGAAAGAGTTTGATGTTCGTGATAACTTTGAGAAGTTGATGGTTTCAACTGAAACAAGCCCTCCGAATTTCTCCGTTCAGAACTCTTCAATTATTCCCCTTCCTGTTCATAGCGCTCAAGGTATATTTGACCTGAGAGAGAGTTATTCCAAAAGTGGGAAGAATGATGAAGATCTCTTTAGCATCATAAAGGAAACACTTTCCAAAATTTGCACTGACTTACCGTATGAAGAAGGGAAGAGTTG
Source organism: Tillandsia fasciculata (assembly GCA_029168755.2). Taxonomy (NCBI): domain Eukaryota; kingdom Viridiplantae; phylum Streptophyta; class Magnoliopsida; order Poales; family Bromeliaceae; genus Tillandsia; species Tillandsia fasciculata. The sequence continues at coordinate 749,297 of CM054952.1, forward strand.
GGAGTCTCTTTTGGAAGAAAATAAAAAACTGCTGTCCTTTGCTGCATTAGAACTTCCTTGGCTTCTGGAGTTGTGTGAGAGCAAAGAATTCAGTAAGGAAAAAGATATTTCTAGTGCCAAGTTTCCCTCTAGGAAATATTGCATTTCTACAAAACTGCAAGCTATAAATAGTATCATTTACTGGTTGGTTGGAAATGGTGTTACCCCGAAGGATGATCTGATTGCATCTCTTGCAAAGTCTATAATGGAGCCACCTGTCACTGAAGAGGACGATGTTCTTGGATGCTCATTTCTGCTGAATCTCGTGGATCCTTTCAATGGCGTCGAACTAATAGAGGAGGAGCTCAAAACAAGAGAAGGCTATCAAGAAATGTACAGTATCATGAATGTAGGGATGGTGTATAGTTCGCTGAATAATGCTCAGAAGGAATGCCCTAGTCCTGATCAGAGGAGGAAACTTTTACTCCACAAATTTCATGAGAAACTTGCTTCATTTGCTTCAGGTGAAAATGATTGTTTGTTAGAGAAATTCACGTTTATACCCCTAGGAACTCGTTTATTACATATGCATCCCTCTGAAATTTTCTTTTATCCTTTCAAAAACTTAATTTATTATGTATATCTGCCTTTCTACTGACAAACATATCCTGCTTTAAAAACTATTCTTCCAAGAGAGAACCAAATTTCTTTAAGAGTTAGCAATTCCCCAACTTAGGATTATGGTATTTTTGGTACAAGCTGCATTTTTGAGTGTTAATAATGAAAATTCAGATTTATTAAGTGAATAGCTGATTTTTAAGAGAGATGTATCTATATGCATAATCCCCTTTTTTTTCATAATTTTTAACATCAATTAATTATTACAGCTGTGTGTATACTCCTTGAGCTATAAGAATATGCTACTAAGATGAAGGATTTTTATATTCTTATTCCCTTGTCCAAAGGATATTGACATACTTTGTTTTGATTTACGAAGTTCTGTAATTCATATTGTTTTTAATTTTTTGTCTACAATCAGATGACTTGCACCAGATCGACAAGGTGCAAACTACTTTCTGGAGAGAGTGGAAAGCAAAACTGGAGGAGCAGAAACAGCTTGCTGATCAAGCAAGAGCACTCAAGCAAATAATACCTGGAATAGAAACTGCTCGTTTTCTATCTGGGGACATCGACTATATTAAGAAGGTTGTTTTCTCCTTTGTCGACTCAGTCAAGCTGGAGAAGAAACACATTCTCAAGGAAGCTGTGAAGTTAGCAGATACCTATGGCTTGCAACGAAATGAGGTCTCTCTCTCTGCTCTCCCCCTGCCCCAATTTTTTTTCTTTTCCATTGTAATTTCCCTTTTTAAATCTTCTACCAAATGTCTAGAAGCCCTTTTTTTTTTTTCATATTTAAAAAGAACTCTACTCTATTGGTCCCTCACCTAGCCATCTCCTCCTTTTGGCAATGTAGACATTATTTTTTAATGCTCTCATCTCACAGACTTATTCTTGTAGGTTCTGCTGCGGTTCTTTGGTTGTGCCCTAGTTTCTGAACACTGGGAAAATCGTGATATTCTGGTCGAAATCTCAGATTTCAGAGAGGAGATAGTTAGATATGCTAGTAAGGTCGTCGACATGATCTATTCAGATGTCTATCAGCAAATTGATGGGCATAACAAGCGACGGCTTTCCTATGTTTATAACCTCCTCTCGGCCTGCTACGCACGTTTAAAGAGGACAGAAGACCCAGAATATATGAAATATCTCGATCAGGGACATTCTTACATTGTAGAGCCATTTGAGTATTACAAAGTTCTGGAACAAGAATGCCTAAGCGCCTCTTTTATTGATGGATTAAACTTCAAAAATGTTGCTGGCTTAGATGATTTGAATTTTGAGCATTTTAATGAAGAAATTTGTAAAAATATCCGTGAATCTACTGTGGAAGCACATGCTGATATGGTCCAATCCCTGGTTAATCTCTATGATGATTCGCAAGCCAAGGGTCTTATATCAAAAGAGGGTGTTTTTAAACATTACATTTTAGCATTGTTGGCTTCTTTAGAAGGCCGAAACGAAGCGCGATCAACTAGTATTAATTCTGATGAATTGCAAGAATTGATAGGAGAAATTGAGCAAACTTATGACAGTTGCAAGAAATATATTCAAGCCCTTCCAGAAACAGATATTTCGTATATTATCGGGAGATACTGCACCCTGTGTTTTCCGTTCAATTTCTCACGGAACCTACCACATGAAATCGCATGGAAAAACCCATTGGTTGTTCTAGTGGGATTTTGGGTTAAGCTTGTTGATGCTGTTGCTGAGAAACTAAGCCCTCTCGAGACAAACCGTCTGTCCCTATGTCTGAAATCGTTTAGAAGGTCGGTGATTAATGATGATATCTCAGTAAACCAAGGTTGGGATACCGTCTCCGATTACATCAAATTTGGCCTAATTAACGGCTTGGTTCCAGATATTTCGTCTTTTTGCAAACCCATGATTTTTGCGCGTTGTCCTTTTGAATCAATAGCTGAAGCATATTACGGAACAGAAGGACACTTAGTCCACACAAGTTTCAAAACTGCTGATTCTACGAATATTTTAGAGCTCTATGGCAGTTCAGTGGACGCTTTGCTATCAGGTCTAATCGAGGGATTGAATGAGAGCAATAATTTGCATAATCTATTGTCATCTTTGAGCAAATTTACAGGAAACTACAATGAAGATCTTAAAATCATCAGATCTAATGTTTGGGAGAAGGTGAGTAACTTCTCCAAGGACATGCATTTAGAGAGCCAATTTAGGGTTTATGCTCTGCAATTGTTGCAGAGTATAACAGGGAAAAACCTGAAAACCCTACCGCCCGAACTTACTTCACAAGTTGAACCGTGGGAATCGTGGGATGAGCCCTCCACGAGTAATAATGTTACTACTGAGAGAGCCGATGCTCCTAGCAGTATCACGAGTACCCTAATTGCCCTAAAATCAACTCAGTTGGTCGCAGCAATTTCTCCTCATATCAAAATAACCCCTGAGAATTTGTCAACTGTTGAGTCAGCAGTTTCCTGCTTCTTGCACTTCTCGGAAAGTGCTTCTTCTGTTGAGGATCTCAGTGTTTTGCAAGCTGTATTAGAACAATGGGAGCAGTTATTCTTGAACAAAGAAGAAGATCAAGATCAGACCCATGAATCACCGAAAGACTCAAACAACTGGAGCAGCGACGAGTGGGATGAAGGCTGGGAAACCCTTCCAGAAGATTTGGGAAGCACGGTAAAGAAGCAAGACGGTCCTGTTTCCGTACATCCCCTCCACAGTTGCTGGATGGAGATAATGAAAAGGCTCCTGGGGCTTCATGAGCTACGAACTGTTGTAAATCTGCTCGATCAATCATCATCGAAACCCATAATACTAATGGACGAAGATGAAGCACGATCCTTGTATCAAATCGTGGTTGAAGTGGACTGCTTCATGGCTCTGAAACTACTACTGCTCCTCCCATATGAAGGGCTCCGGTTTCAGTGTTTACAGCTGATTGAGAATAAAATGAGGGAAGGAGCCATTTCCAATGAATCAAAGACAAAAGATTACGAGCTCTTAGCGCTTATATTATCATCAGGAATTGTCTGTAAAATCGCTAATGAACCAGCCTATCGCAAGGTATTCTCCTCTACATGTTATTTAGTCGGCAATCTCGCTAGGATTTGCCAAAACGATCTGCTTGCGAAAACAAAGGGAGAGAAAAACCGAGAGAAGGGTAACGATTCGTTACTATTTGCGACAAATCTATTGCCTTATTTTGTGTCAGAATTGATCCACGGAGGGCAACATCTATTAGCCGGGGCTATTGTTTCGAGGTGGATGCACACGCATACATCGCTCGGTCTCGTAGATGTAGCCGAGGCGAGTCTGAGAAGGTATTTGGATGGACAGGTTGTCCAGGTACAGCGAGAAGGAGATACGGATATTTCATTCTCTTCCATATGTCACACAGTTTCCAGTTTGCGGAGTAAATTGGTAACCCTGTTGCAATCTGCCTTGTTAGCCCTTCCCGATAAAACTGGAAAATAAGATCAATACTTCTTTTTGTACATAATATATTAACTTGCATTGCCGAGGTTCTAGAACGCACTTGAACTTCGCGGTAATTGTAGATCCGCTTCGAAATACGGGTGGTGATCTCAATTCTCGCTGGAGTTTACGCGGGCGCGAACTCTTCTTTTTCTTTATCTAATTTCTTATAAATTCGACTTGATATGACAAGAGAGCAGTCTTTGAAGGGACTATATTTGGGAAGCACAGAGATGCAGCTTTCAGGGCGGGCACAACTGCAGCAGCGCGTATTTAGCCCCAGACATGTATTAAGATGAAGAAGATGAAAGCAAACATAATCCTCAGGTGAGTGTTCTTCTATGCCTTTTGCAGTAGTGTTGACTCCATCTGCTGTTTCATAAGAGCTGTGTACATAACAGAGGATAATATTTTGTGCTGTGTACATAAGAGCTAGATTGTTGAATTGCTTAAATGGTTAATGTGGAGTTAAGCATGCATCAAGGTACTATGATTGTTCTAAAGGTGGCTGAACTGAAAAATTAAAAAATAAAAATTAAAAATAAAAAATAGCATGGTAAAAATTGTATATGTTTTAATCTTCTTGCTACTTCTTGTTGAATACTTCTTTTTTTTTTTTTTTTTTTTTTTTTTTTAACCTTTTATTATAGTAGTAGAGAAATAAGAGATTTTTTTTTTTTTTTTTTTTTTTTTTTAACCTTTTATTATTAGTAGTAGAGAAATAAGAGATGGTCTTTGTATTTAGCACGCTCGCTTAGGGGGGGTGTGTTTAGTTGTACGTAAATTCTTGAAAAATAGTTTTTAGTACCAAAAAAAATTGATGGAAACAAATTTTATGTTTTGTAGTGTTTGTTTTGTAGGGAAAAAAAAAAAAAAAGTTTTCTATCAATATTTATTTGGTTGAAAGAAAAAAAAAATTACATTTTTTTGGTTCGATGAAAAAAAAAAATGAATGAAAAAAGTTTTATGCAGTTTAAATTGTCATTTTTTTGCCGAAAATCGGGTGGAAAATAAAAATACTCTATTTTCTTCTTAATATGTAAAATTAATTTTTTGAAAAAAAAAATTGATGACTAAATAAATAACTGAAAAATAAAATTTCGGAGTCAAAAATTAACTTTTGATATATTTTACAGCTAACCAAACACACCCTTTTTGTCTCTAATAATGTTGAGCTTGGATCTGAAAGGTAATTCTCGACATGCGCTTATAATATATGTTATTATTACGTGCAAGTGAGACCAGATACTAGAACAAATGAACTGTAAAGTAACTCTTCTTTTGTAAAGAAAAGAAAAGATGTACACCTTCGACGCACCCATCTCTTTCGAGTACTTCTTACGTGAAAACGTATGCTCATGTAACGATCCGGCCTAGTTATAATAACTCATTAAGTATAAGCTACCAATTCAAAATCCTTAAATCTAATTAGTATTACTGATGTGCATATCTTTTATATACTCAATTATAATTTTATTTTCATCCAATGTATCTGATTGTGAAACATTATAATTTCGTTTTCATCCGATGTATCTGATATGAAACTATTAAGATACCACAGCTTGAATCGTACTTTCACATTTCAGCCGTGATCATTCTCGTAGCACGGTTCGCCGTTCCCCGTCACACCAGTAGTATTATCTTTCTTTAGCTATTATCGAGCGCTGAGTTAAAAAAACTACAAAACACAAGGCGCATATATAGGCGGTGTATACAGACTGCAGTCGCAAAAGTAACTCTTAATTCAACCTTGGATCTCTCTTAGATAACCACAATTTGAGAATGGGGGTTTACTATATCACCTTGTACCCAAATACTCGACGCTCTTTTCTATCTGTCGTTTAGGATAAGCACACGGATCCAGATCCGGTATGCTGTGGGGATCCGGTATGCTGTGGTGACGCTGCAGGCGGAGGCGAGTAGTTTCACAGCTTCCGCGAATGACCTGAAGATAGCGCGAGCTCCGAGGGCGTCTTTGATTTCGTGCTGAGTCGGAACTGGAACACGGCCAAACCTACAAACTCCGGTTCCCCTCCGAGGTAGGAACATTTCATCTGGGAGCAAACACAAGCCATCTGTATATTGCAATCTACGGAGATAGCGACGGACATAAAACATGGGAAAGATAAAGAATCAATTTCCACTAAAAATTGTCGGAAGATAGTCGAGGCTACATGACTGGCAAGCAATCCAAAGAAGATTTGCCTAACAAGACTCGAAAGTTGTAGCATATATATACATTGATTGCGAAATAGAAAATTTCCTTCTGGAAGTTTCTATGATGAACTGAATTTCCTTCCGTATCATGCAAGTCGAAGCAAGACCGAGATAAGATAACACAACTTTCGGAGCAAAACACCAGCCTATTATTATGCAAATCGAAGTGTGTTGTTTTCAAAGATGACACCCGACGAATGCCATAACAGTAAGTGAAAGGAGAATATCTCGTGCGACAAATAACCGAAAGAAACCGCCAGGCAAAAATGGAATGGACTCTAAAGAATGACTCGTCAACGAAACAAAGAAATATTGAAAAAGGAGAAAGGTCGGATTTTTTTTTTTTTCTTCTTTGTTTCCTTTCTAACATGTCAGCTGTTACGTCGACACTAAAATTTATGCAAATAACCACTGCTAAAGAATAGATATGGATAGGGTCATTTGCATACATACCCTTGCAATATCCGGAATTGCGAATGCCCCAGCAAAGTTGGTATTTACGCGCATGCCGCGGAAAGCCTTCCGCCCGCAAGGGTACCTATGCAAAAAACCAATACGCACGCTAAAAGATTTGTAGGGGTAATATATATGCAAAAAAAATGCTAATATAAATTGCTATAATAGCACGTCAAGAGCGGCAACAAGGGGACATTCCTAGAGAACTTCCTGAACCCTCGGGAGTTTTTATCAAGGCATTAAAACTCTGTTCTTTGATGACCTAAAATGAATTAAAGGACTAACTAAAAAAGGCAGGAAAAGGTTTTATCTCGTAAACACCAAGACATACAATATATAATTTTATTATAAAAAATTGAAACTTAAGAGGTGAAATTAAAAAAATTGCAACATGTGCCTCATGTCCCTTTCGTTTCCTTCCGATTCTCATTATTATTATTTACAAAATTTGGTAGCAAGGTACATCCAATTCGTGCATAATAATTAAGACAGTTTCTGGCTCGAACCGTTCAAAAACCTTCATGGTAGGCATTCTTATCTCGCCCATCTCTTTCTAAGTATAAAGCTGACTGAGTTAAAACTTTGCACTACAAACACAACAAATTCTGGAGTCGATCTTCCGTATATGCATGAGCTTTCAAAAATGTATGCACTATATTTTTGCAGATAAAACAGAAGTCTGAGAATGCTTGTACCTGGGAGGTGAAGTGTCTACCACGAAAATTCGCCCGCCAGTATCTCCAAGGAAGCTGCTCCCCCAGTAAACACCGGTCTGAGCCTCAACCAAATTCATAGTAAATAAAGAAATGAGCGGTCAGTTGATAAACATTGAGAAAAGCAAATTATCAAAGCCAATCATCTAACACGCAAGTTATTTTCCCAAAAAAAAACTCACATCTAGATATAGATAAACAAAAAGAGGAATTTGCAGCAATTATATCTTTAAAACAAAAGGAGGTATTCACTTGCAAAGATTTAAAACGAAAAAAGGTTGTCATACCGACTATATCTTTTTATCAGGTAAAACATGCACGATATATCAATGCCATCAATACTGAAAATCACAATTACTACATTACCAATTACAAGCCTCTCCAAGTATACGAAGCACCAACTGTTAAAAAATACATAGTGGGTACGATGAAGATGTTCATTAGTAACAGCTAAACAAGAAAGTTAAGACTGGGTATCAACTCACAACTCTACATTTCCTGCTTAATCTTGACTGTTAAAAGATGCAAGACAAATATTGTAGCAGGAAACAGCCTGAGGAAGGTCAGTGCCGACATCAAAGCTACCTAATAACAATCAACTGCAACAAATAATAATGCTAAATATCATGTTACAACTGGGGAGAGCACACTATGGTTGATTCCCTTCGTCCGGTTTAGCATTAAAATCTGTGCGGTTTTTCTCATTTCCATCACTGTACTTTTGTTCCCTTTTGTCGAGCCTCGGGTCGTCTGCTTTTTGCTGCAACTGACCAAGTTTTTCCTGCAAAGTCGAAAACCAATTATATGAATTATGAGATATATCGATCGTCACCTATAAACCCAAAAAAGTTATCACAACCAAACTGAACCAAACTGCCGGTTGAACCATTCAAACCGCAATCTCTGTGTGAACTTGGTCTGGTTGAATAAAAAAACAAATAAGCAGAAAAAAGCCACGGAAGCCACTATCAAACAGGGAGTTTCCAAGTGAACCGTGAAAACCAGCTTGATTGAACAGGTTTTCTTTACAAACTTTGTATTATTTCATTATTTATTTATGCTTTTAAAATATTTGAAGTGTAGAGTTATAACTAAAGTACATGGTTCATTCATTGGTTCTTCACTATTAAATCCACTTTAAGACCATGTTTGGATGTCAGAACAAGATATTCAAAGATAATTTATTCGGTATGAAGATTTTCTTGTGTGATTAGTAGCTAGGAGTTTGAGTTTTGCTCCTTCAAAGGTCCTAACATCCATGACTGGTAGGAAAGCATATTTCACCTAGGAGGTGATTTATGCCATTCCGAAAAAATGACTTGAAAGCCGAATATGATATCCATTCAAGACATGATCACATTCTTCATCCACCAAATACTACATGCTTTTGGAGTAAATCAAAGAGGATACCAAACAAGATGTTCAATGCATCCAAAAAAAGGCCTAAATGTACAATCAATCATATATTTATATCTTCACTAACAGTAAAACGTATACCTAAACGGTCTAAGACATGAGAACTATATTTTGATTTATATAAAAACAGTTGATTCAACCATTGAACCAAAGGTTACAATGGTTGAACCTTAGATATTCATCTCCATGATTTGATGTTCAGTTTGGTTCTAACAACACAGCTCTAAATTAATGTTCACCACCTTAAGAGACGCGTTCTGGGAAAGAAGATCCTCGTACTCCTTCCTGAGCCGGTTTACTTCTGCTTTAAGTGAAGCATTTTCCTCCTTTAGAGACTCGGCTCGTTGACCAAGCTCTTCACATTCAGCCTGAAGAAAAAAAAACAACCAGTAATTAGTTGAAGTCCTCATCAGTTGGAAATTTACTAGAAGGACAAGTACCTAAGCACCGATCAGGCCTTGCCTCTAGAGCAGCTTTTCAATCCTAGGAAGAAAAAGCTTACAGACCCAAAAGCTTGGCTTCCAAAAAAAGCCTAGAGTTTTTTCTGGTGTGGGAGGTTACAATGTGCTTTTGGGTCTCGAAAGCAGGAGCTTAATTTTGAAGCTTTTATTCATGCCGCAGCAGAAGCTGCTGAAGAGGCTTTAATGAAAAAACTACGGGTACTGCTTCAAAAGCCTAATCAAGCAGAAATTCTGCAAAATCACCAGCAGGCCCAAAAAAGCCCTAAGAGGACTAAAAAACTAATTGCAAGTTATCACCTGCTTGCGCAACCTAGATCTCCGTGCAGATTCCCTGTTAGACTGCTTGCGTCTCAGCTTTTTTATTTCTCTGTCATCCTGATTTACATAAAAATTGTTGGTAAAACTGTTTATGACCTTAGATGCTTTGTCTAGTAATGCACGCACCAAAAGTATTAGACATGCATTCTGATTTTCGACATCAAAATTAGATAGACTCAGATGCTCCGACACATATTGAAGTGTCCAGCAAAAAAAATCTCTCTGCAACAACTAGTATGCTCATCCTCTTCTTTTTTTCCCTTTTCCTCTTCTATATTTCCCTCTAATATTCTGACGCTTATATTAAACCATATCTAAATTATTAATGGCCGTATGATCAGTACTTTTCATTTTATATCAAGAATATATTGTCCAGATATTCCAGACAATGTTCTTAGTCTGTTCTATAGTGTTTTCTACTAGAGAGTCAAACCAGAACTGAAAGTATAGAGTAGACCAATTTGAACAAAAACCAACAAAATTGCACAGAAGCAAACCGCGTGCGAGGAAGCAATTTCAGAATAAGAGAGAGAAGAAGAAGAAGAAGAAGAAGAAGAAGAAGAAGAAGAAGCAAGCAAGCAATTTCAGAATGGGAGCTAAGAAGGAAGCCATACCCATTGCTCTGCTGGAACCGAAGCTCCGGGGACTGCAGTGGAAGACACCTTTCCACGATTTGCATGAATAGCTGATGAGTTTGGAGTGCTCCAATAGTCCATTCCTATATTTAAATTTGTGGTGGGGCCGACAACCCCTCCAATTGCACCGCTTGCTGGCATAGGCATGACAGATATCGCTGGATTCAACTTTGATTGTGATGCTGTGCGACTTATGCCATTCTGAGAACCATGTGCGACATTGCCACTCTGAGAGGCCTCTGCTGCCGTGTGCATAAAAGACAAGTTTAAGAAAGATATTTAACAACTAGGACCACCCTAAACTATTATACTTACGACAAATGGTTACCTGATTTTTCAGAAGTTAAAAAAAAAAAAAAAAAAGAGAGCTACTTGAACGACCTACCCCTACTAATCTCAATTTTCTGTAATGACCACAAGCACATAACTGTGATGTAACTTTCATAAGTTTTGGCCTAAACTCTCTTCTTTTGAATGCATATATGAGTTTAGGGGCATAAGTCAATTATTTCACGTAACTGACGGCAGTAAAGAAAAACAGACAGAAAATAGGGGTAAGTGGTTGACCAAATGAGAAGATTGCTTAAGCAGTTTTCTTTTCTTTTTCTTTTTTTTTTTGCTTTGAACTCTTAAATCTTGGAAGACAATCTGTAAAAGCACGATAGTTCAGGGAGATTTGCTGCATTTATGTTATCCTAGATATTTATTCATGACCAATTAGAGGAGTTCTAGCATGACTACCTCCTAAAGATTCTTGTCCACCACTAGTCTTCGCCTGTGAATCCTGAAGAAGTAAAGATTATACAAAACAGCAGATCAGATTCAAGTGAAGAAGCATTGTGATAACTAGTTTATCTTTAGATAGGTGCTCTAGGAGTAGACAAGTGGTTTCAAAAGCTAAATAAAAAAAAAAACCTTTCCTTATTCTTTACCACCCTCTCTAAGACTAAAATTTACCACTTTAAATTTAAAAAGTAGCATAAATGGATCGAAAGAGACACAAGACAATCAAAAGACACTCATTCAGAAAACAATATGATGAAGATAAATTAGCCTAGGCCTTTCTGCCATTTGTCCAACAAATGCAAAGTGTACTACTACTTGAGCTCACATTCTGAGAGTTTGCATCACTTCCTTCACTTGAACTTTCAGTTTCACTTTCACCACTGCAAAATGGCAAAAACAGCATTCTTTAGGAGGCCAAATGAATAATCCAACATTATGAAAACTACCTTTCTGTTACAAACCTTTGAGAAAAGGCTCCATTTGCTGATGCCCCTGATGTTTTACCCATCTCGTTGTTGTTCTTTCCTGTAATCATATTCAAGCTACCTAAACTTCCTTTGGACCTTTTGATGGGACTTCTTTCCTTACCTTCAGATGACTTACCATCCACTTCCAAACCACCAGCAGTGGCTCCCTGACAGATGCAATACATTGGAATCAGTATTCTTGATGCTCAATGCAGTAATAGTTGAGGTAAAGAATGTGTAACTTACAACACCATCAGCATTTCCATTTGGAGAAGGCATAGCATAAGGGCTGAATGGAATTGAACCCTGACCATTTGATTGTAATAAAGCAAAAACAAATTAGGATGCTCAAACTTTGAATAACAAAGAAGAGTACATATATGTACAAAATGAAGGACTCGGATAAACATAATAAAGAAGAACAGAAAAGACTTGCAGACTTTGCCTGATAATCTACCTGAACTTTGAAAATTTCTGTGATTTCTCTACCTAACTTTTCATTTCCAAAAATTCCTTCAGTGTTATGCGAGAACTTACCAGTTTCCATCCAAAAAGTTGTCAAATATTCTACTAGATAACAGAATATTCCGCCAAAAAAAAAAAATCAGTATATTTTGGGAAAGAGATACTTAAATCAAAATAATTGATAGTTTAGGAAGCAAAATCAAAATTTTGAAGTTCAGCTACCCATTTTAAAATGCAATAACGGTAAAGTAAGATCTGCCTGTTTCAGCCTTTGCAAAAAGAATATACCGGAGGCATGGAAGCATGAGCATATAACCCTGCTGGTGGATACATGACATATTGTGCCGGCGGAGTCCCATAAGGCATAATGGGCTGAAACATAAAAAGGAAAGTATAACATCTGCAATAAAATAACTAATGAAGAATTCCAGGTGATCCACACCCTCTGCTGACAATCTACTGACTTAGTGTTCATTCCTATATTCCCATACTCGAAAACCTAGCCTAATCCCAATGCTTAAGAGGGAAAGACGGTCTAGTATATAGCAAAGGGTTTCAAGCACATGAATAACAAATGAATCAGGTTGTGAGACACATTAAGTTCCATTTCCTTCTTTCAGCTTTCTTCACAATAATAGCCTAGCTCTAGTTTAAAAAACAAAAAAGGTTTTATACTTTTATTTCTAATTTGACAACTTTATATAGCCGTCTAACCTTCATGTGCATTACCGCATTAAAATTCCAAGAACCTTAAAAAAAAAAAACCTCTTCACTTTGCAAGTCCCGACAAAGTAGTAAAGTGAAAACAAGCTGCCAAGACATCTCACATCCCACCAAAATAAAGTCTCAAGAAAATGTTCCCCTTGTACAATGTAATTAAATAATCCATTTTAGGAGACAATTATTGCATGCCTAACTATTAAAATTGTCTCTATGACAAGTTAGCGCCTGTTTGGCCCAACTTCTTTTTATCAAAAAAGTATCGGTTGACTAAAGCCGCTCGGACAAAGTACTAGCTTTTTCACTTAAGTACTCCAAACATCCTAATGCAGCTAAATTTAGAAAACTTTAAATTGAAGCTTCTGCCTTTTGGTCCATTAAGCTTATTTTGGTCTTCCACAAGACCAAAAAGCTCTGCCAAATGTTAGGCTTCTACTTCTCAAATAGAGAAGCGAAGTAAAGAAGCCTGATCGACCATGTACTCACAATTGGCAGAGAAGCCACTCGCCATAGATTAGACCTGGCCTTACCCAGAATTAAGTTGACATACCAAAAAAATCCTAATTACACAACAATTCAAGACAGAAATCGAAAACTTAAAGTAGTACCTGAGCTCCCCACATGTAAGGATGCGCCTGGGGACTCGATGCATGAAAGAACCCAGGCGGCGGAATCGGCGAATACGCCTATGGAAAGCAAAAAGCTAGAGAGGTCATAACCTCACTTCAACATGTAATCACCCCATACAAGTTGAGAAGAGGAAATTTCGGAACTACACACTTCACCAGCTAAAGACAAAGCTTACCCACCTGAAATCCGGACCAATCAGGGTACACTGGCGTGGCCAGTGCCGAAGTAGTCGGCTGCGGCGGCGGCGGCGGCAGCGGCGGCTGTTCCTGAACAAGAACAAGCAAAATTTACAAAAAAATTTCTCCGTTTACTATTCTAATGAGGAGATCAGTAGCTCAATCATGCACAAGATGAATCAAAAGGATCAGATCGAGCACCTGCGCCACCAATGTCTTCGGCGCCTTGGGCGGAGTATCGGCTTCGCCGCTTCCCATGATTCGGGGGGGGCTCGTTTCAGAAACCCTAAGCGATCACTCCATACTCCACAGTAAGTAAAGCCCAAATTACGCCAAAAATTGATAGCCTCTCCTTGAGATCTCAACTCAAAACCCTAAATCTCGAGAAAACCCTAGAAATCGCGGTCATGGCATCTTCGACACCAAAACCGATCGGAATCGAGATCGGGAGAGGGGGAGATCGACGCGTACCGATTGGAGACGGAGATCCGCGGCGGAGATCGGTGGCGAGGGCGAGGAGATCGGATCCAAGAGGTGGAATTGAGCGAATTCGACGAGGAAAAATCAAGAACGGGGGAAGAGAGAGAGAGAGAAAGAAGGAGGGGGGGGGGGGGGAGGGGGGGGGAGAGAGGAGGAGGAGGGTGAGGGCAAAATGGTAACTTCACGGCGGAGAAACGAAAATGTGCGTTAGTGGGTGTGAATGGCGAAACGCGATTCGCTGTTGATCCCAAACCTTTACACGATTTTCCATTTTTGTCCCCCAACCAATTTTTTTTTTTTGTTTTCTGTTGCAATCAAACTTTTAATATTTAAAATTAAGGGAACCGCTCCGGTAAATATATTTTTATAAAATTTAAATTTTTATATTTATTTTTTAAAAAACTTTAAGTTGTTATATATATATATATATATATATATATATATATATATATATATATATATATATATATATATATATATTTCTGATTTATTACTATTAGCTTATTATTTATTTTTTAATCGAATATAAATAAAATATTAATTTTATCCTTATAAATATATTCCTTCAAAAATTTTAACTATTAAAAAATTATACTTATGATTAAATATAAAGTTAATTTCATACAAAGCCATATAAACATATCGAATAACAAATATATTCTATAAAATTTAATTTTTTATATAAATATATTCCTCTAATTTATTACCATTAGGTCACAATTTATTTTTTAACAAAGTATAGATAAAATATCAAATTTGTCCTTCCAAATATATCTCTTTAAAAAATCAAATCCTTGGAATTAGTACAAAAATATAAAAAGAGTAAAAAAATTGGCTCATTTATAATATAAAAAGAATAAAAAAATATATATTATTTACTAACTAAGATTAAATATTTAATCTATGGTTAATCAGATTTTTTTACCAGATATAGACGATATGGATATATATGAATAACGTTAGATTTTTAAATAAATAAATATGAAAAATTAAATTTTATAGAAATATATTTAATATTCGATATGTTTTCAAGAATCTGTATATAATTAACCCTATATGTAAAGTTCAGCTATTATGTTTTTAAAAATACCAAACAATTGGTACTGATAAATTTTATACCGTTAAATTTATCTCTTTGACTAATTTTATCCTCTAAATCATGCTATTTCACCAAAACCCACTAAACCCAAGAAGCCTATTATTATTCTAATCGCATATCATTTCATCCAATAACTAAAAACTTACTACCACAAATAATCTAATATTTTTAAAAATATAAAAGCTCAATTTTATATATATATAGAGAGAGAGAGAGAGAGTCCGGCTAGAATACTATCGATAGCACCAAGTAATTGGTGCTATCAAGTTTTCAGCCGTTGGATGAAAATATATGCGGTTGGGATTATAGTAGTCTCCTAAAATTTTTACTATTCAACCAACCACCTATTAAACTCTATCATCTTAACCACTATCATCTTAACTACACATCCTTTAATCCAACGGTCAAAAACTTGATGACTTGGTGCTATCGATAGTATTCCAGTCTGATTATATATATATATATATATATATATATAGAGAGAGAGAGAGAGAGAGAGAGAGAGAGAGAGAGTAGAGCTTATATATTTTCAAAAGTATAAGTTCATCCATATTTGTAAATTTGTTATTATATAATTTTTATTGGGATCTGTATTATTGTAAAAGCATTTAAGAAGAGAAAGAGAAAGAAAATATAATTGTATAAATTTCAATACAAATTTTATAGTAAAAAATTCATAAATATGGATGAACTTATACTTTTAAAAGTATAAAAACTCTACTCTCTCTCTCTCTCTCTCTATATATATATATATAGAGAGTGGAGCTTATATATTTTCAAAAGTATAACTTCAATTATTTTTGTAAATTTTAAATTCGTCGGGCTTTCGCTTTTGTATCCATATGAGAAATCATATGGCATTGTATAGATAGGTCCTTTTTGAATTCAGGTTTTGGATAAAATTTTGAATATCATATATATATATATATATATATATATATATATATATATATATATATATATATATATATATATATATATATATATATTACTATGCTATCGATAACATCAAGACATTAGTGCTATTAAGTTTTTAGTCATTGAATTAAGAAATATATGATTAGGATGATAGCGGACCCATAGGATTTAGTGGGTGATTGAAAAAATAGTATGATCTAACGGATAGAAATAATTAAAGGAGTTGATTTAACGGTTAAAAATTTGATAGCACAAATTGCTTAGTACTACTATCGATAACATTCCAACCAGAATATATATATATATATATATATATATATATATATATATATATATATATATATATATATATATATATATATATATATATATATTGGCTGGAATACTATTAATAGCATCAAGTCATTGGTGCTACTAGGTTTTTAGTCCTTGGATTAAGAAATATGCGGTTAGAATGATAGTAATCCTAACTATACTTATATATTATTTATTATTGAATTTGCACTGCGATGAGTGCGGTGCATGAAATGCACTCATGCACCCGGTGCAGGAAGTAAATTCT
The DNA here is from genome assembly GCA_029168755.2 of Tillandsia fasciculata. Classification (NCBI taxonomy): domain Eukaryota; kingdom Viridiplantae; phylum Streptophyta; class Magnoliopsida; order Poales; family Bromeliaceae; genus Tillandsia; species Tillandsia fasciculata. The sequence goes on from CM054952.1 coordinate 765,869, forward strand.
CATACTCCACGCATATAGGGGATTTTTTAAAAATAACCCTATAACAATTGAAAATTCAGAAAATAACCCTCCCAAATTTAATTTTGCAAAAATAACCCTACTTTTGCCACCTCAGCGCCACAGGAGAGAGGAACTGAAGACGCTGAAGCGTTCAGCGCCTTCACAAAAATCCTGTGAAGGCGCTGAATGGATCAGCGCCTTTAACATTTATCTTAAAGGCGCTGAACCAATCAGCGCCTTTAACATTATCTTAAAGGCGCTGAACCAATCAGCGCCTTTAACATTATCTTAAAGGCGCTGAACCAATCAGCGCCTTTCTATGCCTTAACTTAAAGGAACATTAACTTAAAGGCGCTGAACCAATCAGCGCCTTTAACATTATCTTAAAGTTTGTGAAGGCGCTGAATGGATCAGCGCCTTCATAGGAATATTGTGAAGGCGCTGATCGCTTCAGCGCCTTCACGCTGGCACCCCTGCGTGGCGCCGAGGTGGCAAAAGTAGGATTAGTTTTACAAATACGTTTTTGAGAAGGTTATTTTGCAAAATAACGTTTTTCATAGGGTCATTTTGAAAAAATCCCCCGCATATACGTGGGCTACGCTTTATTATTATTTATTATTTATTATTTACTATTCACTAATTTATTAACTCCCCCCAAACCCTCCTCCTCCTCCTCCATCTCTATGCCCGGCGACTCCGACCCCACCCCTTCGCCGCCGCGGGTGGCGGTGCTGCCGCTGCCGGAGGCGGCGGAGCCCGGCCCCGACAACGACCCCGCCGCGGCGGAGGCGCTCCGCCTCCTCGCCATGGCGGAGGCTCGGCTCGCCTCCGCCTCCTCCCTCAAACCCGCTCTCAAGTACGCCAAGCGCGCGGCGAGGCTCCGGCCCGGGCTCGGCGGCGCCGCCGCTCTCGTTGCCGTGCTGCGCGTCCTCTGCGCCGACCCCTCCGACCACTACGGCGTCCTCCGCCTCCCCCAGCTCTCCTCCGCCGCCGCGATCCGCCGCCGCTACAAAACCCTTGCCCTCGACCTCCACCCCGATTGCTCGCCCTTCACCTCCTCCGCCGCGGCGGCGGCGGCGGAGGAGGCGTTCAAGCGCGTCGCCGAGTCCTTCCGCGTCCTCTCCGACCGATCCCTCAAGCGCCGGCTCGACCTCCGCCTCCGCGGCCGCCGACGATCGCCGCCGCCGGAGGAGGAGGAGCGCGCTGCCACGTTCTGGACCGCCTGCGCCACCTGCCGCCTCCTCCACGAGTTCCACCGCAGGTACGTTGGCTACCGCCTTATTTGCCCTAGCTGCCGCAAGAGCTTCCTCGCCGTCGAGGTCCCCACCCCCGACAGCGACGATGATGACGAAGCCGAGGATGCGGAACAAGAGGAAGGAGAAGAAGAAGCGGAAGAAAATGGCGATGGCAATGCTGAGGATAGTAATTCCAGAGTTAGGGCTAGCTCTAGGGCTAGGGCTAGGGCTAGGGCTAGGGCAAGTAGGGTTACGAAGTCGCGATCTAGTTCTCGGCCTAGGGTTTCTAGATTCCCGCCATTGGCGCAGCAAAAACGGAGAATTGAACCTAGGCTTTCGAACTCGCCATTGGCGTCGTCCAAGAAACCCCGGACAAAGCCGGAGAAGACGCTAGCTGAGATGCAGCTGGAGCTCAGCAGGGGAAAAAAGAGGAAGGAGAAGAAGGAAAATTCGAAAGGTTTGCTTCGACCAAAGGAGGAGGAAGATAATGATTCGAGCCTAATGGTGGTCGAGGACTCGGATTTCTACGACTTTGATAAGGATCGGACGGAGAAGAGCTTCAGGAAAGGGCAAATTTGGGCGATTTACGACGACGACGATGGGATGCCCCGCCACTACGGGTTGATCGAAGAGGTCGTCTCTTCGGATCCATTTAGGATTAGGATTAGTTGGTTGGACATCGAAAACCAAGGCGATGAGTACTTGCTTCTTTTAGAGAAATCCGGGTTTCATATCTCGTGTGGGCGATTTAAGATTGGAAGAAAAGTTGAAATCCGTTCGGTCAATCTCTTTTCCCATTTGATCGAGTGCGAAAGGGCCATGAGGGAGCTTTTTAGGGTTTACCCGGAAAAGGGTTCAGTTTGGGCGCTATATGGGGATTGGAACGTCGGCGGAGAGGAGAGGAGGCGGCGCTATGACATTGTTGTTTTGCTCACAAGCTATAGTGATATGTACGGTGTGAGCACGGCGTATCTTGAGAAGGTGGGAGGGTACAAGAGTGTGTTTAAGAGGCGGGAGGTTGGTGCACTTGCTATTAGGTGTATTGAGAAAGAGGATGTTAGGATTTTCTCGCATCAGATTCCTGCGCGGAAGCTTTCGGGAACGGAAGGGTCGGATTTGCCGAGAGATTGCTGGGAGCTCGATCCCGCTTCACTTCCTGCAGAAATGCTCTCTATTACTTGGAGTAGGTAATGCTTGCTGCGACGATGTTGCACAGCATTGTAAAAATTCCATTTGAACCGACAATGCGGTTTTGCTTCGCTTCGCCAAACTTGGGAGGTTTTTGGCTCGCTTACCTATTTTCTGAAATTTGTTTCATCCTCTTGATTCCATTCTTATCCTAGGTCGCATTTCTAAATTTTAATGTTGTTCTGTTGCTCATGGCGAAGTATACGAATGCTGACCATAACTGATGAATGACTTAGCTCAACATAAAACCATTAGTTGTTTTGCAGTTTCAAACTTTCAATACATAGCACACTGATTCCAAAACATGCTCCAATTCTCACAAACTCTAGAACTGTTCGCTTTGTTCTCAGCTTATTTTTTATTCAGGTGTCTATTTTTTCTTGTCCATGTGTTGCTAACTAGAATTGTAAAGATTTGTAAATCTGCCACGGGGAATCATTTCTAGCTTCTGAGGTTACCTTTTAACAGGAATTGCCCGAAACCTTTTCATGATTCGACTTTATAGCAAAAGATGTAACTCTCTTCTGAAGTTTGCCAGTTGCATTTCTTCCTATTGTGTACTTTTCTTAATGTTCGACGCTGCTATTGTTATTTCAATAACAATTTGAATATGCCATGCATTCGGCGGCTTTCCATTATTGTGTCCAGAGTAAGCCGGAAAAGTGCTAACAAGAAGCCCATCATGGGACGACGCAAGATTACTTTCGACCCCTTAGTCTACAATCTTGTAGTTCTTAAGACTTCAAACCTACCAGTGTTACATCAACAGTCGGATAAGTGCACAAGGAATTTGTCCTTACCACTGTTGAAATGCCTAAATAGTAAAATACACTCTTCTTATTTGATTTTGCCTTGAGATCCAAAAATACTCTAGATGTATGAATTATTTGTTTTTATGAATGCCTGAATACTACTAATTAGAAATTCTCTACTAGTTTGTAATTTCTTAGCGCAAATAAGCTAAAAGTATTAAAGATGATCAAACATCAGTATCAAGTTATTCTTTTCATTGTTATGTTGTTGTGTGATTGAAGCACTTACTGGTGGAAGGGTGCCCTTTGAACTGTAACATACATTATCATGTTAAATGTAGTTTTTACAATATAGGGCATGTTTGTTTCACCGAAGGTGAAGTTCATATTGAAATAGACTTTCGGATGAATTGGAGTTCAGGTGAATCTCTTCCGCTGTTTGTCTTTAGAGCTGTGGAATTGAAGCTTCTCCAGTTTTGCTGTTTGTTTGGGATGATGTAAATGGTATAATAAAAGCTGAAATTCTCGGTCGTTAATCTTATATTATTTGTTCCTCACTCTTTCTTCCTGTTATTGACTCCGGTCTGAGGTGGACTGAAGTCAATCATGATATTTTAGAGAGTTTGAATTTATAGCATACTCTGGAATTTAGAATTGTGAGTTCAGATGTTTGCAGGTTTGGGTAGTGAATTGAGAAGATGATTGCTGAAGTGCCTACCCATGTGTGGGTGAATGTTGAACTTTCATCCTAAAGTAAATGGCATGTTTATCTCTGCTAAGTTTAAAATTAATTAGTATGTTCCCTCCAGTTTGGTTGGTGTTATTTGATTGATATCAAAACTCACTGTTTTTTGTATAACTGTTATTCCTTCTCATGAATCATTTGTATTGTTCACTTCCTGTTAATTTTATTCTCTTTCTAAGTTTCCTGCTGCCTTGTGTAACAAAGATTCAGATTAATTTGTTTTTTATGATTTTTATTTAAATTTTTACCTCCACTTGCTACTCCATTCAGGACAAGTCCGGACCCGAGCGAATTTTTTCGACAAATCTAAGAATTCGGAACGGGATTGAAACAGAAGCTTCATCAATCCGAATCCACTTACATCCCCACTTGTTTGCTTCTTTTTTGGGTGCGCACGTCGCGCCGTGTGCGCGCGCGTAAAGATGTATTTTAAGTTACAATAACACACCACCCTTTTTCCTCTTTTTTTAGCAAAAATGAACTCTTGAGGAGAAAGCACACTACTCATCTACCGAAGGGCAAAAGGAATAGTTAAGTGCAGAAACTCATGCATGCAGTGGGAAGCCCTACACTTATTTCGATTAAAGCATACTGCTAAGACACAAAAATTACTAACAAAAAAAAAAAGGAAACTGCAAAGTGTGTTACCAAATCCAATCTCAAGCTAAAACCAGTGTTATTTCTCCACCCATGTTGTGTGTCAAAAAGATCAGCGGTTTAAAGCAATTTTACTCATTCGATAGTAACATGGTCATGCCCTCAGGAAAAAGTCCTATCACATCTGAATTTTTCTATCCAAGGAAGTTCATGATCACCAGATGGAGCACCAGGTTGCAGAGGACGAAATCGGCGAAGGCGCGTTCCGGTGGTAGATCCTGCACAATCAGTTTCATACCGTCGTATGATTCGCGGTGAGGTTCTGAGAATTAAAGAGAGTTTTTGTTACTTACCTTAAATTCCTTGTTCTCTTTGTTGACTTGAATGCGGAGACAAACTGCACCAACAAGGTTAGTAATAGTAATTCGCGATAGAATCGCATAAAACGAGAATACAAAAAAGCAAGTGTAACTAGGTATTAGAAAAAGGGCAAAAGTGCATTGAAAAGCAAAAGCCTATAAGAATTGTTATTTTTTGCATGTGTATATATATATATATATATATATATATATATATATAGTTTTCAGTATCTCAGGGGAGCAAAGTGAAAATATCAATGATATTGTTAGGGGGGTTCTGATGCTCTAATGCAATTTAGCCAGGACAAAAGAAAAAGGAAAAACAGAAAGAATTCTATACCTGCTAGTACCGCCGTCCCTACACACGAAAGTACGCCAGAGAGGAAAGAGTTGAAAGGAAATGATCCAACTATTCCCATGTAAACCACCTGTTGCACCACGAAAGGGAAAATGAAGGGAAAATGAACACTGCGAAGACTAAATACACCAGCTTCGTAAAGGTAACTGTAGTCACAAATCAACACAAAGTTAAACTAGCCCCTTTGAAGCATATTTACTTGGTACAAGTTACAAAAACTAGTATAACCAACTAATAGAAGATAAGGAAACTTGAGAATGTGCTTAAGGTTAAAGTACACACCGAAGGCGAGTCAAATAAGACAATGGATCGATTCTGGTATGTTAAAGCATTTATTAAGAATGATTTAAGGGATCTAGTGGGTTAAATTGATCAATCTAATTTTAGGTGTACAAAATTAACTACTAATTATCCCCTTGTTATACACTAATAAACTCTGAGATTGCCAATATTGATGAGGCCGTCTTTGTACTATTCAAATTTAATTTCTTTTGAGTGCTGATGCATCCATTTCATCACTCTACATGAACCTTCTTCACTATTCCATATTTCTATCCCTGGAGGCGATGCGAAGCTTAACTATGTTGCTGTTATATCTCAAACAAGATCTGCAACCATTTCTACTGTTATCTAGTTTCTATGGCCAACATTTTGCTGGAAGCATTTAATAAAACAATAACAAAAGATGGTATATTGATTTTTAGGTTGTTACAAGTAATCGAGCCAGGAATAAAGCAAGAATGTGGATGCTGGGATATGAAAGCAGAATTACTAAAGTACTAAAATGGCATCATTTACAACAAGTCAGACTTTGACTGGATCAAAAAAAAGCGAGCACATGTTACACAACTTCATATTTCACTCGGATTCATTTGTACGATCTGCATAGAAAATCTTGCCTCAGCATTATCTCAATTCTTCATTGTGGTAGACCGATTAATTTAATCTCATCTATAAACAAACAGAACACCTATAGACTATACTGCTGAACTCGCAACCAAATTAGCAATCACTAGGCGAAGGTGATGGTTGTTATGTTAATGCAAGGAGTTGAAACCAGAAGCTAGTGCGAACATTTCTGCAGAGGGCTGGGGTGCCGTGGAATTTCTCCGACATTCCACCTGCCCGAATTCACCAAAAACCAATTTATTCTTTGAATTACTATTCTAGGAGAAGTTCTAATCCGTTCCGTTCGGATATTGATCGCGTCTTGCTTTGACATTCAGTGGACATTCGCGAACTATCGACTTTATACTTCTCATTTAAATATGGATACAGAAAAAGAACAAAATAAAGGAGAAAGGAATTTTGGAGCAAAATATTATCTAGTGAAAGATTTTACTGCCTAATGACAAGCAACAATCAAACCCTGTAACTGATTGAGATTAAGAAAGATTTCTAAATCATTAATCATCGCATATTGTACCGCCGAGACATCAATTCATAAAACAATCTATATGCAATTAAAAGAAGGAGACAGAATTATCAGTTGGTACCTGAATCAGCGCCATTGCAACAGAGAAAACCACATACAGATCAATAATCTGCCAAAATTCACACCAAAAAAAGAAGGGAGAGAAACCTCTGCTCAGATCTTCACATCTACTAATCAGCCAAATCGAATCCAACTAAATTGAGAGCCACATCTGAACCCACCTTCAGATTAGTCGGTGTGGCGGCGTACGCCTTGCGGAGAGACTGAATCAGGAGCTGAGCATCGCCCGTAGCCCTCGGCATCTTCTCACAGTACTACTATTCCGATCCCTAACATCACAAACGTCACAGGTAAACTAAACCCTCACAGATCCCCACCACAAACCCTAAAAATGGAACGATCTTGAAAAGAAATCGGTAGCATTACATAAAATCAGAGGGGTTTCTTGAAGCGATCGTGTGATTTAGGGTTTGAAATCGAAGAACGGGGAGTGGTATGTCGGATTTGGATCAGAAGGGGATCAGCTCAGGTCGACTCGAGCGGCGACAATTCGTGGATCAAAAAGAAGAGGAGAGATAGGAGATCGAAAGGAAAACCTAGAATTCGAGAGGAGGAGGAGGAGGAGGAGGAGGAGACGAACCTGAGAGAATGAGAGAGGAGGAGGGGGAGCTTCGTCGTATACGCGATCGCGAGTGTCGAGTGCAATTTGGGGGGGTTATGGTGCGGGAGAAAGGGGGCGGGGGGGGGGGGGGGGGGGGGTTTACGGGCGATTAAATAGGAGCGGTCCATCCGAACCGGTGGTTTCAAAACGAACCGAGCCGGTCACTATTCTGCGATGCAACCGGGTCGGATCTGAGGAGTTAAGCTCCTCCCACCCCGCCAACACCGAATCCGCCTCGCCTCTAACACTCTCCATACTTAACCAGATGCACGTGCGGCACGTGTCACTATTCTACGATGCAACCAAATCGGATTTGTGGAGTCATGCTCCTCCCGCCCCGCCAGCACTGAATTCGTCTCGCGATCCGGATGCATGTGCAGCACATACCACTATTCTACGATGCAATCAGGTCGGGTCGGGTCGGATCGGGTCGGATCAGATCCGGAGAGTCAAGCTCCTCCCGTCCCTCCAACACCGAATCCGTCTCGCCTCCAACACCGCCGTCCGTACGGCACGTGACACAGGAGCGTGTAGACACTGCAGTTCCGTACGGCACGTATTTTTTTTTTTTTTTTTTTTTTAGAGAGAGAGAGAAATATAGTATGCTATTCGCTTCGTTTATTTTAAAATAAATTTAGTTAGAAATATGAAACAATTAGGCTTTGAATTCGAAATATCGAATATCAATCATCAAGTCTTTGCCACTTGCCCTAGAAACGATTGATGATACTGTAGTTTTTTTTATGTGAAATATTATACAAAATATTTTCATGCTTGACATATGTGAATTTTAGTAAGTTCAATTGCATATAAGATCATTATTCAGTAAAAAAAATTTTAAAAAAATCTCACCTAATTTTTTTTATTGTTTTAGATATAGTGAATTTGTTTACGGCAGAGTATTTTATAAATTCGTACCCAACTATGACTTTACTTTTATTTGCATATATATAAACTTTTATAATAGAAATAAAATAAAAAAAAATTTTGATTATTTAAATTTTATGACTTTATTTTTATTAAATTGTGCAATATCTAATATTTGAATAATTTTTATGGCTATTACATATATCAAAACAATCTAAATAGCTAACTTTTTATAAAAAGACAATGGTTAGTCGGTTCTGCCAACTAAATTTTCTAAAATTTTTATCCAAATTAAAATTAAATATAATTAAATTTTTGTTATTTTAATTGAAATAAAAATTAAAAAATGATGTAAGTACTTAAAGCAATTATCTACTAAATCATATTTATTTTAGAAAGAACTACTATTTTTATAATTTAAATATTTATTCGAAAAGACTCGTATTCAGAAAGCCAAAAATAATAATAAATTAAAATCTGAGAAACAAAAAAATATCACATCACGCGCTACATAGCATGAGGACCAAGAGTGTAATAAAGGCCATTATTCATCTAAAATTGGCAGGCAGCACCCACACTCCAGAAACTTCACAAAGTGACCTCATCAAAGTCCAGAAAATTTGAAGTTTGAAAAAGCAGACTGGCTAATTAGTCAAACCAGCTATGCAGCAGAAAGCTGGCAAAAGGATGTACACCATTCAAGATTCATCTAAGCAATCAGCTGTTGCACACTTTTGTTATACAACTATCTCACATGACTTTTACCAGGTCAATAAAAAAAATAAAATATTAAGAAAAGGATTGTTTTAAGACTATGCATGCAATTTTGCAAATCTGCAGAGTGAGTGTGTATGATGCTAGAACCAAGGAAGAAATTAAAAAGAAAATCAAAATTTGAATCTGCAAATGATTCAGCATAGAACCAGTTTCTGTTTAACAAAGAAAGAACAAACAAACAAATTGCATGAATGAATTACTACGGAGTATCGATCTACAAGTAACCAACATATATCTATAAATATGTAAAACATAACATGATCCAATATACCTTTTCCCCGATTCGCTTCGACCTCGACTGTGCTTCAAAGAAGAAAAGCTTGCTCCAATTCAAGATGTCTTTCTTATGTAGAACCATTTCACTTTCGCCATTCCACGAATTCATTAGATAGTCGAAAAGAGAGTGTAAATGTTTAAGGGAATGTGAAGGAACCGCCGATCTGAGAATTTGATGACGGGGGATTGATCGCGACCCAGAGTAGCGAGATGGTGATGGCGATAAGCCCCGACCACACGAAGACGATGGTCGGAGTTCTCCCTCTTCGCCCCATAAGGCCTTTCGCAAAGGGATAGAGATGAGCCAGCACCCAGAAGCTGAAGAACACCCCGCCCAGCAGCTTGCTCCACTGCGGGATCACGCTGTATACCGTCCGGCTGAACCCGACAGCGATCGCGATCACGTTCACCATCATGATGGTGATGGGCGCAATCATCAGCGACGACCACTTCACGAGGTACAGATCGGCAAACTCGTCGTCCGCGTCGTCACCCGCTGATTTCGAGGTGAGGGTGAAGGAGATTTCGATCCCGGCAATCACCTTCAGCAGCCCTTGGATCACAGCGGCCAGGTGGGCACTTGTCCCTCCGATAAGCCAGAATTGCTCGTTTCTCCACCACTCTTCGAGATTGATTCCCGACCACTTGATTTCAAGAATCGCGAGCGCGCAGAGCGTCAAGGTGATGGTGAGGAGGTACGTGAGGAATGCGACGTTGAGGGTTTGGACGATGAACTGCCCCGAGAAGAGAGAGAGGGCCGGGAGGAAGCAGTAGACGATGAGGAAGATAGAGGTGAAGGGGTAGATACCAACGTTGAGGTACGCAATCCTTTGTAAAAACTTCATCCTAGGGCTTGCGACAAGGGCGTTGTTGCGGGAGAAGAAGATCTCGACAGAGCCCGTGGCCCACCGGAGCACCTGGTGGAGCCGGTCGGTGAGGTTGATCGGCGCAGTCCCTCGAAATGCATCGCGCTTGGTTACGCAATAAACAGACTTCCATCCCCTGTTGTGCATTCTGTAGCCCGTGACGACGTCCTCAGTCACGGATCCGTAGATCCACCCAACGCGATTACCCCACTCCGTCTTGTCCTCGTACCAGCACGAGATCACGCTGATGGCCTCCGCGACCGTCGACGCGTCTAGAAGGTCGCGGGGGATGGTGAGGGCACCAGGTGGCCTGCCGTTCTTGACCGCAGGATGGTCAGCGAGGGGCCGGCCCTGGAACTCCGCAATCGGGATCGAGTCAATCAAGAAGCTCGAGTTCCCGAACTTTTTCGGAAAAGTCGAAAGGTTCATCTCCTCCTCATCAAAGTCCCCCATTCGGAGCGCCCTCGTCTCCTCCGATGCGACGGCAGAAACATTTTTCCGCCGTCCAGGGAAGCAGCAGCTGCAGCAACCCGCGCTGTGTTCCTTCGCCCGGGGAGGGTCGAAGCCATAAAGAGCAATGCGGCGGAAGAGACAACCGGTCCCCACATACACTGGGCCTTGGAGGCCGTCGAGGGCGCGCATGTTGACGTCGAAGAAGACTGTATTGTTGTTGGCATAGCGGTCGGAGGGGTCGATGCCCTCGAACCGCTGGGGGAACTGGACGTAGCAAAGGCGGTCCCCGCCGCGGTCCATCATGAAGCACATGCCCTCGCGAAAGGCCTGGGAGTTGTACACGTAATGGTCGCAGTCAAGGTTGAGGATGAAAGGGCCGTTCGACATGATGGCAGAGGCGCGGACGAGCGCGTTCATTGCCCCTGCCTTCTTGTTGTGGTCGTAGCCAGGCCGCTTCTCACGAGAGACATAGACCAGCAACGGTAGGCGGATATCCACGTCGGTGAAGTCAAGGGGCCGGCCTTCGTCACCGTTGTTCCCGTACAAGGGCTCGTCGCTCGGCGGTTTCAGCATTACCTGCAATAATAAAAAACCAAATCTAAGAGATCATGCAAACACCATCTTTCTTTTAAATATAATCTTCTGTATTTGAGGCAAATTATATATTAGTGCTCACCAAGGTGAGCAAAATTATAAGGCGATTAAGAGCTTCTAGTACAAAATGGCGCACAATAATAGCATCGAGAAGAGCAACGAGAGGCAAAGAGATCACAAATCAAATACCATGAGACTAAACAGAAAAGGTTAACACTACATTATTTGACAAAAATATGCAATAGTAAAATGAACGCTTACGCGAATATCGAGAATAAACCGCTGCGTAGCCCTACCGATTAGCATAAATTTGTCACAGTTTGAAGTTTTATAGTAATCTAGCTATGAGTAGAATTGAATGATTTAGACAAAAAAAAATTAAACATTCAAAGGAGGAATAATATATACTGAGATGTATACCTGAATGACTCCGGCATGGTCACCGCGACCATGCTCAGAGGCCGGGTTAATCCAAGTCCCGGGCCAATGTGTACCATCCGCCATCCATGTAGCTTTCGGGATCTTCACCTGTTCGACGGGATCATCACCCGCCATCTCCCTCTGCCTCTTCATGGCCTTGATCTCCTCGCGAGCGTGGTATGCGTCCGACCTCCTGCGGATCGAATCGGGCAACCCGTTTATCCGAACCTTGAACTCGTCGTACTCTCTCTTCACCCGTCTACGATCCTTCACAAAATCCGATTTAACCTTATTCTTATACGGATCTTTCTTCAAATTAAAGTAGCTCTCAGGGTTTCGCGGCTCAATATCATGCTTGCGACAAAACGGGACCCACAAATTAGCGAAGCTTGCAGCCTCAGCCATGGCCTCGAAAGTAAGAAGGGCCCCACCATCGTCCGAAACATAGCAAGAGAGCTTCTCGACGGGGTAATCGGCCGCGAGAATTGAGAGAATGGTGTTTGACGTTACGAGAGGGGGTTCTTTTTCCGGGTCGGCGGTAGAGACGAAGATGTCGAGGCCCGGTAGATCCGATTTTCCAGTGGGGTTGTTGGGAGTGGGTGTTTCGAATTTTTCTTTTAGGACGGCAAGGTCGGTGGCGCGGTTCACAGGGCAAAGCTTCGGGAGCTGATCCAAAAGCCAGGAGAAGGCAAACCATAGTTCGCAGACGACGGACATTCCCCACAGCCACATGGCGTCCTCGTTCTTGTGCTTCACTCTCCATGTAAGGAAGAGGGCGAGGGCAATCATGCGAATGACGATAAGAAGCCTGAAGAAATAATGCAACGAAGTAAACAGATAATCGACTTACATAATTTTAAAACATACTACATTACATTACCTATCGTATACATTGTGTATCACACTCCCTGAAGCAACAAAAATAAACGGGAAATTTGAAGAAACAAATTTAGAAGTGCCAAGTGGTGAAACTATTCAAAACTTGTCGAAACAATGGCTCCCAAAAAAGAAGGATCTACCTGTCATTTTTAATAGCACGAATGCATGTGTTAAAATTCGATAACAAGCAACCACAGATATAACTGAAACAGCAGTTACTGCACCCATTTTGCACATACAACTACTCTAATTAAGAAATTGATCCACTTGGCCCTGTTCATTTATAGAGATCTCAGTAGGAGATAGAAACACAAAGAAAATTTTATAGCGAGATCGAACAAAGATGCATTAGTCATAACATTGTAGTAGTAAAAGAGATATACCTATATGGGCTCAGAATGGCCGCCGGGATCTTCAGCTTGCGGGTGAGCGGCCTCCAAGGCTTACTTGCCAACTCTGACGGCTGCCCATCTCCTCCGTTCCCGTCATCCCCTCCATTCTCCTTGGGCCATATCGCATTCCCATACCCGTAAGTGCCCTTCGTCTCAAACAGCCACCTGTTATGATCCCAATCCCCCGTCTGGCTCCGGCTCATCATCTTCTGCGACCTCATTATCGACAGCCTCCTCTCCATCCTCGAAACACCGGCGGGCGGCGGGGGCAACGAGAGGGGCGGCCGCGCCCCTGCGCTACTATCATTTATCATGTCCTCCAACTCTGTGGTCTTGTACGGCTCCTTGCACCCTGGGCAAATCCCGCCCGTCTTAACAGCATCGCCAAAGCACTCAGCGCAGATCTTAAAGTCGCACTCGCAGGGGAGTATATCGACCCCTCGCTCGTCGCTCATCACTTTGGAATCGCAGCCCTGGATCGAGCAAGAGGAGCCCTTGGCCCCCGCCATTTGCGGGTGGCTAGCCTCCGACTCAATCACTTTGTCCATCAAATGGGCGCGAGTTACACTATTAAAACCGCCGGTGAAGAGCGAATTGGATACATATTGTTCTTCGACTTTGGCGGAGATCGACGGGTCGATCGAGACCTCCATCGGCTGGTTATCAGGAGTGGCAGGAATATGGACATGGTAGTTCGTAAACTCCTGGGAGAACTCCCCGCTTCCGATTTCGCTATCGAGATCGTCACGGGAGTAGCTCACGTAGCGACCGGAATGGGTCCTGCGGGCGAATTTGACGGTGGGGGCCGGAGGGGCCGCAGCGGGGCGCCCGCCGCCCCCCTGAAGCGGATCCGCAGCCGATGCGGCCGCGCGGGCCGATCGGCTACTTCGAAGGGCGCTGTTCGAGGACATGGTGCTACTCTTTTTATCTACTATCCAACCTCCCTAGATCTATAACACCTAAATTACACAACAAAGCAAAGATTCAAAGTAAGCAAAATTTAAAATTGAGCACTCTTTGCAAGAGATCCGAACTTGCTCGGATCAAAGAGCCAAAAAGAACAAATAATTACCTCAAAAATCGAATCTTTTCAAGCACTACACAAAGAGAACCGAAGAACACAACACCGAACAACGGATCGGCGGAGCTAGGGTTTTATAATCACAGCACCCAATTCAAGCGGAAAATTAAAATAGCGGATTCGTACCATCACACGACCGATTCAACTCCACCGATCTCTTCCTCTTCCACTACTACTGCTTCTTCTTGTTGACGTCGATCTCTTACTTAAAGGAAGAAGCGTTCAAACGCGGAGTAGAGGGGGATCCAAATGGATTTGGTGAGGTGGGGAGAGGGGATGGGACTAAGTCCAAGTCCCAGGACGAGTAGAATAGTCCAAGATCGGCGAATAGTTTATTGGAGAAAAACTAGTACAAGTAAATGGGAACCGAAGATGCTAGGGTTTCTTAAACCAAAGTAAATAAAACAAAAAAGAGAGAAATGCGGAGGAAGAAGAAGAAGAAGAAGAAGAGGATGAGCTCGACAATGGCGATGGCGATGGCGATGGCGATGGCGATGTTGGGATCGAAGGGTGCGGAGCTTCGGAGATGCTTCTAGGGTTAGGGTTAGGGTTTGCTTGGGGACGATGATGGAGAGAGAGAGAGAGAGAGAGAGAGAGAGAGAGAGCTTAAAAAGGAGTATTTTTGCTGTGGCTAATGGCGCCGGTGTCTCTCCGCATTCCTTTTATGAAAAAAAATTGCAAAAAGAACCTCCCTCTTAAATTTATTTACTAAAATTGATTCTTGCAATAGAGAATACCGTCATTTCTCTTGGGCTATGTTTCCTTCAGTTAATACTCGAGAGGTTTATTTTAGAAATAGATATATATTTAAAAATAAATAGAAATAAAATTAAATTTATGTTGGGATAAAAATTGTGTTATTTTTGGAATAAACAAAATATTGTTTGAATAATTAGATAGAAATTGTAAGAATAAAATTAATTATAATTTTAAAATAATAATATTTTATTTAATTAATTAATATAAAATTAATAATTAAATAATAATTTGATTAATTTAATTAATTATTGTTAAATAACTTTAAATATTAATTGATAAAATAATTTAATAATTTAATAAACACAAATAAAATAAATAAATAATTAATTAATTAATTAATTAGTTAATCAAATAATAAGATTAGTCAAACTATTAAATTAATTAAAAAATTAACATAATAATTAAAATTAAATTTATTTTAATTAAACTTATTTTTAAGTGAGAATAAGCTTGTTTTAGAAAAAAAAAATTAGAACAATAATTTCAACTTTATACCAGTTTATTCCATAATGACGAGAACTACCGTTCTCATCCAAACCAAACGCATTTGAGGTTGGAACAAAATCTTATTCCGGGCTTTGTTTCCGAAACAAATGCTTTCTTAAAAATTTTCTTTGAGTTTTAGAGTCACGCCTCATAGTCTCATGGTGGCACCCAAGCGGAGCTATGCCTATGCCATGACTGCCCAATCAGCAACCAATCCAGCACGGTGAGTATGATGTCGCAAATGTCTAACTCCGGCCTTACAAAGTATGTGCGAATAAGCACAAACTATAAGCAAAAGTTCCGATCATCACATCTAAAAAACTAAATAGTATCATTGACTTTTAGATCGGAGTATAATATTTCATAGCGTCAATGTCGTGTATATCATGTAAGCAATATCATATATAATGAAATAGTTTATCATACACTAATTATCATCATATTTCAAATATGAAATCTCATAATTTCACTCTTAATTTAATAAGTTTATAAATTTTCTATTTATATCTCAATATATGACACTAATGTCATATTGTTCAAATGTATATGATTATATGCATAACATGTTCCAATCATTTTTTAACATGTAAAGATATTCTGTACTCATATCAACTATCCGATCCCTTCTTATAGTATCCATGTACATGCAATGTTTATCTCTACTATATAGAGTATAATTTTTCTACACGCAAAGAGATTCAAATGTATAATTAAAAATCATAATAAATCTAATGATACATATTTAACATAACAATTATGCTCTAAAAGTCTAAGAAAGATATAGAGAGTTCACTCATTTCACTGATATCAAACTCACAGAATAATAGCCAAGATCCAAACCAAGTTGCCCACAAGCTCTCTTATATTCTAGGACAATTTTCCAGAGGATCAAAATCGATACTAAATTATAATTATAATTTAGCATATTATAATTATAATATGCTATATTATTGGTAAAAAAAAGTGCAATTTACTCTTTAGAATTTAGTCCAAAATTTAAATATTTTTTTTTTAAATTTTTGATAATAAATAATGAGAATTATAGTATATATATATATATATATATATATATATATATATATATATATATATATATATATATATATATATATATGAGTAAAATTTATGTATTTTTAAAAATACAAGGTTAATTATATTTCTGACTTTTTTATTATTAAATTTGTATTGAAATTTATGTTATTGTATTTTTATTTTTTCTCTTTTTAGTTTTTTTTTCTCTTTAATTGACTTTATAATCACATAAATTTTAATACAAATTCAATATATATATATATATATATATATATATATATATATATATATAATTATCTAATAATTTCGCTAGAGTTCCCGCATGGTCTTTGTACTTATTTTTCCCACCAAAATTTTGACAGGTACTATTTAATAAAATTCAATTTTGTTAGGGGGTTTATTGCAAAAAAGAGAGAGATTGGCGGAGAAGAAAAAGGAATCCAAGGGGAGATGTGTCGAAATCCACTGCATATTCCACAACAGCAAACACCATTTTTTGTGGGCCCCACGGCAGCGAGGACGAATAGAATGTTGACACGTCATCAGATTTGAAACTTTTGCCCCTCGAATTCGTAAGTTGATAAAAAAAGCCCACACCATAAATTTTTTGTGGGCCCACGACAGCTGGGACGAATAGAATGTTGACACGTCACAAGACATGACATTTTTGCCCTTAAAGTTGCGTCGAATTACGGAATTGGTAAACCCGGAAAAAGCGCTACCAAAAAGGATAAAGAAAGTGATATGCTTTTTCCCTTTTTTTTTTTTTTTTTTTTTTTTTAAACCTTTTTCATTATTTCTATATATATATATATATTTTTTTTTTACTGTGTAAAGATGAAAGAGCCCCACTCCAACGGTCCTCCAACGGCTCTATTTTTGGGACCACATTTTTGAAAAAAAATAAATAAAAAAACCTCCCAACAAAGCCTCCTATGATGTAAACGGGCGGATCCGGATCGACAGCGATCCACCTTTTACTTTATTTTTTATTAGATGAGGTCGAATTCGGAGTTGTTAATTTTATTTTTATTTTTGATTATTATTTACCATTATATTATGCGCTAATTAGGACGAAAATAATTTTTGACTATTTATGATGAATCTGAGACAGATCGAAGAAAGAAAAAAAATCTTTCCCCTTCTGCTCAATTAAAATGGCGGATTCGTGACTGATTATATTTTTTTATATTTTTTTAGGCTAAATTATAGAAAATTTTACTGTAATATTTTATTTTTTTATTTTTTCTTCTTGTCTTTTAAAAACCTACATTTTTTTAGGGGGCAACGGTATTAACGGATGAGATAAATTGACGAAAATATCCTTATCTTATATTGGAAAGAAAATGAATTTTAACTTATTTTTCATCATTTTTTAAGCATATTTTAGGTATATCTAATAATATTTTTTAAAAAATTGACGGCTCACTTACGGAATGGTGACGGCGGAGGTAAATATATATTTCGATAATTACGAGGGGGTAAAATATAGATTTTTAAAAAATAAGAGGGTAAAATGAAAAAATAAAATATTACAAAAATATTTTTTGTAATTTAGTTTTTTTTTTATTCCTACTTATCTATCCCATTTGGAATGAATCGGAACGAAAGCTCCGCGGATTCATTTGCATCTCTATTAACGAGAGCTTCTCATTCACTCTTAGATATTAATTTTATCTTTATTTTAAAATTATATTTTTTTATAGTTAAAAAAATTTAAAAATTCAGTAAGAAATTTTAACGAAGTCTATTATATATTATTTTTTTTCTATTTAAAAATTATAATTTTTTATTTAGAATTTATTTTTTTAAAAAAAAAAAATAGTAGTAAAAATCACAAAAATTTGAATGGATGTAAATTTTTTTTTGGATGGAATGAATACTGACGCATAGTAATAAATGCGTAGTTGAAAAACTCTCCTCTAAAATTTTATCTGATCAAAATATAAAAAATAAGATAAATTTTAATTTATTCTATGTGGTTTAGTATATTTTTACATTATTATTTTGTGGTTTAAAATTTATATTTGTTAACTTAAAAAAAAAATAGAATAATTATAAATTTGTTACTATTTTTCATACACATAGTGTCACGCCCCGAGTCCGCCAATTTGTACGGTTCGGGCACGCCAACAGACCCGCCAATCAGGTAAAACCTTTTTCTACCTGAAAGGAACGGTAACATCCATAATAACACAACAAGTGTATGCGGAAGCTCAATATCAGAGTACTAAAAATCACTACAAATTTAAATTTTTGCAACAACTAAAGCGGAAATGGAAGCATGCAAGAGTGAACCATAAATTAAATTTATTACACTTTACATCTCTGAACTTGCAAATAAAATTATTACAATTCCTTTACATAAATTCCTCACCATACAATGTTCACTCAAGAAATATATAAAAGGGATACCTCTGCTAGACCCTCTAGGTCTCTATGCTGCTGGGCCCTTGCCCCTGTCGTATGCCTCGCCGTCTGCATCTGAACCGTCTCGATCGCTGCATCCACACCCGAACCTGTGGGGGGTCACCCAAGGGGTGTGAGAACTCCGACAGAGTTCCCAGTGGGTTCAACCACCGAGAAAAAGTGTCCTACACCACTTGGTCCAATGGAAGCAATAATAATAGAGTGCTAGGAAACTAAAATCCTCAATATCAAAATGCTGCTATGCAATATAATATATCACTGCACTATACTATCTGTGTCTAATCATCAACCATCACTACTCTGTCTAGCCACACTAGGCTGCTAAGCACCAACTCGGCCACTATGCCGCTGTATACAGAGTCAAACTAACCCGGCCACCTTGGCCACTCTAATTTCTCTTTATTCTTTAAATTCTGGTGCTTTAGTTCAAGTTAACCCTCAGAAATTCTTATCCAACGGGCCCCAGCCCGGTAGTCCTGCTACCATAAGATAAGATTTCTAAGGTTGCCGATAGCACCCGCAAGTGCTACCCCGCCCAACGGGGAACTTGTCCTACGGGTCACTGCCCGGGAGAGGGACACTGCCCTTGGCTCCGACAAGGCTACTTTTTACCCCCGAAGGTACGCTCGTTTTATCTTTATGTTTTCTTTCTTTTCTTTTCTTTTTCTTTCTCTTTTTACTTTAGTTCTTAGCCTCTTTGCCTTTGAACACTTGCTTTTCTTTCTTATTCGAGCTTATAGCTCCCTCTTTGCCGCTAGCAAATCTCTTTATCTTTCCCTTGAGCATTTAGCTCTTTGCTTTCACTTTAAGCCTTTCGAAAGTAGCTCGTCCGACGGGTCACTGCCCAGGGAGTCCTGCTCCACTTGACGAGTCTCAAATTCGAAGGCGCCATTTACATTCTCTTTATGCTTTTTAGCCACTTTTAGCTTGCTTTTAACTTTGCCTTTTTACAACAATTTATCTCTTATCCTAGGTCTTGCCATCAGGATAATTAGAGAGTCTCCTGGACTCTTAAACATTTCACCTTTATTTCTTTAACTCAAATTGAAGTTAAAGTTATTATCCATTTGCCCATACACCCTATGACCCACACTAGGGTTATATTATTTAGCTCTTTGACTTGTGATTACACAAACTTTTCCTTAGAGTTTGACTCTAAGTTGATCACTTTGCTATCAGTTTAATTCTTTAACTTTGTGGCCACATACTCTTTTCTTTGCCGAACTTGGAGTTACATTATCTCTATTTACCTGTTGCACTTTGCATTTAGAGTTATCTTGACTCTAATCCATTTTCTGTGAGTATAAACTCCACTAATTCACTTAGGTTCTCTTACCTAAGTTTCGTATCATGTTTAACCTAGAGTTCCTTGACTCTATGTTAACTAGTCTATTCTCGACCCACTAACTTACCTTAGGTTTCCTTTACCTAAGTCTTATATCATGCTCATCCTAGAGTCCTTGACTCTATGTTGATCACTCTATCCAATGTCCTTAGGTTATCTCCTAAGATAATGCCACTCATTAAATCCTAGGATACACTCCTAAGTTTGATGCCACTCATTAACCCTGAGTCTAGGTTTTCTCCTAGTCTTACTACCAGCATGTCCTTTTCCTTATGCTTTCACATGATTCCTAGGGTATACCCTAACATGCTCACCAATAACAAATAATTGATTCCCCTTTTTACGCATGCAATTATTTCCATTTCAGTCATCACTAAAGTTTAACATCTACGCAGGCAATCATTATCATATTTAGCAATTCAGAAAAATTCACTTTTCTATCTGCATCCTTCTACACATGCAAGTTTATCTCTTATTCTAATAATTAGAAAAGTTTACTTCTCTTCTATATCCATCTACACATGCAAAATTCAATCATAATTACCCAACGCCTCTAACAGGCTACTATCATGCTTCAAGATCAAAAGCAGAGGAAAAAGTGGAGAGTCACCCATTTTCGGTAGAATCCCCCACCTCGGTGTATTCTTTTGGTCCTTGGAAGAGACAATTTCAACTCCTTGAATCCATGAGACTTCCCTACATTGTAAGGAAAGCAAAAGATAAAGCAATTGCTTTTACATGACTCACTAAAATTCATAAGGCGGTAAAACTAACCCCTTTTTGACAACTTAAAGGGAAAAATCACTATTTGGTCATTTTCCCCCACCAAAAGGCTAATTTTTGATTGGTTCGTAGAAATGAGAGGAGAATAATCCTCCCATGGCATGTTGCCAAAAAGAAACTTGCTCAACTCGATTCGGGGTCAAAATGCTCTCAAAAATTTGAGAAAAGCTCAATTTTTGAGAAGAGAATAATATTTGGTCATTTTCCCCCACCAAAAGGCTAATTTTTGATCGGCTCATAAAAATGAGAGGAGAATAGTCATCCCATGGCGTATTGCCAAAAAGAAACTTGCTCAACTCAATTCGGGGTCAAAACGCTCTAAAAATTCGAGAAAAGCTCAATTTGAGCAATTCTCCCAATAACCGATTTTATATTGGCAAAATCAAGAATTCACATCCAAAAATTGGAGAGAACTCAATTTGAGAAATTCCCCCAATTAATGATTTTTGCTCATTGGCAAAACGAAGAAATTTTCATCATTTCCTTATTCTTCAAAATTTGAGAGAAGTTCACATTGAGCAAATTCCATCAATCATTGATTTTGCTCCTCGAAGAAAAGAAAAGAAGAAATTAAATTCTTCTTTCTTCTTTTTCTTTTCTTTCTTTTTTTTTTTTTTTTTTTTTTTTTTTTTCTTTTCTTCTCCTCCTTTTCTTCTTTCTTTTTTTTTTTTGTAAGGACTGCTGCCAGCAGTCCTGCTGCTGGCAGCAGCAAGCTACGGGCAGCTTGCAGCTGGCTGCAGCAGCCAGCAGCCAGCAGGCTGCTGCTGCCTTGTGCAGCAGCAGCAGGACCAGCAGCTGCCCCCAAGGCAGCTGCTCAAGCAGCTGCCAGGGCAGCTGCACAATGCAGTTGCGCAAGCAGCTGCTGCTGCTCACAGCAGCAGCAGCAGCAGCAGGTGCAGCAAGGCTTGCTGCTGCTCGCAGCAGCTGCAGCTAGTGCAAGCTGCTGCTGGCAGCAGCAAGGCTGCAGCCTCCCTTCTCCTTTTTTTTTTTTTTGTTTTTTCTTCTTGTTCCTGCGCAAGAAGGAGGAGAAAGAGGGAGAGAAGAGTACCTTTTAAAACCATAGAGAGGGAGAGGAAAGAAATTGACCTTCTTTTCCATCTTCTCCTTCTCCTCTTGTTCTTCTTCTTTCTTCTTCTTCTCTTTTTCTTCTTCTTCTTCCTCTTCTTCTTCTTCTTCTTCTTTTCCTTCCTTCGTTTCCTGCTTTCTTCTTCAGCAGAGAGAGAAGAGAGTGGGGTATTCAAAGAGGAAGAAGAGGCTTTAATGCTCTGCAGGTGGTGGTTGGAGAGGGAGTGTGAATTTACACATTTGCCCCAACTTACAAAAAAATCCCAAAACTGCCCTTTTTCCTGCAGTGAGCAATTTCGGATAGCCCTCTTTCACCACGTTTTCCCGTCAACTGAGAAATCAAAATTGTAATTTTTCTTCGCCCCTTTAATCTACAAATTTTTCTTAAACTTCCCACGATTTTGTTTAAATTTTTGAACTACTCTAAGCCCTCGAAAGAGAGCTCCGAAAATGCTTCGCGATTACTTGGCTGTCAAAACTGCAGTTTCAGCATTCACGAAGCATTTTTCTTCGCTTCGTTCTCCAATTTTTCCTTAATAACTTACCTAGGTTTTTCACCCCTTTCAATAAGAAAACTTTTGTGAGACACCCCACGATTTCTTTTAAATTTTTGGGGCACTCAAAGCCTCCGAAACAGGGCTCCGAAAACGCTTCGCGATAAACTTGCACTGTCAAAACTGCAGTTTCAGAATTCACGAAGCATTTTTCTTCGCTTCGTTCTCCGATTTTTCCTTAATCGCTCACCTAGGTTTTTCACCCCTTTTAATAAGAAAACTTTTGTGAGACACCCCACGATTTCTTTTAAATTTTTGGGGCACTCTAAGTCTCCGAAACAGGGCTCCGAAAATGCTTCGTGATCACAAATTTCAGAAAATTTCAGAATTTGCTAAGTCCTCGGGTTCAAGTCACTTTTCGACCCGATGCCCTTCGCGTCAGCCCGAAACGCACCGAACTCGACTGTAATCATATTTAAAACACGTTACAAGTCTTCTCGCCGAATTTTGCCATTTTGCGGACTCCGCGAACACAAGTCCCAATTTTGCAACTTGAGGCTTCGTTTCTCAACCACAACTCACTTTTCGACTCAACGGCTTTTGCGTTGATTCGAAACGCTTCAAACCCACTTGTAATCATATTTGAAATGTGTTACAAGTATTTTTGCTGGATTTCGCCCTTTTCGCGGAAATCGCCAAACAAGGACCTAAGATTCACAATTGAAGCTTCAAATTCTCAACTCCAACTCACTTTTCGACTCGATGACTTTTGCATCGATTTGAAATGCTTCCAACTCACTTGTAATTACATTTGAAATGTGTTACAAGTATTTTTGCTGAGTTTGGCCATTTCTGGGTCACCAAAAGCCTCGCTGTATCAAAAATCGCTGGCGGACCCCGTTCTCGCAATCCGGGTGTCCGATCGACGCGGAATTTTTACTGTGGCCTTAAAACAATATTACGGAGCTCCCAGAATTTTCTCAGAATTTTCTGACTCTATGAATTTTCTGCTAAAAATCTGGGCCCCCTTTTTCAATTAAAATTCTAAATCCCGCATTTTTAATCCGATTTCGGCCCAATTCGCTTCCACATCATCCTCACTTCTCTAACTTTCATAAAAATAGTATTTCATACCATTTTTATTTAGATTTATTATATGTGCCGAAAATCCGGTACATTACATTCTACCCCCCTTAAAATAGTTTCGTCCTCGAAACTTGAGTCACACTTCGACTCAAATCTGATCGAGAGGGAGGAATCTTACCCCCAATGTTGGGCCTACTATACATCGTTACTAGGCATCATACTGCCACAAATGACCCAGCCTTTATTTGCGAAAATTTTTCACTTTAATTCCGCCATCATTCTTTCACAACGAGGTTGCATCTGCAACCACTTACACTTACCGCATTTTTCCGGTCGCTCCGCTGCCTAATGTGGAGGGCGAAGGCCAATCCACAAGTCCTCTGCTATCATGCACGCCGCTAGTGCTCTAAGTCCACGGGTTATCAGCTAACCCGATATATCGGATTACTAATAGGTTCACAAACCACGGTCCAACAGGGGCCTATAGCCCAAAACTAGTCCACAGACCCAATCGTCAAACGGGTAGATCCACACTTAGGATTACTACACCAACACTCCCACTAGGAGCTACAATACCTCAATCATCACTAGCACTACGGCCTGATCACATCACACACTCTCAGTGTACTAACAGCCTCAAGGCTCACACGTGGCATTTCACGTTCCCGGGTCATCGCTCGGACTACCGCCTCGACCAAATCTCTATCATGCCCCGCCCTCAGGTCTCGGGCCGCTGTCTCTCACAGCCGACTGCGCCTGCCCACTGGGCTACAGGCCCACAGTCCACAAACATGGTCCAGGCACGGATCGTCCCCAAGCGAACCCGCTGATCGTCGCCACGCGACCACTACGCTCACTGAGCAAAACCCACAACTAGTCGTCAATCTATGACCCAACAATCTATCAACTCTGGCCACACTGAGCAAAGGCTAATGCGCCAACTAATCAGCTCTCTCGGCTAAGCGATACTTGTGCTCCATGAGCACCAAAATAGTTGGGCGTCCAACGCCCCTACGCTAACTCGCAAAAATCCAGTGTTAAGCAACTTGCTTATATACGCGTATGACCCTTGTACACCTCTCCCAACTAGGTTGAGGCATCACAACGACTGTTCACCAACTCTGGTGATTAACTCGCAAATCCTGCGGTGGCAATCCCTGCCATTATACCGATCCATTAGAACGGCGCCTCAAAACTCTCGCTCTTTCGAGAGGTTCCCGCATCTTGAAGCCTACTCTGGGCCTCACTAACTCCGCTATGCGGCAATCTAGCCAAATCAACACGCCATACGGTCACTACCGTCATCAGGGCGAACTCACGCCGCCCGGCTCGTAAATCCTTCTTGCCCTAATCCTTAGGGCACAATAACTTGGTTCTCGCAATATAGCGATCACCAACACTCTGTGAATCGGTCTCTCGCTGGACCTCTTTATCCACACTTTGCCAGCAACCTAGCCGACACAAGCTTATAATGCCTCTTGCTGAAGGTGCAGGGTGCGCCGACAAAAGCTCGGCGGCCACTGCCACTCGCTCTACTGTTGCCCCTACGTGCGGCAACGCCGTATGCTTATGCGTCATTTATGCAGCCTCAGCTTGCTGCGCTATCAGCCACTGAGACCTATCAATCTGCTCCGACTGTCGCCTTGACACCACCCTTAGGCGTTGGAATCAGCTTTCCTGTCGACGGAAATCTCCGCTGACGGCACGAAGCTTGACCTGCCGCTGGATCACACCAACAAGTGCGGTCACCTGTTATCGCAGCTCGTGTACCTTGTTTGACCTAGAGCCCTCTCGTGACTCGAGTCAAAATAGGTGCGTCTCCCTATGTGGTGTCATCGCTAATATGCACACCACAACGAAACGATTAGCCCAAATTTAGCCATTTGAGCAACGCGCAATCTATATACCGACAGAAAAGCTCGTCGACCCAATCATGCGAAAGTATAAGAGGGTACTCCTTTTCATCTCCAACATTACGTTGTCGGCCGCCAACGTAATAGTCCGAAGAATGAAAGCTCATTTCCCTCGATCAGTCCCAACATCCTTCGTGGGAACAATAGTAACCAATCAATTACTTTCGCCCAAAAATCCACGCACTCTCTCGTGCCTAAACCCTAGAGTCTCCCTAAGGTTTGCTAACCACCTAGGACTATTCCTAGGCTCTGATACCACTCTAATCTGTCACGCCCCGAGTCCGCCAATTTGTACGGTTCGGGCACGCCAACAGACCCGCCAATCAGGTAAAACCTTTTTCTACCTGAAAGGAACGGTAACATCCATAATAACACAACAAGTGTATGCGGAAGCTCAATATCAGAGTACTAAAAATCACTACAAATTTAAATTTTTGCAACAACTAAAGCGGAAATGGAAGCATGCAAGAGTGAACCATAACTTAAATTTATTACACTTTACATCTCTGAACTTGCAAATAAATTTATTACAATTCCGTTACATAAATTCCTCACCATACAATGTTCACTCAAGAAATATATAAAAGGGATACCTCTGCTAGACCCTCTAGGTCTCTATGCTGCTGGGCCCTTGCCCCTGTCGTATGCCTCGCCGTCTGCATCTGAACCGTCACGATCGCTGCATCCACACCCGAACCTGTGGGGGGGGGTCACCCAAGGGGTGTGAGAACTCCGACAGAGTTCCCAGTGGGTTCAACCACCGAGAAAAAGTGTCCTACACCACTTGGTCCAATGGAAGCAATAACAATAGAGTGCTAGGAAACTAAAATCCTCAACATCAAAATGCTGCTATGCAATATAATATATCACTGCACTATACTATCTGTGTCTAATCATCAACCATCACTACTCTGTCTAGCCACACTAGGCTGCTAAGCACCAACTCGGCCACTATGCCGCTGTATACAGAGTCAAACTATCCCGGCCACCTTGGCCACTCTAATTTCTCTTTATTCTTTAAATTCTGGTGCTTTAGTTCAAGTTAACCCTCAGAAATTCTTATCCAACGGGCCCCAGCCCGGTAGTCCTGCTACCATAAGATAAGATTTCTAAGGTTGCCGATAGCACCCGCAAGTGCTACCCCGCCCAACGGGAACTTGTCCTACGGGTCACTGCCCGGAGAGGGACACTGCCTTGGCTCCGACAAGGCTTTTTTACCCCCGAAGGTACGCTCGTTTTATCTTTATTTTCTTTCTTTTCTTTTCTTTTTCTTTCTCTTTTACTTTAGTTCTTAGCCTCTTTGCCTTTGAACACTTGCTTTTCTTTCTTATTCGAGCTTATAGCTCCCTCTTTGCCGCTAGCAAATCTCTTTATCTTTCCCTTGAGCATTTAGCTCTTTGCTTTCACTTTAAGCCTTTCGAAAGTAGCTCGTCCGACGGGTCACTGCCCAGGGAGTCCTGCTCCACTTGACGAGTCTCAAATTCGAAGGCGCCATTTACATTCTCTTTATGCTTTTTAGCCACTTTTAGCTTGCTTTTAACTTTGCCTTTTTACAACAATTTATCTCTTATCCTAGGTCTTGCCATCAGGATAATTAGAGAGTCTCCTGGACTCTTAAACATTTCACCTTTATTTCTTTAACTCAAATTGAAGTTAAAGTTATTATCCATTTGCCCATACACCCTATGACCCACTCTAGGGTTATATTATTTAGCTCTTTGACTTTGTGATTACACAAACTTTTCCTTAGAGTTTGACTCTAAGTTGATCACTTTGCTATCAGTTTAATTCTTTACTTTGTGGCCACATACTCTTTTCTTGCCGAACTTGGAGTTACATTATCTCTATTTACCTGTTGCACTTTGCATTTAGAGTTATCTTGACTCTAATCCATTTTCTGTGAGTATAAACTCCACTAATTCACCTTAGGTTCTCTTACCTAAGTTTCGTATCATGTTTAACCTAGAGTTCCTTGACTCTATGTTAACTAGTCTATTCTCGACCCACTAACTTACCTTAGGTTTCCTTTACCTAAGTCTTATATCATGCTCATCCTAGAGTCCTTGACTCTATGTTGATCACTCTATCCAATGTCCTTAGGTTATCTCCTAAGATAATGCCACTCATTAAATCCTAGGATACACTCCTAAGTTTGATGCCACTCATTAACCCTGAGTCTAGGTTTTCTCCTAGTCTTACTACCACATGTCCTTTTCCTTATGCTTTCACATGATTCCTAGGGCTATACCCTAACATGCTCACCATAACAAATAATTGATTCCCCTTTTACGCATGCAATTATTTCCATTTCATCATCAATAAAGTTTAACATCTACGCAGGCAATTCATCATCCATATTTAGCAATTCAGAAAAATTCACTTTTCTATCTGCATCCTTCTACACATGCAAGTTTATCTCTTATTCTAATAATTAGAAAAGTTTACTTCTCTTCTATATCCATCTACACATGCAAAATCAATCATAATTACCCAACGCCTCTAACAGGCTACTATCATGCTTCAGATCGAAAAGCAGAGGAAAAGTGGAGAAGTCACCCAATTTTCGGTAGAATCCCCCACCTCGGTGTATTCTTTTGGTCCTTGGAAGAGACAATTTCAACTCCTTGAATCCATGAGACTTCCCTACATTGTAAGGAAAGCAAAAGATAAAGCAATTGCTTTTACGTGACTCACTAAAATTCATAAGGCGGTAAAACTAACCCCTTTTTGACAACTTAAAGGGAAAAATCACTATTTGGTCATTTTCCCCCACCAAAAGGCTAATTTTTGACTGGTTCGTAGAAATGAGAGGAGAATAATCCTCCCATGGCATGTTGCCAAAAAGAAACTTGCTCAACTCGATTCGGGGTCAAAATGCTCTCAAAAATTTGAGAAAAGCTCATTTTTGAGAAGAAATAATATTTGGTCATTTTCCCCCCACCAAAAGGCTAATTTTTGATCGCTCATAAAAATGAGAGGAGAATAGTCCCCATCCCTGGCATATTGCCAAAAGAAACTTGCTCAACCTCAATTCGGGAGGGGCAAAACGCTCTAAAAAATATCGAGAAAAGCTCAATTTGAGCAATTTCTCCCAATACCCGATTTTGTATATTGGCAAATCAAGAATTCACATCCAA